>JAEUYN010002004.1:0-230123 GCA_018257835.1 Euura lappo
AGTCTTCGGAATTCTTTGGAATTGTTTGGAAGTCTTCGGAAGTCTTTGGAAGTCTTTGGAAGTCTTTGGAAGTCTTCGGTTAAAATTCGAAGAATTCCTCGTAATACGCAACTGGTAGTCTTTGGAAGTCTTTGGAAGTCTTTGGAAGTCTTTGGAAGTCTTTGGAAGTCTTCGGTTAAAATTCGAAGAATTCCTCGTAATACGCAACTGGTAGTCTTTGGAAGTCTTCGGAAGTCTTTGGAAGTCTTTGGAAGTCGGAAGTCACCTGTACACCCAAAATCGAAGTGAATAGCCCCTCGTTGCGATTGGTTCATGTTGTGCTTCCGGTAGCATATGATTGGCTGAGCATTGGCGTAGGCAGGGGAAATTCCCTGCGGCTCGGGACAGATATGACCTGTAGAGACTGATTTGGCGCTACTGTAGATTTCTCGCACGGTCCCTATACCTCACGTCGAACACACGTTACTTGTAGAGAAGAAGCCAACTGGTATGGTGATTGTGGTATCGTACACTGAAAGAAAGTGAGCGCATTGATCGCGGGGTTTAACCGCACTGATTACTGTTAAAAAAAAAATTTCCAACTGAACGTACTCTTTACTGTTGGCACAGTAGAGACAACGGGGCCCACCGTAAATATTACTGTTTACAACGTACTCAGTACGGTGAATAACCGTGGTCAGCCATACGTAAACATTACTGTTAGTAAGGGTAATGTACACGGGGGCCACAGTTCTGTCTACCTTTTTTCACCGCACTGAGTACGGTCAAAAATCTGAATCTTTGCGGTGACTCTCTGCATTGGTTCCCGTGAGAGGCCGCCACAAGCGCGCTGAATCACATGTCTCAATCGGTTACATCAGCTGATCTTGGCTCGGTAGATCGGTATAACGCTTGGCGTTTCGCAATATTAATTACAAAACAGAATAAAATAATGCAAAAATAAACCTCCAAACCATTGTTATAATTCGTGATTTAAAATTTGATTCCCTTGGAATATATTATAGCTGACAAAAATATAAGGGCGAATAAAATGTTAAATGCGATAAAAAAGGCTGGACTTTACATTATACAAAGCGTATTCAAGCAGAGTCAAAGTACCAGAAAATGATCATTCTTGTCGTTTTTGTGTCCTCATCACATTAGAGATAATATTTGATCCCAACATAAAACATTATTCGTTCGTCTTTTTTTTTAATTTTACTAATATTTCATCAACTCAAACTTATAGAAAATAAACCTTAATCGCAACTTATACAATATTGTATGATAATTTTTCTTGATTTCGACCATTAGGGTCATTAACGGCTGTTATTAAGGAGATCAACCGGAACCAATACTGAGAGCCGACGCATAGGTTCCTATTTTTCACCGTACTCAGTACTGTGGACGAAAGCGGACGGAGTACGGTAGATCGGCGTCAACATAACCCTTGCCAACAGTAATGTTCACTGACGAGAGACTGCGCTGATTCACCGCAATGAGTACGGTAGACGGCGCTGTGACTACTGTATTAACAGTAAAGAGTCAGGTGATTCTACGAAAAAAAAATTCCACAGTAACCAGTGCGGTTAGATTTTGTCCGTGTAGCATCAAGTGAAATATATTGTATGAGGGTTAATGTATGTACGTGAATGAGTGTGTATACCGACCGAGTGGAATGAAATGAAGAAGACGGAAGCAGTGTGTTGCAGGCCGCGTCGTAGAATAGTTCGTGTATCCATGGAATCACCCCTGTTCCTCGATAAGTATATACAAACCCTGAACATGAGTGATTATTTCAGAATCTCACCGTGATAATTTCTAATCGCGCGCAAACTGTAATTAATGAATGGAAAGTGCATTATTTCTCAACGATTTCCTTACACAACTTATTGATAAAAAGTGACAAGTCGGAAACTAGAAAAATGAAATTACGGTTCGTCACTTATTAACAGTGCTAAGACCGACTAAAACATAAAGTAAAGAAATAAACGAACAAATTCGGAAGAGCCAACGTCGGTCACCAAGTTATATCTACTATATCTGTATTTAACACAGTGGAGTACAAGCTTCTAAATAGCGGGCAATTGAATTACGGATGGTCTCTGCCAAAGGAGAGGATCATTGAATATATTCGGTCAATCTGGATTCTCAACGAACATTTCATACCAGAGGAGACGATGTGCTTATAATTAGAATAGTGTTTCGCGGTATCAGAAATAACAGCGGAAGAAAAGAAAACCGATACTGCTATGCCAAGTGCAAGGAAGACCTTATGAAATGATGCAAAAGGAATTTGTACCAGATAATCTATTCCCTCAAAGGTACAAGCAGCGGATAAAATTGATGTCGAACCCAAATGATCTCCAAGATATCAAATAGTTATTTCAGTGGACGTGGAACTATGTGGCGATTGAAGATCTGGTAGATGTGCTGTAACAAGGTAACTAAACAAAAAATCTTCGTTCTTCACATATATTGTTCATTTCGAAATTGACGTAGTTTGAATAAAAATTGAGTAAGAGTTGAAAATATTTATATATAATTTTTGGCATAACATCTGCAATATGTTTTCTCACGCGGTATTTTATTTGACAGGGTTCTTGTACTTGAAGTACATGAGCAGGGTAGGTCTGGCCATATACGTTTGGGACAATCTTTTAGATTGCGTTTTCGTATCGTCGTATTCTTCATACGCAGTCGGCCTCACCGCGATTGTCGTGTAATGACCAGCAGGAGCTCTTCCGTCCAGTTCTGCAGAACGTCGTGTGGTGGTTGCTGGTTTGTAATTAACCACGCTGATCAGTTGGAAGCTAAACTCGTCGTCTAATGGATCCGAAAAACTTTTCGGAATTTCGTTCAACCTAAGTGAACCAACGGTGTCATCCATTTCAAATATCACGAATGGCCCTGTGGATTTCAATTAATAGCCGTTAAGGTAATTTTTCACAATCCACAGCATGATATCATCGTACAAATATATCGAGAAATTTGTCTGTTTTTGAATTTGGAGCATGATTTGCGATTTGGCATCTTAAGAGGCGGGCGTGCTTAGTTTCTGATAACCTGAATTAACATATATGATTATGAAATCATACGGAAAACCTGTACAATTATGTTTTTCATTTACCGCGAATTTCGGATGAGAGAACAGTCTATGTGCCTACTACACTGTCTACGGGATGGTGATAATATAGTTTTCTTTGTAAGACCCACTCTAATCATGCTATATTAGTATATTACACACCTAGGGAGGGAAAGTAGGCTCTTTCAAACTGCATGTGAAATTGACATTGGTAAGAACGCAGTTTGGGATGGCCTTTTTCACTCCCGTGGGTAGTATACTATTTTTCACCACCCCCTGCATCGGAAAGTACGAATTCCCGTTCACGCAACGGGCTGAAAGTCGTACTTTCCGTGCAGGTGTGGTTAAAATAGTATATTATGCTACAAGGGAGGAAAAAGCGCGATTTTCGCCGAGTGCAGCGAGGGCAGCATGAACACGAGGAGAAAATTGCGCTCCTTCTGTGTGGCATATGCTATTTTTCACCCGACTTCGATAAAATGACCTTATTCCGTCGCTGTAACGCGAGTAGAAAGTAGGTAGTCAATTTTTGACCAGAAGAAAGAGAAGTGATTAACCGGGCAGAAAAGTAAATTGCCGGGCAATTTACTTTTTTACCCGGCAATTTACTTTTTTGCCCGGCCATTTACTTTTTGCCCGGCAATCTACGTTTTTGCCCGGCAATCGACTTTTCTTCCCTCTGGTCCAAAATTGACGACTTTCGACCCGCGTTTCATGGGCGAAATACGGTCATTTTATCGTAGTCGGATGAAAAAACCATTTTCAGTCGGGAATATTATTCACTCTGCTAATGGACTGATTAAATTAATATTACGCACGGATTCGCCAACAATTCATTATTTACATTCTTGCAAGTAAGCATTTCGAACTATTTGCAGAATGCAGTTGTACGTTAACAATATTGATCACTTACAGGCGCAGCGTGGTTTATAATTGCAATCTGATCTGCGCCAAAGGACTGAGATGCATATTACGACCACATTCCAGACATAAGAGTGCAAAGAGGAGACAGAATAAGCCGGGAGAAAATACAAGAAAAAAACCATAACAAGAGTGATACATCAGAATGAAGACTAACCAGTCGCAGTATATTGATGCGTCGTTGGTGCCCGACATTTCGCACAAGTTCCTCGTCGTCTCTTGCTACGGAGGTGAGCTAGAATGTCCTTGAACACGATGGGATCGAGTAATTCTTCGCGAGTTACGCACAGTGTACGCAACTGTTTTGGATCATACTCGCATCCCTCGGAGCAGGGCGAAATTTCTCGGATGCTTGGTGTCTCGATGAAAAGCGTGCTAATCACGTAACACGCATTCGTTTCACAGTCGATGAGCCTACTGTTTCCGAAGAAATTCGTAGCCTTATACATTTTTAGCAGGATTTCACCCCGTAGCTTATAAGAGTGCGCTCGCAGACCCTTATCCATAGTATCAGCGACCAAATCGAAAAGGGAATTTTTCCTTCGTCGATCGATGACTACTTTTTTTACCTCCGGCCTGTCGTAGGCACTTACAAGTACTGCATGGAAGCAACTGTCGAAGGCGCAGGTCTTGTAGAACGTGTACTCTTCCTCGCCGACTTTCGAAGCCTGAATCAACAACATATGTATACTGGAATTTTACGTTAAAAGTAATATTTTGAGTAGGCTAAGTTAGATTAGGTTAAGTATAAACATAGGTTAGGCTAGGTTAGGTACATATGTTAGGTTAGTTTAAGTTAGGTTAGGTTAGGTTAGGTATATGTGTATGATTGAGTTTGATGTCGTGGTGTTTATACTTTAGCATTACCTGTAGTGATGTAGTATCCCCATTTTTTATTATCGGGATTTTGGACAATTTGTCATGGGAGATGGCGTCAAAGGTCTTGTGATTTTTTACAGTATACCTAGAATTTTTCGGTTTCTTATTATCACCTGGATATCCACCCCAAGGTTCGACCTCTCTCGAAGCGAGAATCTTGGCAGTACCGTCTCGACTTTTACACTCCATGCACACCCTAGGTCCCTTGCCAGTCTCTAGTGCAATAGTGACATGGCACAGGGTACACGACTGCACAACCGGATTTTTTCTACATCGCTTTCGAACTGGAGTGAGCGCTGCGAGCATTTCGTCGGTTCGCTTTATCAGGGCATCTACAGCATCTCTTCCGATAACAGACTTTGTCAATCCAGGGGAAGAATCCCCACGTACTTCACGCGAAGAATCTTGAAGTACTATCGGGCTATCCACAGAATCGTCAGGAACATCATTGGCAGGATCGTCTTCGACGAGAAATGGTGGCAATTCAGGCGAAGGATCAAAACATAACTTCGGAGTATCCACTGAATCGTTAGGACCATCATTATGATTCGCAGAATCCGCATCGACGATAGGTGGTAGTAATTCAGCCAAAGAATCAGGATGCGTCATTGGGATACCCATAGGATCGTCGGGATCATCTTCAGCAGCGGCAGAGTCGGTTTTGATGGTAACTGGCCGGAGTCCAACCGCAACATCACTGCAGCTATTAACATTCTCATCTCCCTGTGAAGTTGTAGCATTGTCACCAGTTGCAGCCATCACCTTGGCATCCATTATTTTTGTACGACCGCTGAGGTGCGCGATGTGTTTAGCCACAAAAACGTCAGGCCTCATAGGTGTAGGCTCATTCCTCAGTAGATGATTTTTGATGATGTTGAACTCACTCTCTACTGAGGCGCTTGTGGCAGGAACTCGACCGTATCCAAAATCATCGCGACACACGCTCGACCATAATGGGAACCAGCGGATGTCCCTCAGTAAGCGATCTGCGAAACCGGGTAAACAATGCGCATTGTCGTGATCGCCTACTTCAACGCTCGCCACCCTTCGTACTTCCAAGTCAATCTTTTCAGCCCATGAAGACCAATAATTTTTCACCGGAGTGTCGTCAAAGATGGATTCCACATCCGATTGCAAGTCGTTTTCGGCCGATGACGAGTCGTCTTTACCAGCAACATCGAAGCTCGGGTTGACCGAATTTCTGAGCTCAGCTTTGTGAACTTCACACTGCGTTGGCTTACCAGAAGGTAGCTTACCGTCAGTCTCACATCGTGCAATCATGAGCAGCGATTTCAACGTCTTAGCAGCAGACTGTTCATTACACACTTGTAAGAATTGTCCTAGTACAGCCAAATAAAAGACCTTCACTCGTCTAGGGGAATTTTTTAGATAATTGGCGTACATTTTTATGAAATGAGCTACGTCAAGCCTAATATAAAATTTAGGCAACGATGAGAGACGACTACATGCGTTCGCATAATCCTCGATCGTGCTGTAGTCAGTGCAGGCCCTGATCGCGCCTAGTAGTAACGCTTTAGACGAGTCGGACACTATTTCTTGCGGGTATACGCCGGCGTCCCTAATCCACTCCGCGATTCCGGCTGCAATTGCCAACGCACTTTGGTCTTCGTGGATCCATTGAAAGGCTGCGACCTGCCCGTGTCGACTCCATATGACGCCTAGATAAAGGAAAAGCGCCTTCGATGTCGATCCATCAGGTCTGTCGATTCGGTCGAAAATTCCGTCAGTGGCATCGATTGAAATGCTAGCCGGTTCCCTTTTCGAAAATGCCCGCCAAATGTGAAGCTGATGGACAGACCAATACTTCACAAAAAACGGGTACAATCCGATACTGTGGATGGTATTTTGCTCCGTGTTAAGCTTCATAAGCAGCAGCGCTTGAATCGGATCAGAGTGCAACCACTGCGACGATACATAGTCATGCTTAGCGTTAAGTATGGTACTTTTCTTAGGCAGGTGTGCAGGCTCTGGATCCCCTGGTTCCATCAGCTCGTTGGCTCTTTCAGTGTGATATATTGTCGCTGACTGCCCACACACTTGTTTGCCGACTTCCTGACGTACGGGAGCCCGTAAAAAAATTTTTCCGCAAACGCCACCTCCTTTGGTTATCGTGCATGTCAGAAGAGTTTTGTCACGGGAAGTTGAAATCGAGTTGTCGATTTTGCACTCGAGTGTTCCTCCACAATTGCACGTGCCTGTAAAATGCGAAAAGACAATGAATAATAAAATAGATCTTGGGCACATAACATAAGGGAGAGTCAGTTTCACCATCGGTTTATATTGCTCCGGTGGTCTATTTTGAACCACCCTCCCCTACTTACAATCACACATGAATTGAAAGTTTCCGATCCCCGAATACCGATGTTAATCAAACGTTTGCTATCAACTATACTTCTCGGTTATATTATTATTGTTACTTTTATTGTTATTGTTGTTATTATTATTATCATCATTATCATTATTATTATTGTTGTTGTTGCTGTTGTTGTTCTGATTTATTATTATTCTTTCAAATATTGTTGTTGCCGTTTTCACATTTTTATAAATATTTATGTTGTGACTGTCATTGATTGAATATTTTCATTTTTATACTCATTATTTCCGTGCCAATTCCGACTTGTCTCATAATATATATGACCATATTGTTCATTACTGTTCAAATTTGATGATTTTGGATGGAATATAATAGATAAATTCCATTTCAAGCTCCACTATGATCACGAATTATTCATCTGCATAAATCAAGTGATATACACCGCAAGTTGGATGAGATTCAATTGGTATGTTATTTGAGATGCGTGAAATCATGTTTGAGTTCATTGTGAATTTTTCTGTATACAGTATAGTTTATGGGCGTAAATATGTAGGTTACATTCATAGTTAGTTGTAGTTGTAGTTGAATGATTTGATTATATATTTGAGAATTAATAGGGCTGTGTAACTAGTGTTCGAATCAAATCAAATAGTGCGTTCCGAGGCTTGAAAAGCCGGAAATATACGGGCTATTCTACCAAATCCTATACGCAAATCCGTCCTCCAATCTTTTGATGTTTTTTTTTATTAGTTCTTCACATTATTTAGGTGTCAAAAAAAAGATTTCTAGAATATAAAAGATCTCCGACCTCATTAAATATAATTTGTCCAATTTAATTGGATGGTTCAAAGAATGCTTAAAAAAAAAAACTGTAAATATAGTTTTCTGAATTTTCGGAAAATGATAATTATTTCTGTCTTAATTGTCAGTTTCAGCGCGAGATTCGAAAAAGCAAAACTTAAAATGTCCATTTCACTACGTTCCCCATCGTTCCTGAGGAATCCAAATTTCTTTCTTGTAAATTCAGAAAATTTCCGATTAAAAGCATGCCTAGAAATTTTCCGCTCCTTTACCTGCAAGTCGCAGTTAGGGTTCAAATAGAATTTCGGTTTTTTTTTTGTATCTATTTGTGCATTTCGATGTAAACGTGAAAATGTATGTATGTATAATGTATAACATATTAACACCGGAATGCACGAATAATGACAAAAGAAACTCTCAAATTGTATGTAGACCGTAACTTTGACTTGCAGGTAAACGAGCGCAGTTTTAAGACATGCTTTTAATCGGAAATTTTCTGAAATCACAGGAAAGAAATTTGGATTCCTCGAAAACGATGGGGAACGTGGTGAAATTGACATGATAAGTTTTACTTTATCGAATTTCGCGCTGGGAATGACAAGTGAGACAAAAATGATAATCATTTACGAAAAGTTCTGAAAATTTTCGACCGATAACCATATTAATTTTTTTATTAAGTATTTTTTTTGAACCGTCTGATTAGATTGGAGAATTTTGAAGCGAAATCTAATAATTACGAAACCCCGTATCGACTGAAGTTGTAGATCTTTGATACCCCAGAAATCTCCTTGTTGCAACCTGAATAATGTGACCTCATAAAAAAATTGAAAATTTGGAGACCGGATTTGCGGGCAGGATTTGGTGGAATGGCCAATATATTGTCTGCACTCAGAGAACTCGTACCATAATTTATTAACGATGCAATAGAAGTAATTTATAATCTGACAATATACATACCACTCGCCGTACCCTTAGAGCCATCTTGCGTCATTTTTGAATTGTGGAAGTTGAAGCCACACTCTAATTTTCTCGTCTTCCAAATAGAATCGGTGAAAAAGTATTGCCAGCGACCTGGCTCGAGGGTAGTACAGTGACGTGCGTACTTCTTGCCCCTGGCTGCTTCCCGCCTCACATAGACTTTTTCCACAAAAAGATCTTCGAATTTTTCTTTATCGACCCATACTTTAATTACTTCCTCCCCTGGCTTGATGCTAGAGTCGTCTCCGGGTTCCTCAGAAAAATCTTCGGCCTGAGATTCCGGAGGAGCATCGTCCGCGGACGCATCTAGCTCATCGCACTCAAACTCTGATGATATCTGCCTCCGAATATCAGCAGCACATACCATGGAATATAATGTGCGTGCTGAGAGCTGATTATCTAATTCTTTGGATATCAGACTCCAAACCGGATCTAATTTGGATACTACTTTGTTATTCGGAAGTATAAAAGCCGACTTGTGTTTTCTCAGTGCACTAATCACCAGCTTCCGGTCTGCTTTGAACGGTTTTCCTGGGCGTCGTGTCATTGCTCTGTGATCCTAAGATTTGTATTTTTCATTACACTACTGACAAGCTTTTCTTCAACTCCACACAGTTCACTCGAGCGTCACGTCACTTACACAAAGTTTTCAAGATCTGCAGTTTACTTAAAACGTTGTTAACGATTCGAAAACGCAACCGAGACTGCGGAATAATGCCATTTGCCAGTTCTTTTATTCCAAATAGATCAAAAAGACCGATTTGGCGAAAAGGCGTAACGATATGTTGCAAAGAACAACGAGCCCTGCAACATTGTCGCGCTGTAGCGCGAACCTTGGTTTCAACCGCGTCCTTATGCATAGAACCTATGCCCGCAGAGCTTACACCGAAAACGCTGCGAAGACAGTTACACATTGGTAAAATGCTACGGCACCAATCTGGTAGACTAGCAAATTTGCCAAAGAAAAGCCCGCAAGGACATATACGTTCAGGAGACACCCGATCGTAGACATAAAAAATTTTGACTGTGTCGCACGCTCCGCGTATTTCGAAGAACACGTCCCAGAGCGAAAACAACAGGAACCCGACTAGAAATTAAGTCGTGCATGCCTGTGTAACGCAAGGTTCCTATCAGGGCCTTACTTCCGCCTGCTTCGGCCCTGATTGAATTTCTAGTCGGGAATGTCGGTACACGAATGCTGAATAGTAAACCTGAAAAAAACCATAACCCATCTAGATATCGTTCACAGATGATTCTTCATCAATATTCATGAAATGTAATCGTGAATTGAAGTTTGCCAAGGTTGCTGAAAGTGCCAAAATTTATATTAATTTGAGAAAATCGAAGCATCAGTATCCGGAAAGAAGTAGCCATCGAAGGAATTCAGATGGATTGTACCTAGTTCAGCTACCACGAAAGTGATGAAAGCAATGTTTCATATCGAGTAGCCTACCGCCTGGCGAGAGGGTGACCGGTCGGGAAATTGTTGGGACAGTCGACTATGAAGTACAATGAAATGCTTTTGAAATACTATGAAATGCTGTGAAATGTGCTCTGAAATGGTCGTGAAATACTATATGAAATAGATGTGAAATTCTATGAAATGCCACGAAATTCAATGGAATTCTATGAAATACCATGAAATACCTGTGGAACGTGAAATACTTAAGACACCAGATTTTGAATTAGTCCCCTCCTCATCGCACCTAGATATGAGTTGATTTATTAATGATCAACCATCTTTTAATCTTGGGCACCCACATGGAAGAATATATATGCTAGAATACTATATTGTTTATATGTCACACATACTTATAAACATATATACTAATTGTAAATAGGCCATTTTTGGCCACTCTCTATATATGTTCTTTACAAGTAACGTATATTCAAGTTATATTACTTATATATACGCGTATATATTACTTACAATAATTATTTACAATATATATATATATATGTTAGATTAGATTAGAAATAATATGTAAATACATTCATCTATTATTCACGATAAATATACATATATACAATATACAGGGTGTCCCAAAATTAGGGGCACAAAATGATAGGGGTGATAAGAGGGGTTGAGCTGAGTAAATTGACCCCAATAACATGTGGTCTGCGAAGTCGCGTTCGCGAGATACGGCCGTTTAAAAAATTTCGCCGAGCGCCTGAATTTAGGCAACCGAGTACACACCAGGCAGCTGTTAGCAGTAGTGTTGATAAGCGCGCTCAAACGCTCATGCACACCATCACACTTCAAAATCCACAAATCTCAAACGACAACACTCTTAGCATTGAATTTTCGCCGAACATAACAACAAGGATGGATGGAACAACAGCGATGGAAATGGCCTGTTATCATTCATCCATGGTAGACTGTGTCGACAGTCAATCGTTATCATTCAGTTTGATTGTTAGTCATTCAGTTTTGCCGTCTGTTCTGATTGTGTTATTAAATTGTGTTATAAAAATGCCACAATTCACGTTTATTGAGAAAGCGGATATGCACCTTGCCTATGGAGCTGCGGGAGGAAATGCACGGGAAGCCCAACGCATTTATGCAGAGCGTTTTCGATTGACTGTCGACACAGTCTACCATGGATGAATGATAACAGGCCATTTCCATCGCTGTTGTTCCATCCATCCTTGTTGTTATGTTCGGCGAAAATTCAATGCTAAGAGTGTTGTCGTTTGAGATTTGTGGATTTTGAAGTGTGATGGTGTGCATGAGCGTTTGAGCGCGCTTATCAACACTACTGCTAACAGCTGCCTGGTGTGTACTCGGTTGCCTAAATTCAGGCGCTCGGCGAAATTTTTTAAACGGCCGTATCTCGCGAACGCGACTTCGCAGACCACATGTTATTGGGGTCAATTTACTCAGCTCAACCCCTCTTATCACCCCTATCATTTTGTGCCCCTAATTTTGGGACACCCTGTATATATTATTCACAATAAATATGTATATTCATTATAAATAATATATATATATATACGCGTATATATAAGTAATATAACTTGAATATACGTTACTCATAAACAACATATATTTAAAAGCGGCCGAAAATGACCTATTTAGTATATATGTTTGCATGTATATGTGACATATAAATAATATATGGGGCATTCCAGCCATTATAGCGCAAGATTTAATTCGATATTTTTATATTTTTTTTATAATTTCATACGATGTAGGTCCATACCACAAGGGCCTGTCTGAATTTTTTCAAAAAATTTGTTCTTGCCGTTTTTTTGTTATGAATATTACAAAGTCCGATTAGAATACATCCTTCGATCTCCTCCAAACAAAACACAGGTATTCTACATCCAAAAACTTGATTTTTGAGACCTGGCCGATTGTGGGGGAATAAATCTTTCCATGACTTTACCTACAATCACAATTAAAAAAACGTTTTCCAGCATCCATAAATATCGTTCGAGTGATATTATCATTGATATTGCATGCAGGGGTAGTAAAATCAGCACATACTATATCTGGTGTGAGTTTTTAAGAATAAGTTTATTAATTTTACAATATAATCTCGTTCCGTCCAAGAGTTACAGCGATTCGGGCCCATTGGGGGTGAGTCACCCCCTCGAGGGGTGGAGCAATTAATTCGCGGGGTCCGGGAATTGCGAGCCTTTAATTCTGCAACGATATTGGGGCTTTTTCGAACTCTGTATCTTGTTCCGTCCAAGAGTTACAGCGATTCGGGCCCATTGGGGGTAAGTCACCCCCTCGAGGGGTGGAGCATTTAATTCGCGGGGTCCGGGAATTGCGAGCCTTTAATTCTGCAACGATATTGGGGCTTTTTCGAACTCTGTATCTCGTTCGGTCCAAGAGTTACAGCGATTCGGGCCCATCGGGGGTGAGTCACCCCCTCGAGGGGTGGAGCATTTAATTCGCGGGGTCCGGGAATTGCGAGCCGTTAATTCTGCAACGATATTGGGGCTTTTTCGAACTCTGTATCTTGTTCCGTCCAAGAGTTACAGCGATTCGGGCCCATTGGGGGTGAGTCACCCCCTCGAGGGGTGGAGCATTTAATTCGCGGGGTCCGGGAATTGCGAGCCTTTAATTCTGCAACGATATTGGGGCTTTTTCGAACTCTGTATCTCGTTCGGTCCAAGAGTTACAGCGATTCGGGCCCATCGGGGGTGAGTCACCCCCTCGAGGGGTGGAGCATGTAATTCGCGGGTCCGGGAATTGCGAGCGTTTAATTCTGCAACGATATTGAGCCTTTTTCGAACTCTGTATCTCGTTCCGTCCAAGAGTTACGGTGATTTCGGGAGGTCAGGGGCCTAACAACACACCCGTGTTTACCTCATCCCTTCGTATTTAAGTTTTTTCATCAAATCAGTCTACATTTTTCGAAAACTCAGCAAATGGTCGAAAAAGGGTACCGGGATTCGAAGTCATGATCCGTGGTATCTCGTCCGAAACACTGTATGTGCGTGTTTATCGGCGAGCGCGTTTCTGCCTAGGGGTGAGATCCAAAGGACGTTCCATTCGGAGATACTCAGAGCCTTTAATGAGCCTTTAATTACTCTTCAAACAATTTCGCGAAATTTCCACTTTTCCCGGTGTTCTAGTCGTGGTGGTTGCAGCTCCATGTCACAAGCTAGCACCGCTACAGGGTTTTTTTTTAAAAAATCGGTTTTCGAACGGGGGTGAGTTTTATTGGACGTTCTATTCGTCGATTCCTAGAGCCCTTAATGAGCCTCTAATTTTGGTTCGGGCAGATTTTGGAAATTCTTCCTTGTTCCTGTGTTTCAGTGCTGTGGCGGTTCCAGCTTATCCCAAGCTGGCACCGCCACTGGTTTTTCTTTAAACCCTTGGAGCATTTAATTCGGCAATAGGGCATTTAATTAGCCTCTAATTAGCCCTTAATTACTCCATAGGTCAAATTTCATTTTTCCAATGTGGCGGTTCCAGCTTGATATAGGTTGAGATACATGGTTTCAGCGATGCCTCTGAACGTGCTTATGCCGCGGTCATCTACCTGCGAACACATAATGCTGCGGACTCAGAGTCAACCGTCACGCTAGTGACCGCTAAAACGAAGGTAGCACCCTTAAAACAAGTATCCCTACCCCGCCTGGAACTTTGCGCTGCTACCCTCTTGACGAAACTCGCTGCCCACGTGAGAACCTCTCTGGAACTAGGCAACTGTGTTACTCATCTCTGGTCTGATTCGACCGTCACTCTCGCATGGATACAGGGCCATCCAGTAAAGTGGAAAACTTACGTCGCTAATCGCGTCTCTGAAATTCAACGTGCCCTGCCCGAAGCGCACTGGCACCATGTTCCGTCAAAGGAAAATCCCGCGGATTGCTCCTCTCGCGGATTATCCGCATCTGACCTCTACGGTCACGAATTGTGGTGGAAGGAACCCACTTGGCTCACTGCCTCAGCTCTACCGTGGAAGGAGTCAAGCTCCCTGCCCGAACCGGACGAGCTCCTCGAAGTTCGATTGCAATGCCACGTAGCTGCTGTTGAAGAACAAACTGACTCCTGGGATCTTTTATACCGCTACTCAAAACTGACGAAACTGCTGCGGATAACGTCGTGGTGCTTACGTTTTGTTTCGAACCTAAAAGCGATTCCAATTTTTTTTTTTTTTTTCAATTTATTTTCCATATATCTTTTCAATCTCTCATAAGACTTTGCATGCGCAAGCCAGTAGTGTTTATAGGTCCTTTTTGTTTCATAGAAAAATCAGAGTACATATTCCGGGTATTTATGTGTTATAGAAAATCCTGCAGGTGGGTCAGGGCATGCAATATCCCAGGTATTCATGTGTTACGGGAAATTCTACAGGTGGGTCGGGGTATGCAATATGGTATTCATGTGTTATGGGAAACCCTGCAGGTGGGCCAGGTCATGCAAGATTCCAGGTATTCATGTGTTATAGAAAATCCTGCAGGTGGGTCAGGTTGCTTTTATGATGGTTTCCACCCCCCAATTTGTCGACATATCAGTAGTAGTGAAGAAGAGTCAGAATGATTGCGTGACACAAAATTTGCATGTATGTCCAATACATTAATTATTTTTTAAACAATTATATTTTTTACGTAATCTTATGTTTTGTTATATAAGTGCCTGCGTTATTACAATAACCATTCTATCATATTATTACATATATATATATATATATATATATAATATATATAGATTATAGCATATTGACGTTCATGCAGTGTATAATATTTGAAAATAGAACTGGTAATACATATTTTCGATTTGTCTTATTTACCTGCGCATGCAAAGTCTTATGAGAGATTGAAAAGATATATGGAAAATAAATTGAAAAAAAAAAAATGTGCGGGGACGCGAACCGCGAACCTTCAGCGTTCTAGTCCGTCGTCTTACCGCCCCAGCCACGCCAGCTCTTGGTTCCAGTGTGCACGCTCAACGGAGTAAACGCGCGAGCCCCACTCCGCCCGAAAATCTCTAAATTTCAAATCGCGATATCTCAGCAACCAAGGCGTATTAGATCAAAAATCAAAAACCACGTTAATTCGGAGGTCTTAAACTTTCACCACGTGAAACGGGAACCGATCCGTGACATCGAAGGTCCCTACTCTCCTTGTCAGTGGGTCTCCCTGCAGCACTCCCCTCGTGACCTTGACCGGTTTGGTGTATTCCCCGTCTATCCTAATTTTCACCCTGGCATTGCTGTACAGTTGGTGAAGCGTTTGAACCATGCAGCTGCTGACGCCACATTTGAGGAGGTGAGTCCAGAGTTTTTCGTGGCAGACATTGTCGAAAGCTCCCTTGAAGTCTACGAATATTCCGTATACATATGCTGGTTGTCTTTGTAGTGCGATGTGTCCTATTGCACTCAGCAGGAAGATGTTGTCCGAGCATCCTCTTTTTGCCCTGAAGCCGCTTTGGTGTTCCGGAAGGGCGTTGGCATCTTCCGTCCACTTAGTTAGCCTAGTTGTGATCAGCTGCGTGAAAACTTTCATTAGTGTGTTCGCCAGGGCGATGGGTCGGTAGTTTAGAGGGTCTTTTGTGTCACCCTTGTTTTTGAATATCATCATGACTTCCGCACACGCCCATTCTTTCGGCACGTCATTCAAGAGTAGTATTCTATTATATAGCGTTTGTAGGATCCCCAGTTGCGTATGTGGGAGCGATTTAAGAGCTTCGTTCGGTATGAGGTCAGGGCCCGGGGCTTTTCTGTTTTTCAGTTTTCTGATTACCGCACTAATTTCGTTGGCGTCTACTTCCCTGTCTAGTAGCGGGTGCCTTGCGTCTTGGGCCTGGACGTGTCCTGGGGGCGTCGGGGGGTACATAGATAGCAGGTGCCGCTGCCATTCCTCCTTTGCTATTTCATTTGGTCTGGGGTTAGAGGGGGTGAGGCTTTTGATAGTTTTCCAGAAAGTTTGGCTGTCCTTGGAATTAGACAGGCTTTCTTGTATCTCAAGCGTTTTCGTTTCCCTTGCAGTCTTCATTGTTTTGGCGTAGGTCCTCTTGGCTCCCAGGTATGCCTTTAGCTTTTCATTGTCAGCCGGCTCCGACTTGAAGGCTCTATATTTCTTTCTCATCTCCGTTTTCTCCGTTCTACAAGCAGTGTTGTACCAGTCGTTTCTTGGGGCCCTGCTGATATTCTTGCAGATAGTTTTTGATTCTTTCAGCATGTTGGTACGTTTTGCTGCTTGTTTCATGCTTCCGACTAGGTCTCTGTAGAGTGTTGCGCTGTCTTCGGAGCTGTTTATTTCCGTTAGGGCGTTGCTGAAGTCGTGTAATTTAGTCGGATCCCATTTGATCCTTGCCTTTATCTTAATTTCTTGCGTGTGTCCTCTTTTCGGCTCCGTGGGGCCTTCGTTCCAGTGTCTCGTTCTTATGACACATGGTAGATGGTCCGATGCGAGCGTCCAGTCAGTCACGAGGAAATCTTCTATGTGCGTTGCTGCTTCGTAGTTAGCCCAGGCTGTGTCCACGACGCTTTTCCCTGCGCTACCGACGTATGTGTACTCCGCTGGACTGTCGGACCTGGAGCGCCCGTTCAGGGTCATCATTCCCGCTGCTTCGAACAGTTCCGTGATGAGTCTTCCCCTTCTGTTGATTGTCAGGTCTCTGGACTTTCTTTCTTTGTTTAGTCTCGTGTTTTCGAGGAGGGAGTTTTCCGTTTCTTGGTTCAGCTGTCCCAGTCTGGCGTTTAGGTCCCCTATGCAGATTATTTCATAGCTTGGGTATCTGTCCACCGTGGTTATGATCATTTCCTCAAGCATCTCGCAGCAGGCTATGTCGTGCAGCGCTGGTGAGAGGTAGGTGCAGATTATGATAAGGTTTTGTTTGGGGTTATTTATCTTAACGGCTATCCAGAGCTCCGTGTTCTCGATCATCATGCAATTACCTTTGATTGTTTCATTTTTTACCGCTATCAGCATACCTCCCATGGGTCTCCCTTTGCTACGTTCCTTGGTGGCCGGCGAGAAGAATCGTGTGAAATTGTCCAGTTTCCTCGCTACTGAGCGTGATTCTATTTGCTGCCAGGTTTCTGTGAGGCAGATTACGCTGCAGTCCAGGAAACTTTTTTCCTCCTCTTGGGTGAGGTTTGTGAAATTCTTCATTCCGTTTACATTCCAGTGCACTATGTCGTATTTCTCGTCCTCCTCTGGGTTCGTTTTTGTCGTGTTTGCGTTTTCCAAGTCAGGTTTGGGCTGATACTTTTCTTCGTGTCGCGCTTTTTCCGGATCCTTTATTCCCCTCCCCCATCTTTTGGCTAGTTTTTTGGAATCAGCGGATTCTCCTTTTCGTTCCATATGTACTCCATGCCGTCTATTTCTAGCTTTTTGTTACCTATTCTGACTTTCTTGTTTTTCCCTTTTTCTAGTTCAGCCCTTTCTCGTATGAGGAATCGGATTCTCTGGTCCTTTTTCGTGAGGTCGTGGTCGATGTAAACGTCCGTTCCTCTAAGATTGTTCTTAGCCTTCATGATCCTTTCCTTGTCTTCCCAGCTGTTTAGAGTAACAAACGTCGTGGCTTTGTTATTGAACATCACCGCGCGCGCTCTTTTGATTTTGATGTCCAATTGGAGTTCGCTCAGGATGAAGGCCTCTATTACCTCGCCAACTTTTGTCTGGTTCATGTCCCTGTATTGAATTCCCCTGATGACGATATTGTTTTTCCTCGCCTTTTTGTCTTGTTGCTCGAAGCGCTGTTCCATTTCTTCTAGCTTTTCGTAGATGGCTTTCTTTTCTTTCTTCCAATCCTCCTTGTTTTCGGTCAGTTCACGTTTCACTTCCTTCAGCTCGTTTTTCAATATCGTGTTTTCCTTCCTGATCTCTTTCATCTCGTTCTTGATATCATGGATATCGGTTTTGATATCCTTCAGCAGTCCTATCAGCGTTTCGTTGTCCATGACTTCCCTCGGCTGCTTCTCTCCCGTTCTGCTTGTTTCCGGTTGAATAGTTGTTTCTGCGTCCCTAGGGTTTTTCCTCCGGCTTTCTCTTTTTGCCGGTGACCTCTGTAGTTTCTTGCTTCTGTTGAAGATATCCGCGAGACCGGGCTCTTAGTCCGGAAATTCGGCGCGCTTCCTTTTGTTATCCGCCGAGCTATAACCGTCGGTACTGCTGCCTGTACTGTTCGTTCTACTTCGTGGTGGCTGTCCAGAGATGGCGCTGCTTCTTGCGGTGTGTTTGAAATCTTCGTCTGCGTCGGTTGTTTTCCTCGAGTTTATCATTTGTTTGCCCTTTTAGGTTATGTTTTCCCGTATTTATTAGTTGCTTATTATATCGCTTACTTTTCAGGTCCCGGTATTTCTTTAACTCCCAGTTTTTGCGTTTCTCTTGCTTCCTTTGTCTTGCACCAAGTTTGTTTTTATCTGTGACCCACAGCAATTGCACCTTCTATCCAAATTCGGAGCGATGTGTTGTAGGTGTTACTCGTTGTGACGTCACCGTCATTCCCCGATTACAGTGAGGATTAATGTTATATTTGGCGCCCAACGTGGGGCAGAGAGAAAGAGAAATGTTATAATACTCGAATGTAAATTTTCTTTGACTCCTCTGAAACAACATGAAAATCACATTCACGTTGTTGGTTGTAAATCGGAAATGATAACAACGAAATGGATCACTACCGTGTTCTTGAATTTCACCGACAATTTGAAGTTTCTGTCCCTGTTTGAAAGCCATTTTTGTTGGCACGTTCGAAATGAAAATTTCAACCCTCCATGTCCCGTCTGTGACTGACCCTGTATAATCCCGATCCCTGTTCCTATTTGTCGTACAAAACTCATCTCGCAAAAATCCCAGAATTTCTACAAAACATGAACATTATTATACCAACGTTAGGGTCGATCTTGGTAATATTTGAGTTGACCTTACTTATCCAGCCATTGTATTGCGGTATTTTCTCGAAATCTTGAATGTCTTCGATTTTTTTTGCATTTGCTAGATGGTCAAATGTGCCAATATTCGCTACTTTCGTGTTCTGTTTTAAAAGCACCTCGAATGGCAAATTTCCCTCGGTACGAAAAGTGGATTTTTCCCGTGACATTGCGTTTTGAATCAAGAGTATCTGATGGGAAAATACTGTCAGGCGTTGATGAAAAAGATTGTACGTATTTTGACATACAGCGAATAACTCACATCATGGATTTTTATTTGATTTGACAATCTAACTGCGTCCTCATTCCACGCGAAACAGGAAATTTTGATTCCGTCGTTGTTGTTCATAAGGAATTTGAAAAGGTTCAATTTCTTTTTGTCTTTATTTTCAACTTCCCTAATTTCATCAATGCTGGAAACGTAGCCCACGAGCGAACTAAAAGTATTTACAATACATACATATCGTAAAAAAAATATCCATGAGGAGTACTCACACAAATTTGTCGTTGACTGAAATATTTCTTAAAAAACTCGATGGCGTGAAAGGGAGAATATTTGAATCACTGTCTTCTTTGGATTTCTTAGGCGGGACTTCATTTCGCGATTCTGTATCAGAAACAGTTTTCCTCCGGGACATGGTAACGAACGATTTAAGATTGTCTAAAGTCAATTGAGAATTATATAAACTCCTAAAACTAAATTATATAACAAAATTATGAATTTTAATTTTCACATCGTTTGACTGATTGCAGACACGTGATTTTGTTTTAATTGAAATGAAAACGCGTATTCACATTTTCCACGAAGCGTACGTCATCCTTTCGGTTTGCAGTTGTCACTTTCTGACATTCAGTTTCTGACGTTTTGTCTGTGACATTGACATTTTGTCAGATTGAATTGAACGTAATTTTGTGAGAAACAGAGAAGGATTACTGGAACGATTATAAGTACAGACAAAACTACATTCCCTACCCAGTTGCCAGAGAAATATTGGATTGGGGACAACCGAGTATTGCTCAGATAAGTGGAATTTCGTATTCTATAAATACGATGGAAGATAGTCGTTCTATTCAAGTCCGAATAATCGGAGACGGTAATTGCCTTTTTCGATCATTCGCATATTTTCTGTACAACGACCAGGAGAAACACAGGCCCGTTAGGTTGAAAATTGTTTCCAATGTTATTGAAAATTGGTCTCTCTTTGAATCGTTTATCATCGGCGACGAGTCATATGGGGAAAGACTTATAAATCAAAGTTCATACAAATTACCCATGTCTAAAAATGGTGTATACGGCGGAGAAGTAGAATTGCAGGCATTTCTTAATCTGTATTATATTCACGTCTCGGTTTATGTAGACTTCGGGTCTTTCCGGACGACTTCGGGTCTTTCCGGAAGACTTCGGGTCTTTCCGGAAGACTTCGGGTATTTCCGGAAGACTTCGGGTCTTTCCGGAAGACGTCGGGTGTATTTCCGGAAGACTTCGGGTGTTCGTGGGAGATTAGGTTAGGTTAGGTTAGGTTAGGTTAGGTGGGGGATTCTGGGTAATCTTGACACGGCGGCGGCGATATCATAAAGAACGATATATATGCGGCGGGGGAGGGGAAGGCGGGGACGGGGATTATGGGTAACCTACAGGGGTCCGCCTCCGGAGGGGGGGGGGTCGTCGTCGTCGTCGACCTTCGAAATCTTGACACGGCGGCGGCGGCGGTGGCGGCGATATCTTTTGTAACGTCCCGTATTTTTATCGTCGTTTGCCGGATAGCGGTTTACCGCGATGGACGATATCCAGGACGTGTACTCCTCGCGTCGTAGAGACACGGCAGTGACCGACTTGGTCGGATGGATTAGGTATCAAGTAGGTGTGCGGGAGTTGGGTGCTCGGACTTCCACGAGAAACAGCCGTCAACACGCATTGGCTGACAATGACCGCTCGCAGAGCCGAAGGAGTTGGTAGTTCGAATACAAGGAGAAACGGCCGTTGATACCCAATGACCAACAAGGACCGCTCCACGTATCGAAGGAGAGTGGTCGTTCGAATCTTACGAGGAACAGCCGTTGATACGCAATGATCAACAATGACCGCTCGCAAGGTCGAAGGAGTGTGGAGGTTCGAATCTCACGAGAAACAGCCGTTGATACGCAATGATCAACAATGACCGCTCGCAAGATCGAGGGAATGTGGAGGTTCGAATCTCACGAGAAACGGCCGTTGATCCGCAATGATCAACAATGACCGCTCGCAAGGTCGAGGGAGTGTGGACGTGGAATTCACGAGAAACAGTCGTTAACACGCATTGGCTAACAATGACCGCTCATGAACCCGGTGGACTGTAGGTGTTGGGGTTTGGTTTTGGAATTCGGATTGATTGTTGCTGCCGCTTGTGTTCCGGATAAATGATGAATCCGGTGTTTCGTAATTTTACAAAACTGAGTTTTATTTTTTATTCTCACACTCGAAATTGATATTCAAATTTTGTCGATACTAATTAATTTTACTCAGATCCTCTATCGGATTCCTGGTGGTATTATTATGTTATCGAATCGCTATGATATCGATGAAATACAATTTATGTGGATCCTTACTCGGTATCCGTATATCCAATGTTAAATAAATTCTAATTAAATTTGATAATCTGATTTTTTGTAAGCAAGTACGATTTGACTAGAAGTGTTCGCTTAGCAGGCGCGCGGCCGACTAATCTCCCCAGCTGAGCGCGTCTCTGCCTATACAGGGTGTTCCGGTAGGTTCATATTTCGAGTTTACTGGCGGATTCCTTGGCTTATTCTAAGACGAAACTTGTTCTTGCAAAATTTTTCTTAAAGCAACGGTTAACGAGTTAGAGTCAATTAAAGTCCGCCAATCCTGGCACAGATAAGCCAGCGACACAGGGCCGTTGCATTTCAATGGGGCTTGCCGGGCAGCGCCAGCCTGATCAGCGAGTTCAATTCGGGTGAAAGTCTGCATTCGGGGGTTTTTGGGGTCGCTGAATTCAAATCCGAAATCAGAATTTCCAAAAACAAAATGGCGTATCGAGAACGGTGAAAAATTTTATTCAAAACCCTGTTCGATTCGAGTGAAAGTCTGTACTCGAGGGTTTTTGAGGTCGCTGAATACACAAATACACAAATCCGAAGTCGGAGTTTCCAAAAACAAAATGGCGTATCGAGAACGGTAAAAATTTTCTTCAAAACCCTGTTCAATTCGGGTGAAAGTCTGTACTCGCGGGTTTTTGGGGTTGCTGAATACAAATCCGAAGTCAGAATTTCCAAAAACAAAATAGCGGACTCAATATGAACAGCTACTTTTTGAAGAGTCGATTTGATTTGCAGGGAATAGGTACATTTTTTAGGAGTCTTCAAGGCTGCTGATAATAAATATGGAGTCTAATTTTGAAAATCATTATTGATGATGAATCGAATAGAACTACTACTACAACGTGTCACTCAAATCGTCCCAGGTTCTCGAAGGATGCCCGTGCCTCGCTGTGCTTTCCGTAAAAGTCGTCAAACCTTCAATTTCAGTTGTGAAAAATACCGAAACGTTGAGCCAGGTGTCGGAATTTTCGGCAAATCCTTTTTCTATCCTGTTCGCTTGTTGCGACGTTTTCCTGAATTCGGATACCTCGGATTCGGATGTTTTTAGGGAATCTTTTTGATTTGGCGACAAAATTTTATGGACGCTCCTGTTTTTCTTAAATTTGTGCTTCGATAATTTTTTACCGTTTTCAATCCGCCATTTTGTTTTTGTGAATTTTGTATTCAGATTCGTATTCAGCGAGCCGAGAAACCCCCGACTACATGAGACTTCTACCCGAATTCAGAATTATGTGGGCTTTTTCGAGATTTCGGACCACTGTGCGCCGATCCCGCGCCGTGGATCCGCTCAGAGTTCCCGCGGGAGGCGATTCTCAGTGATTAACCATGAAATGATGAAAATAGTTCAATAGAAACGTCGTATTTTTGTTGAATTAACCATTTCCGACGATAATTGGGTAGTTTGTATTTTTTGATTAGTTAATTTCGACCACTTACTCTTGCACTTCGAACACGCGGCTTCGACTGGAAATCAACCTTAATTGTGGAATAACAACAATGCAGCATTAAAACTCGATATTTCGGTTTTATTCGCCATTTCCCATGATAGGTGGGTATTGGTGATTTTTTAAATAATTTATTTCGACCACTTTACGCTTGAGGATTGAAAATCTAACTCACCTACTTGGGAAATAATAACAATACTACATGAAAACTTGACAAAAATTATCGAAGCACAAATTTAAGAAAAACAGGAGCGTCCATAAAATTTTGTCGCCAAATCAAAAAGATTCCCTAAAAACATCCGAATCCGAGGTATCCGAATTCAGGAAAACGTCGCAACAAGCGAACAGGATAGAAAAAGGATTTGCCGAAAATTCCGACACCTGGCTCAACGTTTCGGTATTTTTCACAACTGAAATTGAAGGTTTGACGACTTTTACGGAAAGCACAGCGAGGCACGGGCATCCTTCGAGAACCTGGGACGATTTGAGTGACACGTTGTAGTAGTAGTTCTATTCGATTCATCATCAATAATGATTTTCAAAATTAGACTCCATATTTATTATCAGCAGCCTTGAAGACTCCTAAAAAATGTACCTATTCCCTGCAAATCAAATCGACTCTTCAAAAAGTAGCCGTTCATATTGAGTCCGCCATTTTGTTTTTGGAAATTCTGACTTCGGATTTGTATTCAGCAACCCCAAAAACCCGCGAGTACAGACTTTCACCGAATTGAACAGGGTTTTGAAGAAAATTTTTACCGTTCTCGATACGCCATTTTGTTTTTGGAAATTCTGACTTCGGATTTGTATTCAGCGACCTCAAAAACCCTCGAGTACAGACTTTCACTCGAATCGAACAGGGTTTTGAAGAAATTTTTCACCGTTCTCGATACGCCATTTTGTTTTTGGAAATTCTGATTTCGGATTTGAATTCAGCGACCCCAAAAACCCCCGAATGCAGACTTTCACCCGAATTGAACTCGCTGATCAGGCTGGCGCTGCCCGGCAAGCCCCATTGAAATGCAACGGCCCTGTGTCGCTGGCTTATCTGTGCCAGGATTGGCGGACTTTAATTGACTCTAACTCGTTAACCGTTGCTTTAAGAAAAATTTTGCAAGAACAAGTTTCGTCTTAGAATAAGCCAAGGAATCCGCCAGTAAACTCGAAATATGAACCTACCGGAACACCCTGTATAGCGACGACGCGTTACTCCTCGGTGTTCCATCCGCTTCTATAGATCCCGAGTCATTCCTTCTAGAAGGTTCTACTGCGTTCCGCGAGATAATAGGATATTCTATGACATTCTATGTCGATTATCTCTTGAACTAATAATATTATGACCTTATGCCATATGACACTTCTTTCACAAAATCGATGATCTACAATAATTGATTATCATAATTAGGGAATTTGCGATTCCTTAATTATTCTGGAATTTATATCGTACTTGCTTGCTTATTATACCTATGTTTGTGTCATTCTGACAAAATAAAAAATAATTAAATTGGCTCGAAATTACAGTGTGTCAGTTGGCCTGTGCGCACTGTTGTAAATATTTAATACAAAATTATCTATAAGACGTTTTAGGCGTCGCACTTTATATAATATAGAACGATATATATGGGGCATTCCATGTCAACTCGACCAACATTTGCTTGAATGCTTCATATTTATACGATTCTCCTATCTTCTAAATACCACCTTCATTTTTCCAGAACCATATTTGAAAGGTTTCAAAATCTCAAAATATCAAACAGCCACTCACCATGGGACCTTTATTTTTTATCACTTCAAACATATTTTTCACCACTTATCACAAAACTACCTGAAATTCAGTTTTTCATCCCGACACTCGGCCCAGTGTTGACTTCAAGACGATTAATATTCTCGATTTTTAGTAATGAACGCTTTACCACCAGCTCGAATTTCAAGTCTAAGGATAGAATAAAAATGTAAAAATCATTGATTTATAATAAACAAATATTCATTTGTAGTTCATTTATCAACTTGTAGAGTACAAAGACATTGAATCCCCAATACTCGAGAAGTGTTATACACTCGTTCTTTTGGCCGCGTACTGGGTACGTTGAGTATTGGGGATACAATGTCTTTGTACTCTACAAGTTGACAAATGAACTAGAAATGAATATTTGTTTATTATAAATCAATGATTTTTACATTTTTATTCTATCCTTAGACTTGAAGTTCGGGCTGTTGGTGGTAAAATTACGTTCATTATAAAATCGAGAATATTTGAGAATCGGTCTTGAGAGTCCAACACTATAATACTGGACCGGGTGTCAGAATGATCGGAATGAAAAACTAGATTTTTTGGATTTTTTTTTAGATTTTTTTGTAACGTTGCAAGATTGGTGAAAATGTTTAAAGTGCTATAAAAAATTTAAAAAAAAGGTCCCATCATGGGCCAGGTGGCAAAATGATTGGAATGAACAACTAGATTTTTGATAATTTTTTGAGATTTTTAAAAGAAACCTTTTTTCAGATGGGTTTGAATATTAATAAAAAATTAACGGATTGCCGAAAAAATCTGAAAAAATTTGGGAGTGCCATTTTGAGATAGGAAAATCGTATAAAAAATTATGAAGCGATTCAAAAATGGTGAGGGAAAATCATTGGTCGAGTTGACATGGAATGCCCCATATATATGTGTGTAAATACATACATCACCAGGGGGCGCCAGCACGAGCATGTTTTACGCTTTTTTTTCAGCTTGCGTTCGGTACCTCATGGAGTACTATAATGGAGCTACTTTTAACTCCCAGACGTTAAAATAAACTTTATTTGTACTCCACGCGAGTCCGCGCCTGCGCATTTACAGTAAATATTATTAAATTATTATATAGACGCTTCAACCTGACCTCAGTTGAAAAAACGCTGAACATACTCCCTCCAAATCTGTTGGAGTAGCTATTTATTCCAAAAGAGTGTGAAAACTGTGCAACTCGGTGATGAGTAACTTTTTTCACTCCTTAAGAGTAAAACAATCGCGTATTACAAACTCAGGCTCGGCCCTGAAAGACCGATTTTGCCGCCATGGGTATACAACAATTATGTGGCAGGCGCCTAGAAGTAACTGTTTTCGAGTATCAATACATATATCTGATAAAAATCAGTTTTATGGTGAACAAAAAATTTTGTGATTTCGGGAGTAAAGGGTCCCCGGAAGTAAAACACCAAATTTGAAACGCCGATGTATTAATTTGAAAATTGCAAGATTTCGGATCAGGAAAAATCGTAATGTTACACTTTCGGGACTGTGAACTGTCGGTTTCGTGACCATTCGTAAACTATATCTTTCTTGATTTCGCTTTGTTGGTTTTTTGGACTCTCGGATTATTTAGTTTCGATTTGTTGAAAAGTAGGGATATTTTTCTTCGGTATTATTCGTGTCTGGTTAGTCTGCTATCGGCCATTTTAGCTGTTCGGTTTTATGCCGTGCGGTATTCTGCAGTTCTGTTTTTTTTAGGTCGAGATCTTCCAATGTTGGTAAATTTATCAGTCGTTACATAAAAGTTCGGAAATTTACGCTTTCGGTACTTTCAGCATTCGGAATTCCGATTCGACCCCGTTTATCCTAACCGGGATTCGAACCGTGTTCGCTCGCTCGCTCGGATTATGAGTCGCACGCCCTACCTACTATGCCAAACTAACTCATGATAAAGCTCGACTCCATGTGACACATATACAATCTATGGTGAATACAGCCAAAAGAGAACACAGTTGATGAAACATTATCACAGTAATACATTACGTAGTTCCTTTCAATTGTTAGCTCAACCGCAGATGCATTCAATTACTACGTAAAATTAGTAAAATTAAAAATCCCTATTTATTTGTTGAAATTAATATTTATACTAATAATCATACGAATATGCATACATTTCACCCATTACTGATTCGTGCAAATTGAAAAAAAAAATCCAGAAGATGCAAATAGCCATTCGGAATACAGTAAAACCTCAGTCCCTGTCCGCTCTCGGGACTGAAGGCTTCAGTCCCTGTCCACGGAACAGCTGACTGTGGAGGGGAGCGCTCGGCCAATCACGATACAGATACAGTTAGACGGGGCGTGACAGCTGTGAGCAGCACCAATACGGCACCGAACGGCGGACAGGAACTGAAGCTAGGGATCGGACAGGGACTGAAGTTGGACAGGGACCGAGGGGACAGGGACTGAGGTTTTACTGTATTTAAAAAATGCTACGGTTATTAGATCATCCGGTAATATCAAAATACGTTGGGGCGATTTCAGAATTAAGTTGAGTAAAGTTCAAAATTTGATTACAAAATTAAAAATCACTTGCGTCAAATTAGAATTCACTTTTGGGAATTTCGAAATCGAATATAGTAAAATTGATAGACGTATGTAGTAATTCCGTTTGATTCACTATATTTTTTATTTCCACACAGTGTAATCGAATTTCCTTAGACGAGGGTTTGGTAACTTTACCTGCAGAATATTCAGCAAATTCAAAATACTGTGCTGTAAATTTAGAATGTACAATACATTTACTATACAATTAAGCAAATTCAAAACACACTTTCGTGAATTTTCAAAATTTAATTGTAAAGTCAGAGGAAAAGCGTAGTAATTTAATTTTTCCGGCACAGGCATGAACAAGTCACTTTTCGACGCCTGTTTTCGGCCCATACAGTGGCTCTTTTTATGGCTAGCCGAAAAAAATTTTTTTTGAGTAGTTGTGACGCGCAGTTCCTGACTTTTGTTGCGCGGTACGAACTGCGCATCTCAGAGCTGCCATACAAAAGTATTAGACGGCAGTTGATGCGGAGGTCGAAATGTGGACCTCAACTGGCGTCAAAGTGACTCTTCATACCTTTGCCGGAAAAAATATCGTATGGGGCGCACCCGTAAAGTAACTGTGCGGCGAGGTTATTAGGCACGATCGTAGAAAACGGAGTGCCTTATACATTCGCCATCGCAAAATACGTCGGATGGAGTAAAAGTTCTGAAATCATGTAGGGAGCACGTTTTGGCACCCGGGTAGTCGTTTTCGAGCATTTTCAAGAGTGGTGTATGTGACCCCCCCCCCATTTCTTGTAAACCCGCTATCATCCAAACTGTTGAACCGATCTTGATGAAATTTGCAGAGGATACTTCTTTTACCCTGAAGATGTCAGAATTTCGTTGTGTACCCGATCCGACTTCCGGTTCAGAAATGGCGTTTGCTAACTTTGTCAATTTTGAAGATACAATAGCGAGCTTTTGAATACAGCCTCGTGATCACGAATCAAAATTTTGAGAATTTTTGAGGATTTTTCCGGCACCTGCGTCTCAGTGTCAAATCGTTGAAGTTGCTTGTAAACCCGCTGTCTGCCACACCGCTAAACCGATTCTGATGAAATTTGCAGAGGATACTTCTTTTGCCCTGAAGATGTCAGAATTTCTTTGTGTACCCGATGCGACTTCCGGTTCAAAAATTGTGATTGCTAACTTTGTCAATTTTGAACGTACAATAGCGAGCTTTGGAATACAGCCTCCTGATCACGAATCAAAATTTAGAGAATTTTTTAGGATTTTTCCGGCACCTGCTTTTCGGTGTCAAATCATTGCAGTTGCTTGTAAACACGCGCTATCTGCCAAACCGCTGAACCAATTATGAGAAAATTTGTATTGGATACTGTTTTCACCCTGCAGATGTCAAAATTGTCTTGTGTACCCGGTGCGACTTCCGGTTCAAAAATGGCGATTGCTAACTTTGTCAATTTTGAACATACAACAGCGAGCTTTGGAATACAGCCTCCTGATCACGAATCAAAATTTTGAGAATTTTTGATAATTTTTAGATAATTTTTGATAACGCTGAACCGATTTTGATGAAATTAGCAGAGGATACTTTTTTTACTCCGAAGATATGCAAATTTCATTGTAGACTCGATCCGACTTGCGGTTTAAAAACCGCGGTCGCTAGCTTCGTCAATTTTGAAGTTACGAGAGCCGTCCTTGGAATACGGTCTATTGGCTTCAAATCAAAATTTTGAAATTCTTGGAGGATTTTGAACACTATTAAAAAACAAACTAGCACTGTACAATCGTGCCTCACGCAAAAAAGCGATGAGCCTTTTGGCTAAAACGGGCTAGTGTTTTTAGTACTCTCCGTTGGCTTTACCTTAGGCTCGCCTTCGGCTCGCCGGTAAAACCAACGGCTCGTACGAAAAACATAACCTCGCCCGAAAACAGTGACTTTACGGGCATACCACATAATATACTATTCCCACGCCAAAATTGTAACTTTGCACCACTTTTGTGTAGTAAATGTGTCGTAAACTCACAATCATTTTTAACAATGTATACCTATTTTCGGGGAGCGAAGATCGGTTTTACCGACCGAGAAGTTTTCGCTCCCGCTGTGAGAGTAAAGACCGTACAGAGGGAGCCAAAACCGTGAATAAAGAATTTATCTCCCAGTTCTCATAACCTAGAATGTAAACACTGGTCTGCCCGCGAAATCGGCTTCCGTTCATGTATGGAATGAAATATCGTGTGCACCGCGGTCGCATCAGATGTTTTCGCTCCCTCGGTGGATACCCCCCTCGCCTTCCGCTCGGCTGGCAAACCCACGCTCGGGAGCGAAACGTCCTTTGCTCCCTTGGTGCACAATATACTATTATCTCAATTTCAGAAAAATGTGTAAAGTAAAATCCGTGCAAAATACATCCGTGTACGAAAAAAAAACTGTGTATAATAGCGCAGCGCGAAAATAGACACTTACAAATTTCGCGCTAAGTCAAACCGTGCTCAATAAAATCTGTGTCAAATAATGTTGTGTAAAATAACGCCGTGCATAATGAAGCCGTGTAGAATAATTTTGTGTATAATATTGTCTGAGGCAAATCCGATTGAGTCAAATATATGTATACCTTCTCTTTATGAACCATCTTCGGCTTGTGGAGACTAGATTCTGTTTATCCGTTGTGTTTCCTTTAACTTTGTTTCAATTTAAAAAAGAAAAAATATGTCCTGATCATTTTTTCGTGAACTACACACTACAGGAAATTAAAAAAATACGTGCAAAATCCTAAATGCCAGTCGACTCACCTGTCTATGGCGCGACATTCAAACTAAAAATAGGAATGCTATCACTAGTGGATACCGCTAGACCACTTGTTATTCTGCAAGGAGGGAAAAAACAACTCTATGGATTTGAGTATGCAGTACGCTTTGATTACGAATAAGTATACTACAGCGCACATTGCCAAATATCAAAGACTGCGACATTCACGACAACATAGTGCGCACCGCCTTCTGAAAAAAGATGAAATCTGCAAGCGTAATGGATTTGACAAAACCGCGTTCTGTATGAACCTGAGACTTTACGCTGTATCGAATTTGTCAATCGACGAAAAATTTGTTTTTCTATTTTCTGTTCTCTTATGATATCCTGAACTTAAGTGAAGAGATAAAGCGTACATTTTCGGTACAACCATCATATTTTTATTATTTTGGATACATTCTTATTTTTAAATCGATATCAGTCGAGAATAACATCAGAGGCCAGCCGCCAAAATTTTCGTCACGAGAAATATTTGACCCAACAATTTCTCGTACTGGAGATTTTAAACCTTTTTCCACCCTTAAATTTCCATCACGAGAAAGATTCAGCCTAATAGTCTGGAAGCGAAGATTTTAGACTGGTTCTTTCCCTGGAGTTGTTTTGCACGCGCGCGGTCATGCACCACTTACCTGGAATTGTTTTGCACATGCGCGGTCAAATGTCACTTACCTGGAATTGTTTTGCACGTGCGCGGCCATGCGCTACTTACCTGAAATCGTTGCGCACGTGCGCGGTCATGCGTCACTTATCTGGAATTGTTTTGCAGGTGCGCGAGTCATGGTTGGCCGGTCGGCCAATCGGAGGCCAGGTATGGTCGACCGGTCAGCCAATCAGAGGTGACGAGGCGGGGGTATGACAGGTATATAACCCCCGCGCGCCGGCAGAACTAACCATTACAGCGGTCGGGTCAGCTCATAGTGGTCAGGAAAGGTCTGAATTCGAATTCGCTTTTGCATATTGCCAGGGTGTTCAACAGGGACTCCCAGAGCCAAATTCACTCCCGCCAGGTATACGTGCGCTCCCAAGCTTATTACCCGTTCAATTAGAAAGGATTAATACCTGTCCACCCGGGACTACCTGGACTGAACGGGGGGTCGCATAGAACAATGGGTTCTTAGAATAATTTACCTGGTCAGATATAAACATATCGAACGTATCGTCAGCTATCCAAGACGTATCCCATATTCCTATGCCCAATTGCTCATGCCTATTGTCCGTTATAATAGGATTGACAGACCTTTCCTCAACCCAGGTAACAAGCTTACCTGACCCGCCCAATTATGTACTCCGGCTTCCGGGCCTTGAGCTCCCAAAATGGCCGGTGTTGGACACCCTGGGCATATTGGGTTTTCGATGCCGTCGGTGCGCAACGCGACGTGAGAGACATTTGCCTTGAGAATATTGTTTCGATACAAAGACGGTACCGTGAATAAAAAAATATCGAGCAGTGCGACAACCGAGTGTATCTTTCAGTGCCGTTTTACCAAAACGTGATATAAAAATAAAAATTTGGTTGATGTATGAGACTGAAAGAATGCTGCAACACGGTGGTTCAGGTGTGTGTCTGATGAGGGGCAACCAGAGCCAGGTCGCCCAAAACGCGGTTAGCTACAAGAGCATGGGACCTGTCGATGGTAGTGCGGCACAGCTATGCCCTAGGGCCCCGACCAGGACGTTGAGGCGCAAAAGCAGGACATCGGCGAAATACTACAACAAATTATGAACATCACAGACCAAAGTTCGGATGAGGCACAAGGTAGAAAGCACACACTAAATTGCCACAGAATGAAACCGGCTCTATTCTCCGTCTTGTGCGAGATCAAAGAAAAGACAGTTCTCTTGCTCCGTAACACACAAGAAGAAGAGCCTCACGATCCTCAGCTGATGCGTTTGGACAACATGCTGATAGCCGAAGGCGTTGCTGGACCCGAAAAAGGAGGTGACACTGGTGCCGGAGCGTCGGTGTCTGCGGCCGCCGCGGCTGGTCCACCAGGACAGCCAGATAACGCAATTAAACACTCTGATTATAGAGCAAAGTTGGCTCAAATCCGAGAAATTTATCACCAAGAATTGGAAAAATACGAACAGGCGTGAAACGAGTTCACAACGCACGTAATGAACCTTTTGAGGGAACAGAGTCGTACCAAGCCAATTACGCCAAAGGAAATCGAGAGAATGGTTCAGATAATCCATAAGAAATTCTCGAGTATCCAAATGCAGTTGAAACAGTCAACGTGCGAGGCGGTAATGATCCTCAGAAGTCGGTTTCTAGACGCTAGACGCAAGAGGCGAAACTTCAGCAAACAAGCCTTTGAGATTTCAAACGAGTACTTCTACTCACATCTAAGCAACCCCTATCCGAGCGAGGAAGCTAAGGAAGATTTGGCGCGAAAGTGTGAAATCACGGTCAGTCAGGTGTCCAATTGGTGTGGCAATAAGAGGAGACGATACAAGAAAAACATTGGCAAAGCTCAGGAGGGGGTCAAAATTCCGAAAGATCAAAGAGTCGACGGGTCAAAATGCCGAATTTTTAATGATACGAAGTTCAAAGTAACGAAAATTTAGAATCACGAAAGTGAATCCGACGATTCGTCATTGAGCCGAATGACCAATTTACCGAAGGTTATTTATCCGAAGGGTCGCTCAACCGAAAATTTATTGTTCATAAAGCATTCAGACGAAATGAAGTGTAGATTCTTAAGGGCATGCTGGACTCAGTATTTCCGTATTTAAAAAATGATGAAGCCCGATATGAACGGGGGGGTGTTTAATGGGTTCCTTAGACGATTTGTAATCAAATTGGTAGCTGCATGAACGTGTATCTCACCAAAATCGAGTAAAATAAGCCTTTTTTGTGTTGCGAAGCGTGAGACCGTCACTTGTTTTCACTCATAACACCGACTACGTATCTCAAAGGTGGAAACGGGCTATGTAGCGAACTCATAAATATAATTCCACTCACATATATCGCAAAACTTGTTCATTTCACTCAACGATGAAGCCTGAGAATTGTTTCCAGAAAAAGACTGAAATTCTCGGTATAAAGCATCCATGTTGGATCGTTTCGCGTTGCGAGTCGGGCCGAGCAGCGCTTGCCAACCTTCGTCTCGCGGTCCTGCGTTTCACGAACCGCCGTTCCTTGTTCAGCGCTATGACAGCTGAGCAGGAATTCAAACGGAAATAATTCGGAATAATAATAGTTATAACAAATGTAAGGTATGTATAAGTTGTAAAAATTTGTAAATTAGTCTAATTGTAAGTAGTAATGTATTCGATGAAGTTATGGAGACGGAAACCATGTAACCCCGAGGGGAACAATAAATAAACATACATAAACATACATAAACATACATAAACATACATTATAATAATGCATTGTTATTATTATCATTATTATTATTATTATTATTATTATTATTATTATTATTATTATTATTATTATTATTATTATTATTATTATCATTATAATTACAATTTCCGAAATAATAATCATAACAATTATTATAATAATAATTATTATTATTATCATTGAAAAAAATTTACTCGAAAGTGGTGTGAATGAAAATGAAAACGTATGCGCCATTTTTTTTTTTGTACTAACACTGAAATCCTGTGAAACGCACAGAATAATCAAAATTCCGATTCTTTTGAGAGATTTTCAAGTTTCAGCATTAAAAAAACTAGATAAGGCAGAGGTGTAAAGTCGTATACGCCCTTTATTTTTATTTTTTTTTTTATCTTGAAAATGTTGTGAAAATCGGAATTTCAATTTTTTCCGTAATAATAATGATGATGATGATGATGATGATGATGATGACGACGATAATGATGATGACGACGATAATAATAGTAATAATAATAATAACAATTATTATCATAATATTATGATAATTATTATTATTATGATAATAACAATATGATAATTATTATTATTATCATTGTAAAAAATTTACTCGAAAGTGGTGAAATTTGTGAATGAAAATGAAAACGTATGCGCCATTTTTTTTTCTACCAACACTGAAATCCTATGAAACGCACAGAATAATCAAAATTCCGATTCTTTTGAGAGATTTTCAAGTTTCCAATATAAAAAAGTTCATTGTCACGATTATTTATCGTTTGATCTCGCTTGATCTCGCATTTCCGTCACCGCCTTTCCGCGATGCCGATTGGACGGTGGTCGGAAATGTGCTTGGGGCGGTTTTTGTTTGATGGCGGCTCACAACTTCACAAGACTGTTTAGCTTTGCGGTCGTGTTGATTACGTCTACAATGCAATTTCGCGATTGAGAAATAGTTTTCGCTGTGACAAAAATCGAAGAAGGTTAGTGGTTAAAAAAAAATATATATCAAGAGAACGAGAAAAAAAATAGGTCAAAGTTAAAGTGGTGAAAAAAAAAAAGATAAATAACAAAATACGTAAACCTAACCTGAAACATAACTTCAGCTTAAAGTGGTGATTATAACCTGAAATAGGGCGAGCTTAAAGTGGTGATTATAACCTGAAATAGGGCGAGCTGCTACGACTTCGCCATACCATCACTGGAGACCGAAGTTCAATCTGATTGTGAGTAACAAATCCTTAGTATTATCATCGTTATTCTTACTGAGTCTCATTCAATTCTTTACATAGGGCAATCTGCTACGATCTCACTATCCTACTACGGGTCTGCGCGGTGCTCTAGCAGCTCAGGTCACACATAGGGCAAGCTGCTACGACCTCGCTATTCTACTACGGGTCAGCACGATTTGGAACGAAAAGTGAGTAACCTAAAAGGAGGATCACGGGAGACCGAAGTTTAATCTGATTGTGAGTAACAAATCCTTAGTATTATCATTGTTATTCTTACTGAGTCTCATTCAATTCTTTACATAGGGCAATCTGCTACGATCTCACTATCCTACTACGGGTCTGCGCGGTGCTCTAGCAGCTCAGGTCACACATAGGGCAAGCTGCTACGACCTCGCTATTCTACTACGGGTCAGCACAATTTTGAACGAAAAGTGAGTAACCTAAAAGGAGAATTGATCAAACAAATGAGTATGAGTACCTTTGAGTTAATTGAAATGAGTATCGAAAGTAATGAGTACCTATGAGTAAACGTAATGACTTAATTGAATTGAAAACCATGAGCATGAGTACCTACGAATTAATTGAAAATTGTAATGAGTAATGAGAACCTATGAGTTAATTCGATTGATCGTGAGTATCCTATTTTCTTTAACGTTTTGACGAGAGTTTAGTGACCTTTACAATGCCTCGTCGAAAGATAAGTCGAACTGAGGACGAAATCGTAGAATTTGATCGTTTGCGACGGGAAAGAAATGCTTTGAATCAACGTCAGAGGCGTGCGCAACATGCGATATTGAATACTGCAAGCTGCAGTCACGTAGTAGCTCAAGATGTTGAAATCGTTGATACTGCAAGTTGCAGTCACGTAGTGGCTCAGGATGTCGGAGCTGTTGATACTGCAAGTTGCATTCACGTAGTGGCTCAAGATGTCGATATTGTCGATGCCCTTACCGATATGCCGAATTTTGAAACTGAACGTAATTTTTTTCAAAATCAGAATAATCGCGAACGAAAGAGACGTTCTCGAGAGCTATCAAATAATGCATCAAATTTACGATCGGAGCATTATATAGGAAAAATGGATGTGCTGTGCATGCATTGTCATGCGAAACATTTCGTGGGCGAAAAAGTTGCTAACAAGGGAAATTCATTTAACGATTGTTGCAGTCACGGAAATGCGATTATCGATGAATTACCTAATTTTCCAGAGAGCCTCCAAACACTTTTTGATAGGACCCACCCAAAATCAATAGACTTTCATAACCATATTCGGTGTTATAACAGTTCTTTTTCCTTCGCTTCATTCAATGCTAATTTAGTGAACTTTGGGGCACGAAGACCAGGACCGTACTGTTTTAAAGTCCATGGTCAAATTTATTATCAAATAAACACAGCGCTGTATGCTGAACCAGACGAAAATCCAAGTTATGGTCAACTTTTCATCGTTGATGCTAATGAAGCCGTGACACACCGAATAAATCACATGGCAGTATTAGATGTTGATATTGTTGAAACACTCGAACGAATGATGCGTGAATACAATGTGTTTGCACGTTCATATGTAATGATGGGCGAGGAGATTGAAAACCAGCGACAATTAGCTGTAGCGAATAATGATACTCTACCAGAATTACGGTTGTTATTCACTTTAAAGCCTGGAGTGGATCGACGTCGATACAACTTCCAACGTACTAATGAAGTTGCAGCTATTTTTTCAACGACTGCTGATGGAGAAATTCCAGAGTCCTATGTGTCTGTACGATCACGGAATACGAAAATATTGAATCGTGTCAGTACCATGGATCCTAATGTCGAGCCATGGGTTTATCCACTATTTTATCCGCACGGTTCACAAGGTTGGCATCGAGATTTGAAGCGTAAGAACAGTAATAAACGTATATCACGAACGGCATACGTAAAATATAGATTGGGCATACGTGATTGTTTTAATGCCTTTCTCAGGGGTGGTAGATTACTTCAACAATGGGTAGTGGATAACTATGTGAAGATTGAAAAAGATCGAATGGAATATTGTAAGACACACCAAGAACGCCTACGTGCCGAATCGTACAAAGGGCTTGTAGACCATCTGAATGACATAGCAAGTGGTGCTGATGCTCGGGTCGGAAAAATGGTGATTCTGCCATCAACATTTATCGGATCACCGCGAAATATGTTGCAGAACTATCAGGATGCAATGGCGATTGTCCGAAAATATGGGAAGCCGGATATCTTCCTCACGATGACATGTAACCCGAAGTGGCGTGAAATTACTGAAAATCTTCTTCCAGGGCAGCAAGCAGCTGACAGACCAGACCTTTGTGCTAAAGTTTTTAATTTGAAAAAAAATCATTTAATCGATTTAATTTTGAAACAAACAATTTGCGGAGAAGTAGCAGCATTTGTGTACGTCATTGAATTTCAAAAACGTGGCTTACCTCACATCCATTTACTGGTAACTCTACGACAAAATTTCAAAATCACAACCCCCGAAGTAGTCGATCGCTATATTTCTGCAGAAATTCCTGACCCGGCTGAGGATCAAATTCTTCATGATATCGTCATGAAACATATGATACACGGGCCTTGTGGTGATTGGTGTATCGTTGATGGAAAATGTTCAAAGCATTATCCTAAATCATTTCGTAACGAAACAACAATGGACGGAGATGGTTATCCTCATTATCGACGAAGAGATACTGGTCTAACCTTCGAACGTCCTGGTGCGTACACTGTGGATAACCGTAACGTGGTTCCATACAGCCCAATACTGTCACGTCTATTCAACTGCCATATCAATGTTGAAATTGTTTCGAGTATCCAATCTGTGAAGTATTTATTCAAATACATATACAAAGGTCACGATGCTGCCAATATCACGATTGAAGAAACCTCTTCAGGAGGTATAGTTAATCATGACGAGATACGTGATCACATTGAAGCTCGCTACGTGGGACCAGTAGAAGCATGTTGGCGCATATTCAGTAAAACTCTGCACGATAAAAGTCATTCTATTGTACGTTTGCCGGTACATTTACCAAACGAACAGAGTTTGACCATACCTGCAGAGGCTACCGAGAATGAGATAATTAATGCATTAGACCAAGCAACTATGTTAATAGACTATTTTGCTCTGAACGCAAGAGACGATGAAGCCAATCAATACTCATATGTCGATATACCACCTCACTACACATATAAGAAGCAGAAGGATGATGATGGCAATAGTTTTTCCAGATGGGAAAAACGAAAATCTCACTTTAACTGCATTGGGCGCATGTACTCAGTCAGCCCTACTCAGATTGAATTATTTCATCTGCGATTGTTATTGTTGACAGTAAAAGGGGCTAAAAGCTTTGAAGACTTACGAACTGTGAACGGTGTACTTTTACAGTCATTCTCAGCTACTTGCTTGGCTTTAGGTTTGATAGAGGATGACGAAGAATGGAAACGTGCAATGCACGAAGCTGAAATTTGGATGATGCCTCGCCAACTGAGAAGATTGTTCGTTCGAATTTTGATGCACTGTCACCCACTTCATCCTGAACAGCTTTGGGAAGAATTCAAAGATCAAATGTCCGAAGATTATGTTCGACGATCAGGTAAAGTACTGGGGCACAGAGAAGCATACGCACAGATTAATGCGATGCTTTGTATCGAAGGGTCCAGTTTATCTAATTTTTCTGAAATGGCACAATTAACGGATGTTGATGAAATTGAAGATGAAATATCAGTTCATCGTGCTAGAGAAATCGGATTGCAGCAATATGAGAAGCTCAATGTTAAACAAAAAGAGATTGTTGACACAATTCTGAATGTCGTTGACAATGAAAGTCAAGTTGATCGTAAATGTTTTTACATAGATGGACCAGGGGGGTCTGGCAAAACGTACCTGTACGTTACACTATGGAACTTGCTGAAATCTCGAAGTAAACGCGTAAGTACGATGGCGTTCACCGGTATAGCAGCGACATTACTACCTGATGGCAGGACTGTGCACAAAACTTTTGGTTTACCAGTTCCACTGTTCTCGGATTCGTCCTCAAGTATCAAATTACAATCTAAAGAAGCGAAAGTATTAGAGAACACTAATGTTTTCATTTGGGACGAAGCACCGATGGCACCGCGATATGCTATGGAGGTAATGGACAGAACTCTCCGAGATATTATGAATAATGATTTACCCTTCGGCGGTAAGATTGTTATCTTGGGGGGAGATTTTAGACAACTTCTTCCGATCAAGCCGCACGGTACTCGCAGTGAAACAGTGAATCTGTCCATAAAATTCAGTACAACATGGAAGCATTTTGTCAAGTATACGTTGACGGAAAATGTGCGAACACTATCTGACGAAGTTGACTTTGCCAAATTTTTGTTAGACTTAGGTGATGCAAAGCTGAATGATGCGGATGAGAATGTAAACATTCCTCATCGTTGTCTTCCTTCTATAGACGGTGATATAGTGGAAGACATCTTTGGTGTTTCGATTCAACAGAAACGTTACAGGGACGTAGCGAAATGTGCTATATTATCTGCACGGAACGTAGACGTGGACGAAATAAATCAAAGAATAGTCCAACTTCTGGATGTTAAAACAGAGCGAGTTTATACCAGCGTCGACAGTGTCGATGACGATAACACGAGTGAAGCTCTATTACCAGAATATTTAAACTCACTTAATCCATCGTCTCTTCCTCCCCATGAATTGCGATTGCGGGTTAACACCGTTGTGATGTTGGTTAGAAATTTAAGCATTCACGAAGGTCTTTGTAACGGGACTAGATTGCTAATCTTGGATCTGAGAAATAATTTGCTACGATGCGAAATTTTGACGGGTGATAAAGCTGGTGAAATCGTGTTTCTGAATCGTATCACATTGTATTGTGAAAATATTTATCCATTCGTATTCAAGAGGCGACAGTTTCCGATTAAACTAGCTTTCGCAATGACGATTAATAAATCGCAGGGACAGACCTTCGATAAAATTGGGCTTGATCTTCGCAAGGACGTATTTAGTCACGGACAATTATATGTTGCTTGCTCGCGAGTTCGTTCGTGGGATTCTTTAAAAATTTATATTGGTAAACAGCGCGAGAATGACCTAATTAAGAACTACGTTTTCAAAGAACTCTATTAGTTATCGATTTTTTGAATTGAAAAATCTCATTTGAATTTGTATCAGCAAATGCAATTAATCAGATATGTAGTTAATATCATCCATTGATAATTTAAAATTGATTCGACTTGTATTCGCGTTTGTCAACATACTGAAGTCATTTCTAATATTTTACTATTTTACTATGATACAAAAAAGTAATCATTTTTTAAATGTTGCAGGATAACTCAAATCTGTCGCAGGATTGTGCACTTGGATGTAGCAGGTCAGGAAAGTTATCGATAGCACCTTAGAGAGCAATTGCACCTCACCTCGGCGGATACTGACTATTTCAAGGAAGGCTTGCAGCAAATGCGACGATACTGATTCTACCTTACGGCGGACATTGACTGTCTGAGGGAAGGCTTGCGACAAATGATAACTTTCAAAACCTGAATGAATTTCAAGTCAAAGTAACAAATCTAGGCCAAACATTTAAGATGACGTCATCACTTGCGAAAAATAAGGGACTCTGTAAAATTAGCGATAGCAGTGACTTTGTTGTCGTCAGAGATGTCAACCTATCAACTGAATGCATAGGTAATTAATTGTATCACACATTTTTTTATAAAGATTTATGCAAAAAATTAAAAACAAAAATGATACATTAGCAATGAATTCATCAGAATTACTATTTATTCGCTAAGCTTTGACAATTTGAATCATTTTTTATATCTGACTATTCAGCATGTTTTGACAGTCACAATCATATTCTTACATTTGAATCAGAACACATACTCTTTAAATTTTTTTTGGTTTAATTTATCGACTGTTACTTTTTAGTCAATCTCCTCTCTCGCCTGTTACTCTTTTAGTAGCTTCTTTTCAACCGTCTTTAGTACGATTATTCTTCGCTCCACAGAACTCGATTAATTACTTCTCGTTTTTTACTCTTCGTTCTGTTCTCTTTTCAATTTTGTTTGTATTGAAACTTCAACTGCTATCCCCTGAAACCATACTTTATACTCTTGCCTATCTTCATTCTGTCACTCATTTTTCACTACAGCCGTATTGCAATATCCTCGAATACTTTCAGATGTGCACGACTCCGTAAAAAGCAGCTTCGAAACAACCAAAAAACAGTCTGGAGAGAGTCAGGAATTCAAGTGTGGATCTGTCGGATGATTGGTGAAAACTATGAAAAATATAATAAAATTTTGAATGCCTGGCGTAGATTAGTTACTTTCACTGAATATTCCTTCGGGTTTTGACAATATTACAGCATGTGTCACATAAATTCTTGGATAATTTTATTAATTATTCAGTCTGTGTTCATAAATAAATGAAATTGATATTTTAAAAAACATTATTGTACTCATTGTAATAAAAAAATCACATTGCAAAGTTTGAAACTCCCGTTATATTCTTTATCCCTCATTAAAAAGTTGGTTGCCACGATTATTTATCGCTGATAATCGCTGCTTCTCGCATCGTACTCATTGTAATAAAAAAATCACATTGCAAAGTTTGAAACTCCCGTTATATTCTCTATGAATGTAAAAGATACAAAAAGAAAATCGATTAAAAAAAATTGAATGATTCTTATATTCGAGTGAAATCACAAATAGGTCTTGAAAATGAAAACAAATTGCATTTGTCATTATTATTGTTCACCCTCTTCTGCAGTGGACGTTGCAACGCGTCGGTTTGCATATCAACAAAAAATATTCGTGCAGTGATATAATAATCTCAAGAAATGGCAGATAAGAGTAAGTACATTCAAATTGTATCATGACTATTATTTTACATCATTGTTCTTGAATTTTGTACATATAAATTTGGTAAAAATACGTCGATCGTCGAAATTCTTATCCTTCTTCACATGAGAAATAATTAATATTTCTAATCATTATACTACGTAATATAATTATTGCTTTGAACGATGAAAGTGATTCCAAAATGTTGATCAAACTACAAATAAAATTTTAGTAATACATTTTGTATTATGTATAAAAATTCATATCATTATTCATATTGAAAAAAAAAATCTATAGCTGTGTGAATCTATGGCTGCCATATCGCTTTCATAGATAGTAAAAATAATAAAGCAGGATAAATAATTGATGACCATTGATCATTCATTTCTTTTATACAAAAGAAAAAATAATAATAATAAATGAAATACTGATCCAGTCGTCCATGTCTATCACGCCGCAGTTTTCGTTGTCCAGGTTGATCGCATCGTAGTTTTTGTCGTCCAGGTCGATCGCGCCGTAGTTTTTGTTATCCAGGTCAAGCAAACCACAGTTCATGGTTTCCAGGTGATTCGCACCGTAATTTTCGTTATCCAGGTCGATCACGCCGCAGTTTTCGCTGTCCAGATCAGTCACACCACAGTTCCTCGCGTACAGGTGATTCACACCGTAATTTTTGTTGTTCAGGTCGATAGCGCCGTAGTTTTCGTTGTCCAGGTCTATTAAACAACAGTTCCTGGTGTCCAGGTGATTCGCACCGTAATTTTCGTTATCCAGGTCGATAGCGCCGTAGTTTTCGTTGTCCAGGTCAATCAAACCACAGTTCCTGGCGTCGAGGTGATTCACACCGTAATTTTCGTTGTCCAGGTCAATCAAACCAAAGTTCCTGGCGTCTAGGTGATTCGCACCGTAATTTTCGTTATCCAGGTCGATAGCGCCGTAGTTTTCGTTGTCCAGGTCAATCAAACCACAGTTCCTGGCGTCGAGGTGATTCACACCGTAATTTTCGTTGTCCAGGTCAATCAAACCACAGTTCCTGGCGTCCACGTGATTCACACCGTAATTTTCAATGTCCAGGTCAATAGCGCCGTAGTTTTCGTTGTCCAGGTCAATCAAACCACAGTTCCTGGCGTCCACGTGATTCACACCGTAATTTTCAATGTCCAGGTCAATAGCGCCGTAGTTTTCGTTATCCAGGTAAATCAATTCACAGTTCCTGGCGTCCAGGTGATTCACACCGTAATTTTCAATGTCCAGGTCAATAGCGCCGTAGTTTTCGTTGTCCAGGTCAATCAAACCACAGTTCCTGGCGTCCACGTGATTCACACCGTAATTTTCAATGTCCAGGTCAATAGCGCCGTAGTTTTCGTTGTCCAGGTCAATCAAACCACAGTTCCTGGCGTCCAGGCGATTCACACCGTAATTTTAGTTGTCCAGGTTGATAGCGCCGTAGTTTTCGTTGTCCAGGTCAATCAAACCACAGTTCCTGGCGTCCAGGTGATTCACACCGTAATTATCGATGTTCAGGTTGATAGCGCCGTAGTTTTTGTTGTTCAGGTCAATAGTGTGCGCACGTTTTCACATTTCACTTGAAGAATCAGTATTATTAGGTTTTATACTATTTTTAAATAACAATTTTGTACGTCTGTTCGTATTCTAGACGAAAATGAAGATGACATCCCATATACATCGTCGAAGGACCTCGCGGAAGTAAAGCTGTACGATTCTACTGTGTGAGTATTTTTTTGATTTTTATAATTCATGTAAATATTGCGTGGATTTAAAGCATTCAGCAAAATTAAATTGAAAATGAACCATTCTGATCGTAATAAACTTGTAAACATATGCATAGTGAAATTGTCGGGTTCGTCGATTCAATCGAATGCACAAGAGTCGTTGGAAAACAACAAGGCCACACGATATTGAAATTTTACATGAGTAATGGACTCGGAGATAGAGTACAGATCGTGGTATGGAGCAAGCAGATTGAGAGAGTAGAGCCAATAATCCGAGTGAATTACGTAAGCATAAAAAAAAATCAGACACAAAAATAATGCAAAATATATTGATTTGCGCATCTTATTACGAATATCGACGAATGTTGAGAGGATATTCTGTATCAGTGAATAATGAGTAAACAATAAATCTGTTACAGATCGTTCATCTCGATGGAGCTTATTGTAAGCCAACACAGCAAAGCAAGTACAACAGCGGAACCGTCCCATACGAGCTAATTGTACAATCTAATACGATTATTAACGTATTGGGAAAACGTATCGTTGAAGCACAAGATGACTCGGTCGATGCTGAACTTGTCGAAATCGGAAAAATAGGCCAATACAACAAATGCATAAGTAAGTGTAACTATCTGTACTGGTACCCCGGTCGAAAAATATTTCAGATTCAAAAAAAGAAACATATAGAATTCAGTTGAATCAATCAATGTCGACGTATACCTTTGATTATATTTCAATTTTATGTTCAAATTTTTTAACATAAAAATCATTATCGCGAATTTTCGGAATTCTCGTGAAACTGACAAAGATTCTTCAGATCTTTTATGGGTTCATATTTGGTCGTGAAATCTCAATTAACTTCTAATATAACTTGTGAATTTTTCGAAAGAAATATCTTATAAACGTAAGAAATGTATAATGACATTCATGTAACGTCACGTACAGTACGGGAATGAAATTATCTTAGGTGGATAGGGTTTGTTTCATTTCATCGAAAAGGCTCGGTATTCTTCGATTAAAAATAATAATTTTTTTTCATTGTCATGTTTCAGAAATTAAAGGGTTTATCAAAAGCAATTTTGCTATTATCGAAAAGCAGACTGGGTACGGCAAAGAAATTAGGTGTGGGTCTATGACAGACGGCGACTGGAAAATACCAATCCACATACCAGTGATGTCCACTAATTCCATCGACGATGACCTGGAACTTGATTTTGAAAAAGGGGATCACATTGAAGCAACGGGATTCCCACAATTGAATGGTATGTGCAGCCTTTTGTCGAATGAGTCACAACGTAAAAAACAAATAGACCAATCATCCTTCTCTTACCATTATTTTTTATTACTGTGGGAACTATAAAGAATATTGCAGAGGCATGATTGAACATTTTAACAGTCAAATCTAAATCCGTTACAAATACCCATGCAACTTTAATTTCAAACAAGCCACACACTGATCCTACGATACATTTTCAGAGGGAAGAGTTGTTGAACACTATTAAGTAACACTATTGATTATTTACAGCTAATCCAGTCCACTTGCTGGTAAAAACCATGGCGGATATTAAGAAAATCGACGAAACCAAGATGACGCTGAAAAAGTTACTGCGAGGGACGAAAATGGTTCAGAAAATTCCAGAAGCAAATTAAAATGCAAATATTTAACAAGCAAATATTTATTTATCCCGTTCAGCGAGGTAGTGCTTTTATGACCTATCTAGCGAGATCGCGCTCTTTTTTCCTCTTTCCTTAATTTCACATTCGCATACAATTATCTCCGTCCAAACATATTTCAGTGAATATCTATAGTTATTGTATATCATAGAATTAAGTTGAGATGACGCTCTACTCGATTCCTACCATGGGAGCGGAAAAAGTGTGTGCACGACTTATTTCGATTGATATCTAAGTCTAAGCGCGAAAAAAGTATTCTCAGCAGAATGCGAACAGATATCAATCGAAATAAGTGGTGTGCACACTTTAACCGCAAACGTGCTAAAAATCGAGTACAGCATCACATAAAAGTTTAATTTTGTTATCCATTTTTGTTATAAGCTTGCCTGACGGAAAAGCGTTCTTCGATTTACGCGGTGTACTGATACAATATAAAATAAAAATTGATGTTTGAAGAAAATTGGATATTCATAATTATTTACAAAATGCACCTGAATCAGCTGCAAACCTACCATGAGTTTCTCGCTATACGGAACGCTAGGTGCGCTTGAAGCAGACAACCGTACGTACTCCTCGTGTTTAGGTTTCGGAGAGCACCGTATTGTTGTACAGTACATCTGTACAGCGTATTACGAAGCGGATGGATCCAGTAACTGCGTTTACTTCTCGATGGCACTCCGTAACACGCTTCAAGTCCCTCGATGGAACTCCGGGATCCAAATCGAGGCTCGCCTAAGCCGCGAACGGATTGAGGAACTGCCACTACTTCTCGACGGCACTAGCGTTCCGTATAGCGAGAAACACACGGTATATGGTCTTCCTACAGTAATTCGGAAATGGATATTTATGAATATTTGTGGATAGATGGATATTTACAGGAATCCATGTTGAAATTCATAGAATACAGTAGATTTACAGTTCCAAATTCATATAGGAAAACCATATAGGTTCATCCATAGACTTTCACCTATAAATTTTTAGTAGGGGACTTCTCAAAAAATGAGGAGTAAAGTGGAGACGCGCGCGAAGCGCGCGCGTGAGCTAGTCAGCATAAAAAAACTGGACAAGGCAGAGGTATAGAGTCGTAAACGCCATTTATTATTCGATTTTTTTTTATCTTGAAAATGTTGTGAAAATCGGAATTTCAATTTTTTCCGTAATAATAATGATGATGATGACGATAATAATAATAATAATAATAATAATAATAATAACAATTATTATCATAATATTACGATAATAATAATTATTATTATGATAATAACAATATGATAATTCTTATTATTATCATTGCAAAAAATTTACTCGAAAGTGGTGAAATTTGTAAATGGAAATGAAAACTATGCGCCATTTTTTTTTTCTTTTTCTACAAAAACTCTAAAATCCTGTGAAAGGCATAAAAAAGTCTGATTTCAGAGTTCTTTATGTGAAATTTTCAAAATTCAAAATTCAAAATTCAAAAAAAAAAAAAACATTGACAGGGCAACGGTATAAAGTCGTATAGTCGTAGTACGCCATTTTTTTCACAAATACTCTTGTCCTGTGCAACGCATAGAAGAATTGAAATTCCGATTTTCACAACATTTTCAAGATAAAAAAAAAATAAAAATAAAGGGCGTATACGACTTTACACCTCTGCCGTATCTAGTTTTTTTTATGCTGAAACTTGAAAATCTCTCAAAAGAATCGGAATTTTGATTATTCTGTGCGTTTCACAGGATTTCAGTGTTAGTACAAAAAAAAAAAAATGGCGCATACGTTTTCATTTTCATTCACACCACTTTCGAGTAAATTTTTTTCAATGATAATAATAATTATTATTATTATAATAATTGTTATGATTATTATTTCGGAAATTGTAGTTATAATGATAATAATAGTAATAATAATAATAATAATAATAATAATAATAATAATAATATTAATAATAATAATAATAATAACAATGCATTATTATAATTATTATGTATGTTTATGTATGTTTATGTATGTTTATTTAATGTTCCCCTCGGGGTTACATGGTTTCCGTCTCCATAACTTCATCGAATACATTACTACTTACAATTAGACTAATTTACAAATTTTTACGACTTATACATACCTTACATTTGTTATAACTATTATTATTCCGAATTATTTCCGTTTGAATTCCCGCTCAGCTGTCATAGCGCTGAACAAGGAACGGCGGTTCGTGAAACGCAGGACCGCGAGACGAAGGTTGGCAAGCGCTGCTCGGCCCGACTCGCAACGCGAAACGATCCAACATGGATGCTATATACCGAGAATTTCAGTCTTTTTCTGGAAACAATTCTCAGGCTTCATCGTTGAGTGAAATGAACAAGTTTTGCGATATATGTGAGTGGAATTATATTTATGAGTTCGCTACATAGCCCGTTTCCACCTTTGAGATACGTAGTCGGTGATATGAGTGAAAACAAGTGACGGTCTCACGCTTCGCAACACAAAAAAGGCTTATTTTACTCGATTTTGGTGAGATACACGTTCATGCAGCTACAAATTTGATTACAAATCGTCCAAGGAACCCATTAAACACCCCCCCGTTCATATCGGGCTTCATCATTTTTTAAATACGGAAATACTGAGTCCAGCATGCCCTTAACGAGCCGATATTTGGTAATTCCGAAATTCAAAATGGAGAGTGGCTAATATTCATATCAGCCAATCAACCGACAAAAGCAAGATGCGAAAATCAATATTCCGAAAAAGTAAAATTCCGAAAAACAGAGTTCCGAACGGTCAAAATGCCGAATCGCCAATACGGATTTTTGACTACTGCAACGCACTCTGGTGGGCGAAATTCTATACTACTACTACAATCGGCTCGACAGCTTACAGTTTACTATTCACCTTTTTTATCCGCGGCACCGGACAGAGTTCTATCTGTAGTAATTGATCATGTTTAATTAATTTTGTGTTACGAAACTCGAATCTCTTATCCGTAATTAGCAAAGTTAGGTCGTATCACGTCGTGCCTATCCTGATTGTGTTCATTCTTCATCAGTATCTACAGCGCTCTCTAGCCATTTAAAGCTTAATAACGAAAATATACATACGAAAAATATAGAAATATTATATTATGAACATGAATATTTGAAAACTGAAAACTTGTATGTATAGTTTGTCAACTCATCTGAAAATTCATTTTTGTATATACGTATACATATACATATATGAATTTCCAGTCGAAAAATGCAATCAAATTGTAACATAACTTTGAGGTGTCGTATCAAAAAAAGGTCACCTTAGTGCCGCTTATAGGCACAAAAAAACGCAGAAATCAATACATGCATTACAAAAAATATGGTGTGTACCAAGGGCTAAGTGGGCTTTTTGAGTTCATGTGGTTGCAGTACGAGCCGGAGGCGAGGTAGCACGAGTGGAAGACTAGTACTGCAAACTCCACACTAGATCTAAAAAAAAGCCCATTTTACGCTCTAGGTGCACGATATACTATTTCCGAATTGGAGGCCATTCTGATGTGTTGTTAGTTTTGTTCAACATATCTGATGGTCAGTTCACGATTACAAAATCTGCTATCTCGAGAGACCACGCTTACATTTTAATAATTTGAACAATTGTCTGGGGGACAAATAAAGTAGACACATAGGAATTGGTGGTAACATATATCGGTTTTGTTTCTTTGTTTTTTGCATCAACACATGAATAGGAAGGGTAGACTTCGGTGAAATTTTTGCCAAAAACAGCTTTTCTGATTCTTACAATATTAAGGGGAAATGAAAGGTGGCATTTTTCAATCATCAGCGCCACCTATCGGAAGATGGCGCAACCACCCGGGCGCCATCTATCGGGAACCCTCCGTCGGAATTGCAGTTTTTTCCGTCGGTATTTCAGTTTTTCCGTCGGTATTACAGTTTTTTTTTGTTGAAGTCGATAATATTTTCGTCCTCTTTTTCTAAAATCGTATGTTTTCACACACCTATTCGAGGATTAGACTTAGCAACATTCATAATAATATAGATTATCATGCAGTAGTCTTACTACTGGAGTTCGAGTATTTCTACTCTTTTTCGCTGTATCTCAACAGCTGGTGCAATACCGAAACGGATAATTGCTTTGCATTTATAACCAATTTCAATTATTTGAAACACTTATAGATACTCGTTATATTTGTGCAGTCGAGTTACAGGACTTGGCCCAACTGATATTCACACAGCTCATATCCACAGTATTGTTACTACAGATAAAATAATAATACAGATTATTATACAGTAGTTTTACTACTGTAGTTACGAGTATTTCTAACCCGTTTCCGCTGTATTTCTACAGCTTCTACGGTAGCAAAACCGACGATTGCCTAATATTTATAATGAATGTCAATCACTTGAACCAATTATAAAAAGTCGTCACATTTTTTCAGTTGAGTTAGAAAACTTGGAAGAGTTCTGCGTTTCACTACAGGAGTTACGAGTATCTCTACTCTCTGTTAGTTTGTAATATTATCGCCCTCTTTTTCTAGAACCGTATTTTTTCACACACTTATTCGAGGATTAGACTGGTAACATTCATAATAAAATAGATTATCATGGAGTAGTTTTACCACACTAGTTACGAGTATTTCTACCAGTTTCGCTGTATTTCTACAGCTTTCGGTAGCGAAACTGACAATAACCTAATATCTATAATGAATTTTAGTTACTTGACCCAATTATAAAAAATCGTCACGTTTGAAAGTCAAGTTCGAGAACTTGAGAGAGTTCTGCGTTTTACCACAGGAGTTGCGAGTATCTCTACTCTCTGTCGCTGTATCCCTACAGCTCATGCAGTACCAAAATTGATAATTGCCTTACATTTATAATAAATTACAACCACTTGAACCAATTATCAAGAGTCGTCACAATTTTTTTAATCAAGTTGGAGAACTTGAGAGAGTGCTGCGTTTTACCACAGGAGTTGCGAGTATCTCTACTCTCAGTCGCTGTTTTTTTTTTTTTTACAGCTGGTGCAATACCAAAATTGATAATTGCCTTACATTTCATAGAAAAGTTGCAACAAAAAATCTTGATGAAAAGAGAGAATAAATTTAATTGTCGATTATTCTCTGAGAGCTGACACGATATTTCATTTCTACAAGCCATCTTCACGATCTTTGAATCAAATGCTTTGCGACTGCGATGAAACAAGGTCGGTAACAACCCTGGAGTCTTTTCCCACTTTATGTAAGTTTAACAATGAAAGAAAAAAAAAAGCAGTCCCTTTCGTGAATCCATTAGTTCTTCACTTTTGTGTAATAGTAACTTAAATACGAAACTTCATGAGAAATCCAAGTTGTCATCCAACAGAGCGTTGGTGGAAATTTGGGTATTTTAATACTAAAATTGAACGAAAATTCGAAAATAAGCATGTTTTGTTCTACCGAAACGTTCGATTGCCCAAACAGACCATTTTTCTCATTCATTTTCTCGTGCTGTCATCACGAATTGCATCATCAAAATCTTCTCTCATTTTGAGGAATATCAGAGAAATAATTTTTCATTATTGGATCATCAATCAAACGATAATACAGGTATGCAAACTGCACTCATGAAATGTACTCTTGGGGACTAACTCAAGGAATTCTCATGGAATTAAGTCTGACTTTCCGAAAGAACCTTAAAAGTCCCTGAAGTCTCTACGTTTTCGTATAAGTAACCTAATTCTCCAATCGTCCCTGTTTTTGGTGCTTTCGAGACCACCGATGATTGCCAGGATAGCAACTCTTTCTGCGCTCTGCATCTTACGCATTCCTTTCCAAATCTCCCGTGCCTCTCGGAACACGTATCAGAGCATCGGCGTAAGACTTCGGTATACTAGAAACCGATGGATATGCTGCGGCGTGGCAAGCAAAGTCGTCGTATGCGAAGACAAAGTTGTACTCGTGCCGTGACATCTGTAAAGTGAAATCAAGTTACAAAGAAATTCCAAAATTGTAGTTGTTGTATACGAGAGCCAGTATCTGAGACATAATCCTAGAAATATCAAACAATTTACGTCTATTGTTCCATCGGAAAAAGTAACTGGACAACGTTAAATTGAGAGGTGCGTCGATTAAGTCAAATCGGACATCGAAAAAGAGTAATAGTTTTCTTCGTTCGATGCTTTGATTTCCCTACCATCAATACCTTTGTTCATTTGGACAACATTTCAACACATACACTTGGCAATCCTATGAGACAAACGATTTCTACAATGGTTGTCGACATTGTTAAGTAAAATTTGAAACAGGCTATGGACTTACTTTCTTCTACAGATATATACCGTGAGTAAACGAGGGAAGGCAACAGTCCGAAACCAACAGGAGCGCACGCTTATATATCTACTCGCGCTGCCGAACGCACCCGACAGACGGACGACTGAAGCGTGCGCCTGCATTGGTTTCGGACTGTTTCCTTTTCTCGTTTACTCACGGTGTGTCGACGATACATACAACTTGTTATACATATATTATCTTCTGTACTGACACATTGTAGTGCAAGAGAAAACGAAGTTTTGGCCCCCTTTTTTTTGTAACCTGACTCGACCCAATCGAAACAACTTTCAATTTACAACTATCGCTGGACGGGGGTACACCTCTGTATAGGTAAAAATTCTTATGAAAACATGTTTTTTTTTTCTGGCAAATTGGAAAGAAGGATTTTGTATTGCAAGAATAGCCTAAGGTATTGATCTTTTTCCAACTTTTTACTGAGTTTTTCTATTTTTTCTTCTTATTTTTCAAATAATTTCACCAAAAATTGAATTCAACTGGTCGGTTACGAGAAATAACGATTTGATCAAATATTCACTGTGACAAGAATAAAATGTGTACATTTCAAAAATCATTAATCACTCACTCGAACAACCAATTTTCAACACATCTCATTTTTCGCACAGTGAGTATTTGATCGAATTATTACTCCTTGTAACCGACCAGTTGAATTCAATTTTTATTTATTTTTTTATTTTTTCAGTTCAAAAATGGTAATGATACATCTTTGGGTGGATAAAAGTCGCGGTTTTAAAAAGAAGTTTTTCAAATGTAAAGAGTATCTGTGTTGAGAACATACGTCTTACCGATTCTAGCTTTGGCTACAGATAATCTTTCTCGTATTATGAAGACTGCTCTCACTCAAGGACTGTCACGGCTGCAAAGTCTGCATCCACTAGTGGGGAACATTTCACGTAAGATTGACCGTCGAACACCTCATCATTCGTGTTCGGTGAAGCTGATTCATGTGATCTGCGGAATATGAAAACAAGTTAATGCCTGCACAGGGATGAACGCGCCTGAGCTAGCACATAGACTGCTTTGGCTCTGAATTCATAATTACCTGCTCAATCATATAAAAAGATGTGTCAAGAATCAGAATCGACAAACCTTGGTCAACGTCGATCACTCTCCACGTCTAAACCATGAATACCAACCACATCGTATTTCACCTGACAGCTGGCCACCCTGACGACCGGCTCCAACTCTACCTTCGATTCTGTTGCTTCCTTCCTGGCGAATCCGTTCGTTTTTCGATCAACTGCGATTCCCATGTGCCCCGGAATCTAGATCCGCAGCAACTTGTTGTAGGCCGCAAGGTCCAGAAGAACCAAGTTGATCTTCTGTTGTTCCAGCGCCCTGAGCGCAGACAAGCGTGCTTATCCTTGTGGTCCGTTTGGCAGTTTTCCAGTGCGTGAGCCAGTAGCGCAGTCACCTCCGCCTGAAAGACCCTGCAGAGCTTATCCAGGAGCACATATATCTCTCCCTGCAGAAAACGCTGAGGCAAATCCTGGTGCGGTTCCCTCGTGTGTTTCAGAGCTGTTGGTATGCCAAACTAATTCCTGTCCCTCAAGGAGTTTTCGCAGACGTGCCCAGTCAGTCCGTCCAGAGAAAATCACGTTCTAGGCGCACTCAAAGCAGTAGTCAGCCTGCCGATGGTCTTGCGTCATCTGGTAATTTGGACTTGTTGTCGGGACAGCCGAGTCTGCCGTGTTTCAAGCTCGGTCGTTTGCCAACACATTAGAGCCCTGTACATTATTCTCAGGTAAAGGCCCGACGTTGTATTGCACGTGCAATGTGTAACCCACAGAAAGGCACAGACCTTGCCGCTGACACCTTCTAGCTAGGGCCCCCAGTTCAGTTCAGCATCTAGGATGACCCCCAAGTGCTTTGCTCTGTCTACTGGTTTCAGCTCCGTGCCCTGACGCTTGGCTTTCCCCATCCCTTCAGCTTGCGCTTTCTTGTAAAGCATACCATCTCTGTTTTGTCCGGATGCTCTGCTGTCATCTCTGGCTCACACTGGCCACATCATTCGCATAGCCCTGCGCGTATATCCCAGTTAATCTAAGATTTCCAGAGAATCCCAGGATATTGCAGGTGATTTTTTCAACGATTACAGGTGTATCTAGATACGATTGATCTCTCGTGGACCACTCTTGTCGAAGGTTTTTCTCAGTCAGTTTCTTAGAAACACGAGTTTAATCGAAATGTACTTGACAAATTTTTTTTCTATTGCAATACAATAATGGTTTCAAATTTGCAAGATCCAATAAATTGATCACTCTTCGAAACATTCCTTGAGTGAACTTGAAATTCCCTGGGAATTCCAAGACACTCCAGGAAATAAAAAATCTTTGAGATTTCCAGGACTTCCAGATTTCTCAAGGAGATAAACACCCTGGTCAAGTCTTCTTTTGGGGTTGTCAATGACCAGACGCCACAGTAGCGACGTGAGTACGCCTCACTGTGGGCAAACCACAGTCCACCACTACTTTCAGGGATTCCTCCCTGCGGGACACGCCGATTAGGCGACTGGGGAGCACGTTGTTGTATCACTTGCACCGTGGTGCGATAGAATGCCCCTTCGATGCCTGGGTGTACACAAACTCAGACGAAATTTTATGGAATTACGTCAGCAAGTTATGTATGCAAATAATTTCATACAATCTTATCAGGTCAAACTCGAGGCATAATTTTACCTGATCGTATCAAACCTTTTTTTACTGAAAACATAACAATTAATTGCCATGTTACAAGATTGATACGAATTCACTCGCTGAAACGACCCGAGGTCTCTTCGATTTTTCAACCACCGGTCAGGCGATGAAAAAAATCAAGATTGAGCATTTTTTCAATTCCTGAACATTGAGTGTGTGATAATCAAAAAGGGACTTGGGTATTCGAAGTAATAAGTGATTCATGTACTATGAAAATTCATAAGGATGACACTTGACCTATCGGCGCTAGATGATATTTTCTGGATATTTCTTTGAGTATTTGTTTCCGAAATCTGTAACTTCGGTTCCGTTTCATTTACGTAGATCTTTCATTCTTTCCATGGTTTTGTATGGTACATTATGAGTTCAATACGTTACACTCGGGGGCGCAAGGATGGGTAGCGCGGCGAGTGACTAACATGCACCGGCGGGTTTGTGTGTGTGTGTTTTATGTGTGGGGCAAGCCCCGGGTGTGGGTGAGGAGGTGAGAGGGGAATTAAACCTTGCGTGGTTTAATAGGATCGGGGAGGTAGACAGTACGGCGGGTAGGGGTAGGTAAACGAGAACGGGTCTTGGGAGTAGGACGGGGTGGTGGACGGATGGTGGGACGAGGGGATCGAGGTGGAGTACCGTGAGGCTGGCGCTCCGGTCCGGGTTGGACAGGTTCGGGTCGCGTCGGTCGCCTTCGGACAGCTGCGATGTCCTCCTCCTTCCTTCTAGTTAGGCGGTGGGGGATGCGAGAGTGGCAGTCTCGTTCAGTCTTCGGCGGAACGACGGTGGAGCTGTGGTCTATGACGAGCGGACCACTCAGTTGACCATTCACTACCACACGAGTGCCGCGCCTTGGATGGTAGCGGCGACGATCCCGAGGAGGAACGGTTCGAAGGGACTTCTGCCAGTCAGAGAGCAGCTCTGGCGGAAGGTCGGCCTCGATACCTTCGGGTGGTTCAGAGATGGACGATCCACTCTCTGGGACTTTCCGGTGGGAAAGATCCAAAGGAAAAAGCCTCTAAAGGTATAGGAGGAATAAATCAGAAGAATTTATACTCCTTTAAAAAGACTTTATTAGCGTGGCTAAATGGTACAATTGTCAGGTAGGACAAATGGCCGTGAGTGTTAGTCAGTCTGGTGTGACTGTCTCGACACTTGGTTTGTAAGTGCAAGAAGTGTTGAAACTTCGGAGCGTGATTTACCGTTTGAAATTGAGGTATTTTATTCGGGCTCCGGGCTAATCTTGTTAGCGAGAAAAGTGATCGCAAAGGATTCTGGGTGATTTGCATGAGCGCCACGTATTGTTGACACGGTGAGTCACCTTTTGTAGACGACGTAAGCGCGCGGGGTCAGCGGTCAATCGAACGGTTATCGATCGATGCTCTACGGCTACGTCACAGGCTATGTGTCGCGGGTTGCCAATGGGTAGGCGGGATACGCGTGCTGCCTGCGAGTAGGCGCTTGAGTGGGTTTGTCATGTATCAAGTTTATGCATGCTAACGCGTGCTATCGTAGATCGAGTTTCCTTGAGTTTATTCCCGAGCGTAGAAGCTGCCGCGGAATCTTAGTTTTAGTTATTTATTCAATTTTTCTACCGAACCCTTTGTTCGTTACCTTGTATTCCGCGTATATCTTTTGTTACGTTACCTTTAAGTATGTTTGTGTAAATATTTTCTCTGATTCCCTTTTCTATCGTCAATCTATCGTACAGATTAATTCGTTACTGAGTATTCAGGTTTTCTACCGTATTTGACGATGATTGTTCGCACCTTTGCCTATTGAGTAATAAGGGCGTCGCGACGCCACTGTAGTAGTATCCCAAATATTCTTCTCGCTGAGCAAGTCAGCTGCTGGCCTACCCTTGTATTGTCTTGCGCTGACGTAAACACCGAAAATCCATGAAAATGTGTATGTTCTTATGAGTTGTGAAAGTTAAATTTTCAAGTGAATACATACTTCATCCAAAGTCTTCATCTCCTCGTCGGACAATATGCGAGTCGATCGCTGAAAGACTCGACGATCCATTCATCGTCAGGAAAGACATGTCGTAATGATGTATCACACTGAAAACATCACACATATCCTGTTGGAACAATAATTTCAATTGGATGTACATTTCACTGTGAACGATCAGAAGAACTAGAGGCAAAGGTTATATTTGGTGAATATAATCACATAATTGTTTTATATTAGACTGTATGTGATAAAGAAGCTTCTACACGCTCACATTTTTTTGGTTGTTTGATACTTGAAGAGAGAATTTCGGGCTGATAGTCTCAAGTCACTTTGAGACAGTGAACACGATTGCGTCAGACCAAAGTTAGGTTAGGGAGCACGATACATGATGCCAGGGCATAGAAATATCACTTGTTCGGCGATATTCCTTATATAAAATGTGTGAATGATGGACTATTACTCACCTGATATAGAGTTCAAACTCGAATTTGTTGAAGAAGTGAACACTCGAAGAAAAATTGTTCAAACCAGTGATCGAGGCGCACAACACATTCACTGTCGTTGACGTATTCAAACAATATGGCGGCGGCTGGTGGTGTCGCGTCGGTCACAATAAGCGGTAAAACTTAAAATATTTGAAAATTAACGTAAGAAATCTTGTATCCTGTTCCGATCATTTTGATGTATAGCAGTACCATGAAATAAATCTTCGTTTATAGCATACACATGTAAGTTCATTATTCGATTAAATTGTAATGAATAATATTCTATCAACTTCCCGCAATTTTTTGCACGTTCTAGAACAAAATGAAGGCCATTTCAGGATTCAGGCATATAATCACAAAATGTTCGGCGCAATTTGACCAAATTTAATTAATTTTCCTGAGATTTGATAACATTTTAGAAAAGCATATGTTGCATGTATTCCCTGCCAAAAAACGACTATTTTTTCTCATAATTTTTACATAATGGATTGATGGCCTATTTTCCTAAGGAATCATTTTATTCACATATAAGAGAACCGAAGATTAGAAAAAATCATTGTCACGAGAACCGATCTCAAAACCACGTACGTTGAATACTTATACGTATATTATGCCAGGATACAGAATAAAGGTATTGAAAGAATTCGGAACAAAATCTAACGCGGGTTACCAGATAAGGTCATATTATGTGACCAAATATGAACAGATACAAACCCGGTTATATTCCCCAACCGAAGACATCACTCCATTTATGATCGTATACGTGCCCATACTTCCCATACATGTTCATGTCTCATTGAACATGAACCCTTTTTTTTATCAAAAATTGGTTCAGATTCGATGATGTATGGACACATATGGGGCATTCACCACTTGACGCTGTGAGTGTTGATGTCCTTGCCTCTGAGATGAGTGAACGCCAACTCAGGTCCGCCAACGTCATGTTATTTGGTCTGGCTGAGCCTACTGCAGCTACTCCTGTTGCCCAGCGAGAGACGGATTCTACTTCTATCATGACTGTTTTATCTGCAATAGCGCCTAGGGTACACGCTGACGGATTTCGCCACTTCAGGGTGGGTAAGTCGAGGCTGCCAGGTGACAAGCCTCGGCCAGTCAAGGTTATTCTATCCTCTACCGCTGATGCTGCCGCTGTTCTTCGCTCTGCAAGCCGCTTAAGAACCCTGGACGTGTACAAGCATCTTTACATTGCGCCGGATCGCACCCCTGCACAGGTGCGTGAATATCAGGCCCTGAAACATCAACTGGACGATCGGTTGGCTGCTGGGGAGTCTGGCCTGGCCCTTCGGTACCGTAATGGTGTCCCGCGTATTGTTAAAACTGGCGGCCCTGCGGCTCCTTTAAACTAAGTGCGCCCAACTGCAACCCCGCTACTCCGTTTCGCTGTTACTATCAGAATGCTCGGGGCATCAACTCCAAAACCAAGAACATCTTATGTGCCACCTCTGATCTTGCGTATGACCTCGTTATGTTATCTGAGACGTGGCTTAAGCCTGCGGTTAGTAGCTCGGAATTTATGAATCTGGATGCCTACACTGTTCATCGATGTGACCGTGCTGATCGGAAGGGCGGTGGTGTGCTCATTGGCGTGAGGAGACTCATCAGGTCTTCACCTATTGACTTCAGCGAACTCGTCCTCTCCGTGCCTTCGTCCAGCATCGTGGGAGTCAACATCTTCCTCCGTGGCGCTACACTCACTGTTATTGTTCTCTATTTACCACCTGACTTGCATGTCAACCTTTATACTAGTTTCTTTGATAAGTTGGAATCAATGCACGCGGGTTTCGGAGATCATATCTTGTTGGTTGGGGACTTTAATGTACCTCGTTTTACTGCTGTTGCTGGCCTTCGTGATGCTAGGTCGGGCGCTCTCTTGGGCTTTGTCAACTACTTGAACCTTACTCAGTTCAATGGCGTGGCTAACACCCGTGGAAGCATGCTCGACCTAGTGTTCTCCAGCCTTGATGTTCGCGTTGATCACTGCGCTGAGCCGTTTGTCACGGAAGATATTTACCATCCTGCGTTGAATCTCTCCTTTGTGTCTCCGCAGCCCGCTGTGCTTGGCAGCGCTGTGAGCCACGGGCATCGTTCAGGTCCGCGATATAATTTTAGGAAAGCCAATTTTTTTACCCTGTATGACTCTCTATCTAAGCTTGATTGGTCTGGACTCTGTGCCCTTGATAACGTTGATGTGGCTTGTGATCGTTTTTACTCACTTGTATATTCTGCTATTGAGGCTTCTGTCCCGAAGGTTGTGCCTGTCCGTAGAGATACCAAGTTTCCTGAGTGGTTCACGCGTGATGTCGTTGCTTGTCTTAAGGCTAAAAATAGGATGCGGTCCCTGTTCATGCGATCTGGTTCTCCAGCCCATTTGGCTCAGTTTAAAAATCTCCGCTCCACATTTAAGACCCTGCGTGACGCTGCCTTTGAGGACTTTATCTCTTCACGGGAAAATGCTATCGCTCATGATCCAGCTGCGTTCTGGTCCTATGTTTCCAGTCTTAAAGGTGGTTCCCGGGTTCCGGATGTTATGTCCCATCGTGGGGTTAGCCTCGACAATCCGACTGATATCGTCAATGCCTTTGCGGATCACTTCGGTAGTGTATTTGACGCGCCTGGCACGTTTCAGCCTAGTGATCATTTCGATGCCTACCGGACCTGTTTTGCCATGTCGGGGCGGGCGTGTCTTGAGATCTCCGAGTCTGAGGTTCTATCTGCCCTTCGCTCGCTCAAGCCTAAACTCACGGCCGGTACCGACCAGATCCCCTGCCTTGTGGCTCGTGACTGCGCACAGGTCTTTGCTAAGCCTTTGTGTTATATCTTTAATATTGCGCTTAAGTACGGTTCGTTCCCGGACGTGTGGAAGTCGGCCAGAATTTCCCCGGTATTTAAATGCGGTAACGAGTCGGAGATCGGGAACTACCGTCCCATTGCGATCTTGCCTGCTTTCTCCAAAGCATTTGAATCTTGCCTTTATGGCTATATTTTCCGCAGTGTCTCTCGGTTAATCTCGCCCATGCAACACGGTTTCATGCCAGGCCGGTCGACTGTTTCTAACTTAGCTATTTTTTCACACACAGTTTGCGCGGCGCTTGATGGTGGGGAGCAAGTTGATACGATCTATACCGATTTCTCCAAGGCATTCGACAGGCTTGATCATGATACTCTGTTGCGTAAACTCTCTGCTACCGGCCTGCACGGCTGTCTCATTTCGCTGCTCAAGTCCTATCTTACAGGCCGTCGGCATGCGGTGGAGCTTGCTGGTCATCGGTCGCGCACTTTCGTCCCCGCCTCTGGGGTGCCGCAGGGGTCTAATCTTGGCCCCTTGCTCTTTAATATCTTTGTCAATGACATAGTCTCCCCGCTTTGCTGCGACGCGCTTTTGTACGCTGATGACCTCAAGCTCTACCGTGTTGTTCGTTGCCCTGCTGATTGTGATGCTCTTCAACACGACCTTGACCACATTGCCGCGTGGTGCGTTCGTAATCACCTAGCTCTTAATGTCAGTAAATGTAAAGTATTGTCTTTCGCCCGTGGGCACGGTGCAGTTTTATTTGACTATCGCGTGGGCGGCGATGTCCTCGTTAGAGTTCGAAACATCACAGACTTAGGCGTCACGTTTGACGCGGAGCTTCGATTTGACTTGCATGTTTCCAACGTGGTAGCCGGGGCTACCAGGATGCTTGGCTTCATCTTAAGAACCTGTAGAGCCTTCAACTCACCGTTATCATTCAAGACGCTATATTATTCCTTCGTGCGTTCCAAGCTAGAGTATGGCTCTATCATTTGGGACCCCTTACTTGTCCGCGATGTTGATGCCATTGAGCGTGTTCAGCGAAGGTTCCTGAAGTATCTTGCGTTCAGGGCTGATTCCGTTTACCCCGCGCGTGGTTGTGATGGGGCTGCCCTTTGTGCTAGATTCTGTATTCCACCTCTTTCTGCCAGGCGCAAGGTCGCCTCCGTTACATTCCTGTTCAAACTGCTGACAGGACTCGTAGACTGCCCAGATCTACTGGGCTGCCTCAGTTTTCACGTGCCCAGACTTGCGGCACGCCATAGTACACCCTTCCATCTCAGCCGCGCTAGGGGTAATATTGCGCTCCGCTCCCCCGTGCGAGTGATGTGCAGTAACTTTAATAGCTTGCCGTCATCCTGCGACCCTGGCTTCTTAAGTCTTGCGTCTTTTCTTACGGTAGCCCGCGCACACTTTACCGCGTTGTAACTCTCCTAATTTAGTCCTATGTATATTTTTTTTATGTATGTTTTTATCTTTTTTGACTCATTTGTTGAATTGTATGCCTTGTGCTGTCGCCCTCACTGGGTTCGCCTGTTGGGTTTGTAATGAATAAATAAATAAATAAATAAATAAATAAATAAATTCCATGCCAACTCGACCAATGATGTTCGCTCACAATTTTAAATCATTTTCAGATTTTTTTTAATAACCGTCAATTATTCGCGCATCTTCAAACTTGAAACAGACAGACATTTTTGAAAATTCTCAAAAATTCTCAAAAACCCTTTGTACCGACACGATGATCTCGGGTCCACTTTGCAAGTGGAAACAATTTTCCTTATATTTTTTCTGCATATTCAAAGAAAAATTATTTGATAACCATAGTCCTATAGGTTTCAAAAAGTTTTTCAGTTTGAATTACTTGTATTTTTGTTGAAAACCGGTTGTGAAAATCGAGGGGGAAATAACTCGTTGAAGTAACGTGTCAATAGCTCGTGAAATATTGAGAAATAAGCAAGAAATAACCGTGGAAATAATGAGAATTAATAGATGAAATAATAAAATATGATCGAAATAATGAGAAATAAATTCAATGATAAGAAGGAACTAAGAGAATGAATGGAATAATGAGAGAAAAATTAATCTGAAATACAAAATTAAGTTGAAATAAAACAAAATTATGTTGAAAAGAAGAAAGAATAGGTTCAAATAAATGAAATAATGTGAAGTGAAAAAAGTCATTTGAAATTAAAAAAATAAATTGACAGAAGTGAAATAATTCGAATTATTTTACTAAACAAAATGTCTTGAGATATTTCCCCCTTAGTAAAAATAAGGAAGGCGACGGATTCTATGGTCAGACATTTCATTTACTCTTACAATAAGTGACCTATTATCCTTCGTTCGGAATCTCGTTATTGGACTACATATTATACATATCCACTTACATAAATATACTGTTTTCTTAGAGTATATGGGGCATCCCGCGCCAACTCGACCAGTGTTAAGTTCCGACCAATTCAAAATCATTCCATGTATTTTTCTAACATTCTGTTCAGTGAAAAACGCGTCCCGAATTTTGTCCAGATTTATTTTTATTAAACCGTTAATTTGTTATTATTTTTTGAAGTTGATTGAGAATGCCCATTTTTTTAAATCTGAACAAAATCTAAAAAAATCCAGTGGATACACAATACAGCCACAAAACAGACAAAAAACGAATTTTTTTTCCTATTTTTGTTTTTTCACTGAATTCGGAATTTTTAGATTTTAAAAACTGAAATTAATACAGGATCAAATTGTAAGCGTCAGATAAGGGTCAATTGGTGGAACCGAACGTTTCCAAGTAAATTGAACCTTATTTGACGCTCGAAATTTGATCCTGTGTTATACAATTTCAGTTTCAAAAATGAGAAAATTCCGAATTGAGTGAAAAAAGAAACGTCGAAAAATTCGGCCCACGTTTTCCTAAACGGGGGCTGTTTTGTGTCATTCACTGGATTTTTTAGAATTTATTTTAGAATTTTCAAAAATGTCTATCCGTTTGGAGTTTTGAAGATGCATAAATAATCAACGGTTATTGAAAGATAATCACAATCGCATATAATAAGATATTATTAGTTATAATTACTTATGATTAGATACGAACTTTTTTCCCGGGTAATTTTTCGATTTTCGGGAGTTGGAGGTTTAATGTAGGGTTGGGTTTCAAATTATTAGGAGTTGGAGGTTCAATGTAGGGTTGACTTGAAAATTCGCAGGAGTTGGAGGTTCAATGTAGGGTTGACTTGAAAATTCGTAGGAGTTGGAGGTTTAATGTAGGGTTGACTTAAAAGTTTGTAGGAGTTAGAGGGTCAATGTAGGAGCTGTAGGTTCAGTTTCCTTCAAAGTAGGTTCATATAAACCTAGGTAGGGTTAAAGTAGACGCTAAATTTCGACTCGGGATGTAGCTAACGTAAAATCTAAGTTCCGCAGTTGTAGCTCTGTGTTGTATCATGCAATACGATTTCATTGTTCACATTTTTCTGATAAGGTAAACTCCTCAAGATGCAAGCGCAAGCAAAAGCAGACGTGGCACGGCTTCGAAACGGTCATATAATCAGTCGGCACCCTCGGTATGCGTCTATTTACAAGCGGAACGAGCTCACCAGAGGTAAGCATTCATTTTGAATAACACACAGCCATCCTGTCACATCTTTCACATTATGGAATGAAGATAGGTAATAACATGAATGGTCCCATACCTGATCATGATATAATACCGTACAGGGTATTGCAGAATCAACGAAAAATAATTTCCAGGGTTATACCTAATTGTAACGTAAATTTTTTTTTTAGGTTATTAAAAAATCGTAAAACTGTACTGATTTTTGTTTGTTGAATAATTTGTGATGTTCACGTGGACAAGGGATATTGAAATTTGAACCTAAACAAACCAAAATCGAAATTAGGGGGCGTCCACATATTACGTAACGCGTTTGGGGGGGTGATGGAGCGTTACGGTCTGTTACGTAGGGGAGGGGGGGGGGGCTGAAATTTTGTTACGTAACATTTAAAATACAGCTATTTTGACTCCGCGGCACGTAGAAGTTTTCGATGCATATCTCAGAAGATACGCGCACAGAGCATCGAAAAAAAAGCTCAAGAGGAATGTATTATCTCTGTATAAAGATGAGGCTAATTAATGGTTCTCTTTTTCAAATGTATAGCTCCTAAAAATAAAGTGTTGTACTGGCACGTATGGATCTTCTTTTCAGCCTCCAGGAATTGAAACACTTGAATTTATTATCAAAAACCGAAAATGTGAAACGTTACGTAACAAGTAGGGGGGGGGGGGTCTAAAATGACCCAAAATCGCGTTACGTAATATGTGGACGCCCCCTTACATTTACAGAGAGTAATTATGTAATTTTTTACGAGTAATTTTTTTTCTTCAAAATCTACACATCAAGCTCATTTATGACGCTGAAACCGGCAGCCAGAGTTAGCAGCCACAGGCGAAAATCCAGGGAAGAATAGAGGTCGGGGCCCTCGGGGCATACATTTTTGAAGGCATGCTGTTAAAAATGTAGAAAAATTCACCAATACTGTCTTTCGAGCCTAGAACACGATTCCGTTTAAACTTTTGCCTAGCAAAGTTTAGTTGTTTATTTATTCAATAATAAACAATGGTCGTTTATATCAAAATTGACACGCATGTCGGGAAAAATCTGAAAAAAATTCACAGGCGCTGTTTTTCGAGGGTGGAATACGATACCGTTTCAACTTTTGCATACCAAAGCTGAATTGTTTATTTATTCGTAAATCAACAATTGGCTGCTGATATCAAAATTCACACGCATGTCGGGAAAAATCTGGAAAAAATTCACAGGCGCTGTCTTTCGAGCCTAGGACACGATTCCGTTTCAACTTTTGTCTAGCAAAGTTCCGTTCTTCGTTTATTTGTTAACAAACAATGGTCTTTTATACCGAAATTCGCACGCATGACCAGAAAAATCTGGAAAAATTCACAAAAGTTGTTTTTCGAGAGTAGAACACGATGCCGTTTCAACTTTTGCATAGCACAGCTCGATTGTTTATTTATTCGTAAATCAACAATTGGCTGCTGATATCAAAATTCACACGTATGTCGGGAAAAATCTGAAAAAAATTCACAGGCGCTGTTTTTCGAGGGTGGAACACGATACCGTTTCAACTTTTGCATAGCAAAGCTGGATTGTTTATTTATTTGTAAATCAACAATTGGCTGCTGATATCAAAATTCACACGCATGTCGGGAAAAATCTGAAAAAAATTCACAGGCGCTGTCTTCCGAGCCTAGGGCACGATTCCGTTTCAACTTTTGCCTAGCAAAGTTCCGTTCTTCGTTTATTTATTAACAAACAATAGTCGTTTATACCGAAATTCACACAGATGACCAGAAAAATCTGGAAAAATTCGGAAACAGAAGTTGTTTTTTGAAAGTAGAACACGATGCCGTTTCAACTTTTTCATAGCAAAGCTCGATTGTTTACTTATTCGTAAATCAACAATTGGCTGCTGATATCAAAATTCACACGCATGTCGGGAAAAATCTGAAAAAAATTCACAGGCGCTTTTTTTCGAGGGTAGAACACGATGCCGTTGCAACTTTTGCATAGCAAAGCTCGATTGTTTATTTATTCGTAAATCAACAATTGGCTGTTGATATCAAAATTCACACGCATGTCGGGAAAAATCTGGAAAAATTCAAAGGCGCTGTCTTTCGAGCCTAGGACACGATTCCGTTTCAACTTTTGTCGAGCAAAGTTCCGTTCTTCGTTTATTTATTAACAAACAATAGTCGTTTATACCGAAATTCTCACAGATGACCAGAAAAATCTGGAAAAATTCGGAAACAGAAGTTATTTTTTGAGAGCAGAACACGATGCCGTTCCAACTTTTGCATAGCAAAGCTCGATTGTTTATTTATTCGTAAATCAACAATTGGCTGCTGATACCAAAATTCACACGCATGTCGGGAAAAATCTGAAAAAAATTCACAGGCGCTGTTTTTCGAGGGTGGAACACGATACCGTTTCAACTTTTGCATAGCAAAGCTGGATTGTTTATTTATTCGTAAATCAACAATTGGCTGCTGATATCAAAATTCACACGCATGTAGGGAAAAATCTGGAAAAAATTCACAGGCGCTGTCTTTTGAGCCTAGGACACGATTTCGTTTCAACTTTTGTCTAGAAAAGTTCCGTTCTTAGTTTATTTATTAACAAACAATGGTCGTTTATACCGAAATTCACACGCATGATCAGAAAAATCTGGAAAAATTCACAGAAGTTGTTTTTTGAGAGTATAACACGATGCCGTTTCAACTTTTGCATAGAAAAGCTCGATTGTTTATTTATTCGTAAATCAACAATTGGCTGCTGTTATCAAAATTCACACGCATGTCGGGAAAAATCTGAAAAAAAAATCACAGGCGCTGTCTTTCGAGCCTAGAACACGATTCCGTTTCAACTTTTGTCTAGCAAAGTTCCGTTCTTCGTTTATTTATTAACAAACAATGGCTGTTTATACCGAAATTCACACGCATGACCAGAAAAATCTGGAAGAATCCAGGAAACATTCTTTAATTTCAGGCTTGGAGCACGCACACTCGTCTAGAGCTTACTTACATTCTACACCGTATATTGGTAACATAATCGTTGTCGATGTGCGATGGTTCGCCGTGAAGCAGATCCAATCTGCAGCTCACATATATAATGAAATACGCTCATTGAGCGTACGTAAGATAATTTAACGCGATATCAGCTTCACCCAAGGCCAACGACGGGGACGTTTTCGGGTACTGACCTCTTCTGTTTCTTATCTTTGTGATTTTATTTTTCTATTACAATTTTTTCCCTATATTTCCAACTTTAACATCATTCATCGTGATCACGATTCAGACGTCATGTATATGCAGGCACATTATGCCGGCTATGGAATTCAAAACAATCGTTTTATCGTGGAACATGCTTTTTCTTGTGAGTACGGGTGGTGTATATTTTTTATATTGTAACTTCTAATAATATCTTTTTTGTCCTACCCCCCTTGAAAACGCCTCGGTTCATGCATGTGAAGCGGGCGGAATCTGAATTATTGTGACTCCTCTTCCAGGCTGGTGACGTTGCGCATGCGCACGTGGCGAGCGGGCGAACAAAACCATTACAGCCACTGATATAACATATATATCAGTGATTACAGCCCGCTTCGATGTAATGAAATCAGGTCGATGCGTATGTAGCGCCTCCTTACGATAAATCTAACGAACTGCTAGTGAATATCATGTCAGTAAGGCAGTCTGCGTCTTTAAAAACGTACATAACCTATGTAAAGCAGCATTATTCTCGGTCTATTTCACCGTCACCAGATTTTTTCCCCTATGCCAAGCGTTATTTTCCCTAATGAGAATTTTTCCCGCTATTTCTTCACGTTTTCAAGGGGAGGGACAAAAAGTATCGTGTGCACCTCGGGCGAAAGGCGATTTTGACTCGTGCGAAGGCCGCCCTTGCTTCGCTCGGGCTACTCACTTCACACTCGTCAAAATCTATGTACTGTCACTATGTACTATTTTTTCTTTTTTGTTCTGTTCCGAACAAGCCGATCAATTCTGTGCGTAAATTGGATCAACTTAAACATTACATTTTTCATACATACATATGTATACACTGTATTGTATTGATTCATCTTTTTATTCCTTTATCCATGTATTTATGTATTCATGTATTCATTCAAAAATAAGAGTATTTACATACGAACACGGCCTTGATTCTCAGAACCTACAAATATGCTTTTATAATATTTCATTATATTGTGTACAATGTAACTCCTAACAATATTTTCATTCTCACGAGTTTCTTTTTTTTTTTTGTTCGGAACAATTCTGTGCGTCAATTGGATCGACTTCAACATTACACGTGATTAAAAGTCAGATCATAATATGTGAAAGTGGTGGAGCTAAAGGCTGGGACAGCCGCCCGGGGCTATGACAGAGTAGGGATATGGATATGGCGCTATGGAGGGACGGCTCTGGACGGATAAAATCACGAATTTGTGCATTGGCTCATACAAGTTTTCTCGCCAGTCTCATGTACAGTCTGCTCTCCGAGTAGTGCCGGTGATGGACGGTTAGGAGAGTATTTTTCCTGTAACTTGGGTACCCACACCAATACCGCGCGTTTGAGTCGTCGGAATACGTTTCGCTCTGTCTGAGTAGTGCCACTCCGTTTACCACGCTTATTCAATGAACCCGCGTATCTCACTACCCAGAGAGTCAAATACTAAACTCGAGGTGAGCCGGTAATGGGGGTCGCGTTCGAGCGAGAAAGCGTGGAAGCGGCATTACTCAGCGCGGTACTACTCAGAGAGCCGACCATACGATTTTATATGTTCCGGGCTCAAATCGAGGGTGACGGACGGATCGCTGCCACGTTTTTCGTAGAGTTTGAAAAAAAAGGTACTAATCACATTGTATCAACACAGGAAGTACACATTTTCGGCACCGTTCGAAACGACTTTGAAGACGAATTTTCAAATTCGGAAAAATACACGACACAGATTACTCCTTCAACTTCAATATGCTTCCAAAACACCTTCGATATCTTTGTAAATGGCGCAGAAAACTTGCTCTCTAAATTTTTTGGAGTGAAAACTCACTCCATTGGAGTGAATATTCACTCCTGAGATACTGAAAACAGCGCAAATGCAATAGAGTGAATATTCACTCCAATAGAGTGATTATTCACTCTAATCGAGTGAAGTGTCACTCTCCTTTGGAGTGATCTGTTCATTCAAATCGCTTGGAGTGAAAAATTTCACTCTAATGGAGTGAAAAAGTCACTCCATTCATTGGAGTTGCACTCCAATAGATTTAGAGAGTGCATCGCGCGAATGCGTCTACAAGCTTTAGCCGCGCCAGGGGGGTAGGCAACGCTCACCTCATTTCGCAGGGAATGAAACAAGACTCGGAAAGACGTGGAGTCCCAATGGTCCTAGATCAGTGGGTACTAGCATCCACCACGGTGAGCCCTTGTCGTGTCCTAGCCTTAAGCCCGCGACACAAGAAAAGCCGTGTGCCGTGTGCGGCATCACCTACCTCACACGCGTACGTGATTGATCCGCGTTCTGTGTGAGTGGTCGGTCCGCTGCACAGTGGGACAGAATCCCAAATCTCTGGCCAAAAGACGAAAGTGCATTCAATTCGGGTGATAGTCTGGACTCGGGGGTTTTTGGGGTCGCTGAATACGAATCTGGAGTCAAAATTGAAAAAAACAAAATGGCGGCTGCGATACGGCAAAAAATTTATTCAAAAATGCATTTAATCCAGGTGAAAGTCTGTATTCGGGGGTTTTTGGGGTCGTTGATCACGAATCTGAAGTAAAAATTTGAAAAAACAAAATGGCGGCTCCGATACGGCTGAAAAATTACTCAAAAACGCATTTAATTCGGGTGAAAGTCTATACTCGGGGGTTTTTGGGGTCGTTGATCACGAATCTGAAGTCAAAATTTGAAAAAACAAAATGGCGGCTCCGATACGGCTGAAAATTTACTTAAAAACGCATTTAATTCGGGTGAGAGTTTGTGCTTGGGGGTTTTTAGGGTCGCTGATTATGAATCTGAAGTCAGAATTTAGAAAAAAAAATATCCACTCCAATATGAATGACTTGTACGGATAAAATATTTTATTTACACTTAAATGACGATGACTTAATCCAAATTAGGTTACTACAAAAATCTTAAAATTAGAATGATACATATAGTTAGTCTAAAAATAACAATGATTAATTTAAAATTAGGTCACTACGGAAATCTTAAAATTATGATGATATATACATAGTTAGTATAAAAATAACGATTTGCTTAAAATTAGGTTATTACAAAAATATTCGAATTATATCGAATGTTTATTTAATAATCAATCTGCACGGCTACGTGGAACTTTAGCAGCCACAGTCACTTTCATCGGAAGAATCACTCGATTGGCAGTCAGTCGAATCAACTGGAAAAGAGCTCGAGCTACCCTCACTTGCTGAAATACTTGGCGCAGTTAATAAACGTAATGCTTCTGGCAACAATAATTTCGATTTTTTGCAAGGTAATTTGCGCAAGCTAGATATGTATGGGTCGGATGTTAATAGAAGCCGTGAAAAAAGGTCTTCCATAGTTTTTACTCTGGAACATTTCCTCGTGAATTCTGTTCTGTACTTCTTGATATGCTTATTGCAAGACTCTTGAGCGTCTTCAGACATTTGTCCGATTGGCAATAGAGCCGAACTTATTATTTCCGCGCCATGAATCAAAATTTTATGCAGCGAAGTTGGCATATGATACCACGGATACAAGTGCACGAAGTCGCGAGCTGTTTGTATGGCATAATCTCGGAATCTGATTGAATGAATTTCATGACCACTCGAAAGTGCCTGCAATATGATATGAAAACGTTTGATCAAGTCTTCATTCACCCCTGTGATAGAAGCCGAAATAGTAGGATTTTCAAAAAATCGTCGAGCGGTATTTCCGTCATTCGAGCTACCAAACCCAGGCTTCGGTTGATCGACTATCAGTCCTAATCGTAATCGGAAACCTCTTTGAATTCCTTCCTTTCGTACTTTCACACTTTCTTTGTCATTTGGAGCACGTGCTTGCGACTTTTTGATGTCAAGTTTGTACCCTACATGCAAACAACACTCGAAGAATCTAATCCATGCATGCAAAGTTGACAACCCAAACTGTAAATGATCCCTCGTGATTTCCTTCTCCAACATCGCATCGATATTGTTAAAGTCTTTTGAAGTTGCATTACACAAGTAGCAACGTTGAGCTGATGCAGTTTCTGTGATCGCATTGCAAACTTTACCATCTATCATGGTGAAAGCAAGTTTAATTGAAACGGTTATTACTTTTGAGTTTACCACAGTTTCGAAAGGGACAAGGTTAGATTCTTGTTGTTTAATGAATTCCATCTCTTTAACAGTGGCTTCAGTATTTTCGTGCAAAAATTGAATCCTGATTGGTCGGCAAAAACGAGGAGAAGATGGTCTTGGATTTTTCCATACAACAAGTGTACTCTGTGATTCTGGGTCGACTGATAACAGCTGTAGTGGAACGAGTGATGTGAAGAAAATGTTTGCATCGGACTTGCTTCCATCATCATCGGAAAATTTTTGTTTAAATGTACTTTGGCCGGAAGTGCCATCGCAGCCCCATTTACAAATTAAATCCAAGTTGCGGACTTTTTCTCGAGGCATACTGTCAATAACATCTGCTTGAGTTAACAGGATTCTTTCAATTGTGTGATCGAGCAAAGTCTGCAGTTTTACTTCGGCACTACATTCCGTTACAGTGATGTCTGATTTCTTTGGGTAACAATTGCGCTTTGATTTATGTACTTTGTTGTAAGATGGAAATAAAGTGGAGTGATTTTCTCTGCTTGCGTTACGAATTGTCTGGTATTGTGACTTCGATAAATTCGCTTCAACTAAAATCGAAAGAGCAGCATCAGGAGAAAGAGGGGTTTCCGAAATCGATCCGATAGATCCTCTATACTGTTTTGCTTTGGATGGGCTTCCAAGTGTAACATCTTGGACAACTTTTGCAGCATCTAATTTACCAGATGCTCGAAGGCTCATTTGCGTTGCATAAGCTAATTCTTCGGTACTTGTCCCTGCACGCATTTCTTGAGTCCTTCTCCGCTTTGTCCGCTCACTAGCTTCGGTAAATGCTACAGAAGGCCGACCTGTGTTGCTGGACTCTGAAGGCTCTCGAGTTTTTTCAAATGGAACGAACACGCCCAGCCATTCGGAAAACTTCTCGAAAAAACGGTCTTCGTGCCTTGAAACGTTTTTCCACTTCTCACTCAATGCCGACAACAATCTGCGTATGCTAGATTTCACATCATCTGATAGGGTGAACGGACGTTGTAAATTTTCGGACATGGCCTTCTCAATTTTCTCATACGCTGTCGCTGCACTACTTTTCAAGTTGCTTTTGAGTAGAAGGAAAATATCCTTTCTGGTCATACCGGGTACCGTAGGTGCAGGATCATCGGTAGAAGATTCTGAAATGTCAAAGTGTAATACATATAAATAGGCGATTACATATTCAACCTTACTTGGTATTATTTGTTTCATAATATTATTCATAGCTTGTCATTAATCATTTTTCAATTAATCATAAGAGCGCATGATGCATCGTGAAGTAAATGGAACAGAAAAGCAAGGAAATGTTTTTTTTGGGGGGGGGTTTAAACATAATGTTTCTTAATAATCCATTCATAATATTCCTAATTGATAATTTTTCTTTTCGGAAGTGTAAAATATGAATCCACTTTAAAAACAATGAGGGTGATGGGAAAAAAAATCGATTTGGGCCCCACCGGGCCCACCTGGGGCATCAGGCCCATAATGTGAGTACACCCCTGGGTAGAAATATTGAAACCACAGAACTTTTGTCTGGCCCATTTCTCTATATTCTGTGATTTCCTTGCTCGAAAGGGAGAAAAATGCACTTTTCGTTACAAAAATTTGCACCAACAGCGGTTGCGCAAACATGCGCAATTTTTTTTTTCATATTTCACAAGAAAAAAGATCAATCTACAACCTCAAACAAGAAAAACCACTCCGCAATGCCCGGCAATTCAACTTTTCTCTACGTGTTTGCAATTCTCCGTTGACATTTTACGTTCATTTTGGGAGAAATCATTCTTTTTTTGATATCGCAATGCATTATTACTATAAATTCAGAATTTCATGGTGATATTGTACTTACTTTCCCCTTCCGAATCCATATTTTAGATATTTTTTGTGTTGATTTCTGTTGGCGTCAGTACGTTTTGAACACAACACTGAAAATTACGCTCGGACTGCGCTGCGTCTAGTTCGTGCGAGGGTCACTTTGGAACTGGAATACAACAGCAGGTATAAGGGATCATCCCCTCTTTAGACTGGAATCCGACCCTCGGACTATTCCTCTACCTGACCCACCACTTCAAAATCCCGGAAATGAAACTTCATGTTTACCCTTTTGGCCACCGATTTGGGTCTCTGTCCCACTGTGCGCTGCCGTAACGCCTGTAGGTGATGCCGCACACGGCTCACGGCTTTTCTTGTGTCACGGGCTTTAGACTCCACCCGCATGCACTGAGTCCATAGCGACGCTAGGGCAAGTCCTCCTAACGTTTGTAGTACGGCCAACTTTTCAATAGGAGATACTCACGACACAAAATGCTCGCTTATATGAGGAGAGAATAGTAAAAAATTCACAGCTCCCTCACCACTCTGCTTATCCGCTCTACTTGCTTCACATCACTCCCATTCTAACATCTACCGTAATAGCTGCGCGCGCCGTCCAGGAATAAGAAGGGAGGGGAGCCGACCGCTCCTCATCGCGCTGCTGCCACTATATAAGTGGCTGCGTTGACGAAGCCATCTTGGGAAAAAGAAGAAGAAGAAGAAGAAGTGGCTGCGTTCTCTAGGAGCTCCTCACTCTCCTTCTGTATACTACTCGCTCCGCACCTCTGTGACAATATAGCGTCCACTATAATAGCTCAGCACTGCGAACTCCGCTCTACTTGCTTCACATCACTCCCCACTCTAACCTCTACTGTAATAGCTGCGCGCGCCATCCAGGAATAAGAAGGGAGGGGAGCCGACCGCTTCTTATCGCGCTGCGGCCACTATATAAGTGAGCAAAGAGCACTGCGAACTCCGCTTTTCTTGGTTGAACTCCTGCTCTAGGTACCCCGCTGTATATTAGACCTAATGCACCGGCCACTCACGATACGATAGACATCATCCCGCCTCGCAATGGCGTGGCTGACTAAGGATAAAATATGTGATGCAATATTACAAGATTCATACGCAAATGAATCGAATCTAGACGCAATAATCACACGTTTAAAAGCACCATTCCGGAAAAGCACGTGGATAGATATCTGTAAAAAAGTTCGACCCGACTGTACCGATAAACGATCTTTTAAGACCTATCATGCACGATATTATTATTTTTTTAAACGACATTTTGATAGCATAGATAGATAGATAGATAGGTTTATTTCCATGGGGCAAAGCCCCCTAGGATTTATACATCAAGCACACATATGCAGTTAATACAGTTATGAGAGATAATATAATAGTTAAAGGAAAAGTGTAAAGACATAGAAAGAGAGAGAGAAAGAAAATAGAAAAAAATATATATATAATAATAATAAATAGATAATTGAATAAAGATAGTATAATTTGTATAAAGGTATAAAGAAAACAAAAATGACAGAAGGTAAAGGACTGATGATAAAGAAAAATGAAAAATGAAAAATGGAAGACAGGCATGTCACCATAGAAGATAATACAAAAATACAAAAGATAATACATTAATAATCCTAGATATACATCTTATATATCAAAAAAACAAAAGTAAACATAGAAACAATTAGACAAAGTCTCCAGAGGGGTAAATAAGAAATCATAATCATAGAACGAGTGAGTCGAATGCTCTACGCTCGAGGGAGAGCAGGTGGGCATACAGCCGCGCGCGAAAGGCCGGCAACGACTGCGCGGCCAGGACCACCTCAGGTAGCGAGTTCCAAAAATAAGAAGCAGCAACTGTGAAAGACCTCTGATACGTAGAGGTGCGGCAGAGAGGGATATGTAGCAATTTGCTGTTTCCTGAGGTTCTCGTCACACGGCTGGACACCCCTCTCTCCACTCGAAATAGTAGTGCAAGATAAGCAGGATGACCTGTAGTGAGGATACAGTATAGTAGACATCCCATAAGGTAAAGACGACGGTTTTTTAGCGTGAGCCAATTTAGACCTAGCCGGTGAGGGGTTATATGGGCATCACGGCGCACCCCTACCACGAAACGGACACAGGCATTCTGAAGACGCTGAAGCTTAAGGTCGAGGGTGCCAGGTAAGTCGCTATAGACGGCGGCACAGTAGTCAAAATGGGGAAAAACTAACGCCGTGACAAGCCATTTACGCAGGGAGGGCGTAAATAAACCCCTATTCATTTTCAAATGATGCAATACCATGCTTATCTTGCTCGAGATGCAAGTTACGTGCTCGTGCCAAGACAGTCGTGCGTTTATAGTAACACCGAGGTTACGAGCACATTCTACATAAGGGATCACATTTCCGTCCACCGTGATCGGCGGAAGGGCAGATAGTTCAATCCTGTTTACAAGCCTGGGAGTCCCAATAACGAGTGCCTTGGTCTTATTGGAGTTAAGCACCAATGAATTTCTTTCAGCCCAGTCCGCAACCGCCCTGACATCTTGGGTAACACGGTGAATGGCATCACTCAGAGCTGCAGGAGGACAAGACAGGTAAACTTGGAGGTCATCAGCATAGAATAAATGCTTCGAATGGATTAGGGATAAAGGGAGATCATCAACGAAAATGGTAAATAGCAGAGGACCAAGCACAGACCCCTGAGGTACCCCCGATGATACAGAGCCCCAAGCTGACAAGGAACCGTCAGGCCCACGCACAGCTTGCTGTCGATCGCTAAGATAAGAGCGAAACCAATTTCGGACAGAGGCCGAACACCCAATACGCTCAAGTTTATTCAGTAGAAGATCGTGACGCACCATGTCAAAAGCTTTAGAGAAGTCAAACAGAATTACAACGGTGAGCATACCGTTGTCGGCAGCTAGACGGATGTCGTCCGTGAGTTTGATCAGAGCTGTTTGTGTGCTATAGTTTTTGCGGAAACCAGGTTGAAATTGATCACGGAGGTTTTTGCTCTCAAGGAAGTCGGTCAGCTGACTATGAACAATTCTTTCAATTATTTTACTCACGGTGCACAAGATGGATATTGGGCGGAAGTCGCTTGGTGCTGCTGGGTGCTTGACCTTCCTAATAGGGCATATAACTGCCTTTTTCCAAAGCGAAGGGAAAACAGAGTGAGCAAGAGAGAAATTGAATAGTTCCAATAGGCAAACAAAGATAACAGGCATAGCCAGACGCAATACACTTAGGGAGATTTCATCGATGCCACAAGAATCAGATTATGACACAAAGATGTATTTTGATAAACAGTCAGGAGTTACATGCCGAAAATAGAAACAAGTGCAGTCGAACGGAGCATCAGGAGGGGCGGGTGCAGGAGGAGCAGCAGGATCGTGAGGATTTGATGTCAGGGCAAAGAACTCATTTAGAGTGTCCGGCTGGATACCCGGTGGTAGCGAGTTTCCGCAGCGAGGTTTGGTGAGACCAAGTAGCCTAAACTCACGCCAGATAGAGGCAGAATCACGCAGGCCGGTAAACCGCTACTCATAGTAAGTCTCCTTTGCCCTCTTGAACAGGTCCTGAACCTTGTTTCGTATGGCCTTATATTCCGCATAGAGCAGTGGACAGTTTGTCCTACGGTAATTCTTAAAGCTAAGGTTGCGACAGATCTGCAGTGCCTAATATCGGGAGTAATCCAAGGGGCAGGCGGGCGCCGCACGCACACACTTTTAGTAGGAGCATGCTTGTTGACAGTGTTAATCACATGACGGTTTATAAGCTCCACTTTATCGTCAATGGAGTTGTCAGACTCAACCAAAATAGCAGACCAGTCAAGGGCCTGCAGGTCATCCAGAAAGGCCTCCTGGTTTATGCCTTTAAGATCACGATATGTAATGACTTTCGGCGGTGCTTTCGGTACCTTGAGCCTGTAAATAATGGAGATACGCTCATGCCCTGATAGAAAAGGAACACCCGACTGCCCAGAAGAAACTACCTTATCAAGATCATCGACAACGCAAAGATCAAGCCAGGTGTGTGAGTTCTCAGTGTGGTGAGTAGGCCCGAAGGGGACTACAAAAAGACTATTGCATCTAAAAAAGTCAATAAGATGTTGAGAATCAAAAGATTGAGCCAGTAGATCAGCATTGAAATCCCCCATGATAATAAGATTACTATAATAAGCCCCATGTTGGAGAAACACATCCTCGAACTCACACAGGTAACCAATCCTAGGGGGTCTATAAACCACGGCAAACAGTACCCTCGCAGCATTCAGCCCAGATAATTCGAGCAATAGGTACTCGGGCTTTGAGCAGTAATTTCCCCCTGAAGAAGCAATGACACGTGCCTTAATGCTGCAATGGACAAAAACAGCCACGCCACCACCACCCTTGCCAAGTCTGTCACAACGAAACAAATTATAATCGGGCAGAGCAACAGAACTGTCGGACATGTGGTCTTTAAGAAAGGTCTCAGACAAGGCAATGACATGGTGGAAGCAGGATGCGAAGAAGCTCGAAAACTGGTCAAAATGGGCAGGCAGGGATTGTACATTTGTATGACATAACCTAAGAAAATCAGGATCCGCAGCAGATGATGGGGCCAGACGTCCAGAAGCAGATTGTGGCACACAAACAGGAACAATACGCCGAGGGTGTGTCGATAGTGCCGGGTTGATTGCAGAGTCCGTGGTGCTAGTGGTTGACGGCGACGACGGCGATGCAGACGGTCGCTCAGAAATGGGTCAGGTGGTACCAGCTTGCTCGAGATTGAGATCGATGGAGCTAGATTTAAGGGCAGAGGAGGCCGCAATAATAGCACCGGGAGCAGCTACCGAGTCCGACAGTCCAGACGGATGGGCATCAGGGGAAGACAGTGTCGCACATTCGACACAGATGTATTTAAACGATTCAGCCTGAGTGGTAGAGACAGATAACTTCAGCTCCTCTCTAACACAAGCTGTATGAAAAAGATCTCCGCATGGGCCCGAACACAGAGTTTCCCCACGAGCAGCATACTTGAAGCAGAGCGGACAGCGCCGAGTCATAGTGGTAGTGTGGTTTAGCGTCCAAAAGTAAATACGCAAGTTGGCCGCACGATCATATGCTCTCGGGTTCAAAGTCCAGGATAACAGCCATCACACGAACACCGGTGGACCACACAGATACACCGGCACACCACCACTACTACACGTGTGCGATAATACACAAGGCAGGTATCGTAGCCACAGTTCGAGAGCAAAGAAAACAGTCACTGCTGGCCGTAATTGCACTCAACGCAAAAAGATAGGACACTCACGGGAGGGGAAAATACTAAAGAGTGACGCTAGACACATACAAGATCAAAACCGGACAAAATATCACAAAATAGCCCTAATTTACAGAGAGCCGAAAATAAACACGTCAAGCCAATATGAGCAACCAAGGAGTGTATGAGGAGAATCGCCATCGAAAAATATAGAATCGGCATGGTTCGCAGTGAGTCCGTGGCTGCTCGCAGTGCGGATCTAAATATCACAGACTCTGGTGACATTGCTATGAATAGGGAGGTTAATCCTCCAGCTGCACCGATCTCTGTTCTCAGCGAGACTGCTTGTAGCACGGGTCTTAATATCACAGACTCTGGTGACATTGCTATGAATGGGGAGGTCAATCCTCCAGCTGTACCGATCTCTGTTCTCAGCGAGACTACTTGCTGCGCGAATCCTGAGGATTCAGAGTCTGCCAAAATCGGCATAGATGGCGCGACCGGTCCTCTAGATTTAGTTCCCGGTGAGGCCGTGGCTGCTCGCAGCGCGGGTCTAAATATCACAAATATCAGCAAACAGGTTTCGAAAAAGCCAGCAAAACAAAAAAAAAGAAAGAAGAAAGTGACTGCTGCGAAAACCAATCGTAAGCCAAATAAATATGCCACGTGGCTGGAAAAAGATCCTTTAATTGTTCCAAAAGCATTCTGGGACAAATATTGGAATTCGGGGGAATTGTTAAAAGATGGATGGTCTGATGTACTGAACGCAATCTTTAATGTTAAATATAAGTATTGTGTACTGGCGTGCGACTGGCACAAATGTTCGCTCGCCAAAAGAGGTGGCAAGGGATTCCAAGCTGTGATTCCGTGTAAGCATTCGACGTGCACGAACTATCGGTTTTTACTAGAGGGAGCAGTAAGGTTACCCCATAAGGACCAGTCAGTAAAGGTATTTCAGGAAAAAGCTTATGATCACAGTGGTGGTGAACGTCATCGACGCCACGTGCGTGGAGAGTTTCGAGACACTTTGGCGTCGGAATTGGAAAAAATGAGTCCCGCTGATGATGACAGATGATGTTTTAGAGGCCGGAAATTTGAATACTGCACCATCTAGAGAAATTCTTGACAAAATATCGAGTCAGAACAACTGTAAGTACGACCTCCATAAGTCCTCCGTGACTTTTATGGCGAAGCTGAACGAACATTCGACCGAGAACATTCGGGGTTCAGTTTTTGACGGGTATTGGCAATACACCCCTCGACTATTCGCCATTTGGTGGCCGCCTTCGAAACTATTCAAAAAAGAAAACAAACCGTTGAGGTTAGGCTGAAGCTAAGTCGCGGTCGCAAATAGTGCTATTATATTTCAGTAAATCATTGTTGGTTATTAATATTTCGTGATGAAATTAAGTATCGGGGAAATCTGTGCATTTGCAGATTGTTCGCCAACAACTAGAAAATTTGTGGAAGGTGAAAAACTATTAAACGCTGGCCACGTACTGAACTGAAGTAAGCTTGCAGATAGTAAAAGGAACTGCCAGATTATCGCTTTTTGTCAGCAAACGTCTAATTTAAAAGGAGTTCCCCATAAAATAGAGGGTGAAATAAGTGCAAACGGAAAAGTCTGCGATATGAAGTGTAGCTGCAAAGCTGGCTTGAGCAGCAAATGTAAGCACACAGTCGGGGTGTTATTATTCTGTAATAGGTAAGTAATTCCTGTAGTTCAAAGAAAATATAGTTTTCATAGTTTATTTTTGCTAAAAAAAGAGAACGTTAATGTGTTACAGAACTGATTTAAATGATCTTGAAATGGTTTCGAGCACCGATTTGAAATGCGTTTGGAGCGAACCCCAGAAGCGATCACTCGATCAATACCAGCCTACGCCGATAAAGAATCACCCTTGCTACGTCAAGAATTTCCGAAGTAACGAAGAAATGAGTCTATCCGAAGAACAACAGCAGGCTATTCTTAATATTATATCCAATACGCATTATCAAAATGCATCCATAGTCAAGCATCTGTGAGCACTTTTCGTTTTACACTTGTTTATCTACACTTATTTTTTTTTTGTTATGTTTATCATATTTAATCAATTTATTCATCAATGATTTATGTACCATGTAATCAATTTATGTAATCTATTTTTGTCGATTAGTTGTTTTCAGCACAACAAGTAATTTATATTAATCATTCTAGATGTGTTCATATTTCAGTTTGTTGTGTGAAACTCAGTTGTTTTTTCGGTGACAGTATTTTTCTGTGTAGGCGAGGGCGACACATAACTGTTGAAGTGACTGATGACAAATTAAATACACCGATTGCAGTACTACGCGCAATCGTGAATCATCAGGAATCCATCGTTTTGGAGAACGTTTCAACAGGAGAATGTTTCGGGCCATTGCGCGAATGCTGCGATATCTTGTTTGACAAATTGAATGGAGACGTGTTTTCAATTTTATTAGAAAGTAGCAAAGCATACAGTAGCTGGAAGAATGAACGTCAATTTTGGATCACAGGGTCAAGATGTTACGAAATATTCACATACAGTTCAAATAAATCCCCTGATTGGAAAAAAAAAGTCCTTGAACTATTTCTATCCACAATCGGTCAATAATCAATTTGTCAAACATGGAATTGCGAACAAACCGATGGCGCATAAATTGTATCAACAACTGAAATTGGTAGATGCGATTAAGTGTGGTTTAATTGTGTCGAAATCAAATCCATGGTTCGGTTATTCTCCTGATCGAGTTATCTTTCAAGACGGTGAGCCTCACAGATTGCTAGAAATTAAATGCCCCTATAGCGGTAAATGTAACAATATTAAGCAGGTTATTCAGGAGCTGAAGTACCTTAAAGTAATCAATGGGAAATATACCATCACAAAGAAACATGCTTATTATGCTCAAGTTCAAGTCGTGTAACGTGGTGTTTGCGGTCACCCGTTACATTGAATCAGCTGAGACGTCCTGAAGGACACAGCGGGGGAAAAATGACATCCGATACACTCAGGGGAAACTCAATCAAGCGTCGTACTAGTTATTATTTGCTTATGTTTAATTTTTTGTATTTTTACGCTCTTTATATGTAATTCTTCGTCGAGGATTCAACGCTGCGACAGCTCTACACTTCGGCACTCTCCGACAATCTCCGTCACGGCTACACGCCTACGAACGTGCAAGCTACCTGGCCTAGGATAAAGAGGTTAGAGATAGCCAGCGTTTCCCGATTACCCGAAACTCTCGACGCAGTCCAGCTGCCGGCGTATAGGAACGAGTTCACACGAATTCACGAAGTTAGTGTGGACGAGTGGAGGCAACTACTCGACCTCCTGGCTCGGTGACCGAGGTTGTAAAGCCTGCAGACCCGTAACACCTACTGGTTCAGCTACCGCATCGTCGTCAGGTACCCCCTAGACGAGACGTCTCCGAACTCTGAGGGCTCGCTCGTGATCGGGGCTGAAAGATGCCCAGCACGACTGGTGGAGGCGGCCTGCGTTACGAACACATCTACCGTCTACCGCCAGAGTCGGTACCCATCGGACCGACTCAAAGCATCGGCAGCAGCAGATCGGTATAGCCCTAGCGAGCTACAACGCGAGAGGAACCACGATCGTGACGTCAGAGGAACCGAGGATTGCCGAATGTCCAGATTTGCATAAGAGGGGTGATCGTTGACCTATCACCGCTAAGGCTTCTGCCTGTATATGTGAAGTTTCGAGGTTGCTCTATTGTTCGTTCAGTCTTATAATCTGATGATCTATCGCTCACTTTCGGTTTAATACCTATCGTATGGCTCTTATATCGTTCTACCGTCTGTAGGCGAATCTTTGTTTGAGAATCACGGTCTCGTCGGTGCTGCGCTTGCGACCGCGATCCCGTGTGATTCCATTTACGTTACGTTTCTGTTCTTTACCGATCCGTTTTACGTTACGCTATACGTTTGAGCAATCTTTACTGAACGACCTTCCGACTGAATTACTTTTCGTGATATTTCTTGATATTTGAGTATGATATTTTTGTAACTACGGTTACTGTTCCTTTTTGGTTTATGATTTATATGTTATTGTATGTGATTTAAGATTGAGTTTCCCTGAGGTAGTTCCCCTTGCGTAGAAGTAGCCGCGGAATCTTAGTTTTAGTTATTTATTCAGTTTTCCTACCGAACCTTCCGTTCATTTACCTTGTATTCCGCGTATCTCTTTTATTATGTTACCTTTAAGTATGTTTGTGTAAATATTTTCCGTGATTCCTTTTTCTATTGTCAATCTATCGTACAGATTAATTTATTACTGAGTATTCAGGTTTTCTACCGTATTTAACGCTGATTGTTCGCACTTTTGCCTATTGAGTAAAATGACGTCGCTCTGTGACGCTTACCTTTAAGTCTATTTTTTGTTTATATTGAATCTGCGACTTTCCCTCCTACCGTTATCTCTCGTATTCTGTACGTTTTGCTTATGTTTTATTTCTTTATCTTTATATGTTCTCCTTTACGCTATATGGTTAATCTATTGCTTATGTTATGTTTATACTGGACTGACTTTCAATATAGTAGGCTCTGCCTACCGCTTAAACTACCACCTTTCCTCGTTATTATTTTCTGGTGAACCCCGCCACTCTACCATACGTTTTGAGTAAACTGCAGCTTAGCCGAGCAGTGCTTCTATCTCTCGTTATCGAACCTACCGTTTGCTGAATCTCGTTTGTTAGTCTGTTTTGTTGAGTAACCTACCGTACGGCGGTACATTCGGTACCTGGCGCCCAACTCTTTCAGTTTGATACGTTTATTAGTAAAGAAGCTTTCTTATTGTAAACGGTGGACTGTTTTCTCAGTCTCAGTCACTTTTACCGTTACAGTCGGCATGGCAGTTTTGAATGTTTCTCATGCAGATTTCATGATTTATGCTCCGTTTGATGACAGTTATATTATAATTGAAATTGAAATTGATGTTCCATATGTTACACGTATGCTATCACAAGTCAAGCATGCGTATTTCAGTAATATGATCCACGAAATTTGTACATCTCAACACCTTCCCGATGAAGGCGACGAATAAAGAAAAAAAAAGTAAGAAATGTAATTGTATGTTTGTTTTATATTTTTCCACTTACATGTCACCAATGTTATACAGAGGGTCAATACACCAATCCTCTAATTAATTACGATTCAGTAGTATCCGAAACTAAGGAAAAAATTTATCGTCTCAAAGTATTGGTGAACTTAAGATAACTATACTTAATATAATTGTCATTATCTGCTCCATTCTTAGTACAAGAAAACTAGGTACTTTGGAATTCAGTATTTTGAACTGTTTCAGCCTTTGATTAGATCTTTCGACGTGTACTCTAGCCTTTGCAATTTTAGAGTTCAGTAAAGACTCTTGGGCTGACAATTGTTTTTTCTTCCGAAGGTTGACTTATAATGCGAGTACACAGCTAATTGGCAGCATAGGTTCTTTGGCTTTTCAATGAATATTTCAATACAGTCGATAACTACTCGTGTGTCAGGAAACTCCTCAAAACACAATGGCATATTCTCACATATCTCAGCTTATGAAGGCCACGGAACTGCAAATCTGAGACCAGAACTCAACACGTCGAGCATGCGGAGGATCGTTCTCCTACAATACTCTGAAGAACCTAATTTGAATATCACAGTCAAAAGTGCATAACTCAAATTCTGTTTCAATTTCATGAAAGTGAGAATGACACGGTTGCGGACACTCAATTTTACTACGTTCAATGCCATGCGAGGCGTTATAGTGTTGGTTATATCCACGACGGTTTGTAAGACTTCAAAATTGGGGATCCCAGTCACAGTATTCAATTCTTCATCACTCGAGATCATCTTTGAAATTATGTCATCACCGACTTCAATATGTTGTTCGCCAAAGTCGATAGTTTCTTCAGCTACATCAATTCCATCCCTGACACCAATGTCTTCTCCTTCAATTTCGTCCGTTCCCGCAGTTCCATCAAGTTCTCCAGCATCCTCGACATCGGTAACCTCATGTTCAGCTGCGGTTTCACTGACCCGGAGTGAAACTGAACATTTTTCTCCCGTATCTTGCTCGTTAGAATATGAGTCTATACTTCCTTCATTCACCAAAAAATCGGTATTCGATTCTTCATCTAGCTGCGTGTTTGGTTTCATTTCCTTGTTTTTCTGCAGATCTCTCACCAGTCTTCTGTCCTCTCTGTCGAATACTTTTTGTTTTTTCGCAGCATTGCCCATGTCGGCCGGTCTTTCAAGATTGAGTGATGGAACAGCTGTCTTTTTTAATCTTCTTATACTTGAAGTAGCACCTACAATTTATATACAAAAAAATGTCGACACAGATCATCATATGCGGCACGCTATAAACCAATCTTGGGGCGTAGCTACCTATAAATACGTAGTCCTCTTCTTTGAAATGTAAAGAGCAGACCGTCTTATTGGTGAAAAATTTTTCATTTTTGATTAATAATGCTCTTTCCCAAGCTTTTCTGACATCAATTTTTTCGCTATTGCCAAATATATTCGTTGTTTTAACAAAATACTGAGCAGCTTTGGGGATGCGGTGAAATGACAAGTTTGTCGTTTTATAACCCTTACTGTCACAATTCTGGACACAACATTGCGATTTATTAATCCTAATGGACATGTTTGTTTCAATTTCGCTGACTTTTAGAAAATTTTTACTCATAAATCACAGATAATTAGGAAATTACTGGACTTCGACATAACCTCGACGGTTTGTTTTCTTTTCTGAATAGTTCGAAAGCGGCTACCAGATGGCGAATAGCCGAGGGGTGTATTGCCAATATACAGAGCTTTTCAGTCAAACCATTTGCGGTCATGATGTGTACCGAACAACAAATTCGCTACATGTTGGCGCAGAAATTTCGGTCCGTCTATCTTGATGCCACTGGAGATGTGGTCGAATGCCCGAATATCATTAACCTGCACTCGCAGACCATATACAATTATGCGTTGATCCTACGCGAAAGCAAGGATTTCGGACCTCTGGTCCTGTTAGACATATTACTCGGTTACCACGATTCACAGTGGGCTGATTCACAGAAAAATCGGCAAAACTAGGCAAATGTGCGTATCGAAAAATTCAATAGTGATTCTCAAGTTTTCGACCTCGCTGATTTCAAATCTCGAATCAAAATTTCGAAAAAACAAAATGGCGAACCGGAAGTGACTATCTGCGTTACTAAAAAGCATCCAATTTGTGTACAGATTCGTAAATTTGCGGTTTGAACGTCACTTATTCAAAATCATGATTCAAAATTTCGAAAAAAACATTATGGTGAACCGGAAATATACAATATTTATCTTACTTACAGCAACTTTTTACATCAGAAATCAATATTTGTGTGTTTTGAAGGTTGTTTTTTTAGAAATTTTGAATGAAAATTGGGGAAAATGGAACGTTTGTCTGGAACTGAGGGAAAATTTTCAATGACTTTCGGAAAATTAGTTATATAGCATTATAAACTAATTTTACTGCTGTGGATTTATCGACGATTCATATGCCGCTCGGTATTTCGCAGCTCTTGAGGGAGATTTTGTTGTGATGTCTTTTAAAATAATTGCAGCATCGTTTAATCCTGCAGAATTGAGTCTTATCCTGGTGGCCAAAGATAATTCTTCCACGCAATGCGATTCACTGACTTCTATAGCTCTTCTTTTCTTGGTACGTTCACTCGACTCTTCGAAACTCAGTGTCCGAGGTCGCCCAGGTACACCTAGAGCACTAGAAGTTGATGGCTCTCCAATAGGTTTCTTACAATTCTGGAAAAAATAGCGCAAGCGTTATACTATCCATCTTGTCCCATAACTCGAGTTTTTTAATTATCAATGAAATTACTTACCAAAATAGTTATTGAAGTTTGCAACCATTTTTCATTTTTTTTTAATAAATGCATCGCGGATTCTGTGCACTTCTTGCCATTTACTTTTGATTTTGGAAAGTAATTTTTTTAACGAAGCCTTCGCATTGTTGTCAATCGAGAAAGGTTCGGATGACTCAAGAGTAATCTTCTCCTCCAGAATCTGAAGTTACGCATCCAGGCACAATTGCAAATTCTCCCTAATCATTCCAAAGATATCTTGATAAGTGCACGTGTAATCCACGGTACGTAAACCTAGAATAAAACAGGTATGATAAACATTTACTAAAAAACAAACGTTTTCATGGAAAAAATTTAAATTTCCTTGTAAATGATAGAATAAATTATTGAAACATTTTGAACACCCGTTACATGACTTATGACTCCTGAAGAATAGATCACTGGGTACATAATTATTTTAGGAACTGCTATGCACCCGGCCTGAATGAACGTGCCGAGCGTTGCGCGACATGAGAATTCCGGTTCCCAACGTCAAATATGCAGCATTCTGCGGGATGTTTTCATCAATTTCTAATCTTAGTAACATTATCAGTAGTTTACAATGTTCAAAAGTCTGGGATCTCCTGGGAACATAACTATATTCATTGTTCTTTTGGAATAATAAATTTACGCGCTTGCTTAAAATGCACACATTGAACACTCTTCCAAATATGCAATGTTGAAAATTTCTGAAAACTATTTAACATAATAATATTCTACATACCTTCAAGATTATCCTCCATTTTACCGATTTCAAATCGGTAGCGTGGAACAAAATATATATCACTTTGCGCGAATCGAAAATTTCAGGGTACAAAATCGCTGCGTTCCTCACTCGCAAACGGTCATAGTCTAAGAGCCAGCGACCATTTTCGTCAGGTAATTTTAGACGACACGAAAATGAGGCTTACTGATGCCTGAGGGGTTCTTATCCGAACACCCCGATCCTGGCTGGCCGCACCCGGGGGGTACGGGATTTACGGGGTGGGGAAAAAAACGATATTTCAAGTAAAAGTATATCACTTAGTTTTGGTCCCAAATTGTTGATCTATGTTCAGAGTACATGGAATGAAAATTGACAGGAAAATTTATCGGTGGGAAATCGTTGCCAGGATCAATAGTAGGTGATTAAAAAATATTTATTTTTAGGTAATAGTATATCTCCTGGCTTTTTTTACAGTGAGAGTATATTTATGACGAAGGCCAGTAAAAATAATGCCAGGACTGAACAATAGTGGTAAAATGTCCATAAAAATTGTTGAAAGTGTCAGTTTTCGAACGAAAACTAGCTGAGGGGAAGCCAGAAGGCTGCGTGGAGGGGGTAACGTGCCGGCGCATGCACTGAAGAGACTGACGAAACAGCTGCAGCTTCGGAAGTGTTCGGCTTCTCGTATTCAACGAGTGCGACGAAGAGAGAAGGTTTGTCTTTGTCTACTGAACCCAACCGACGCGCCGCGAGACCCCGGTACGCTCACCGGCACGTTATTCCCTCCACGCAGCCTTCTGGCTTCCCCTCAGCTAGTTTTCGTTCGAAAACTGACACTTTCAACAATTTTTTTTTGACATTTTGCCACTATTGTTCAGTCCTGGCATTATTTTTACTGGCCTTCGTCATAAATATACTCTCACTGTAAAAAAAGCCAGGAGATATACTATTACCTAAAAATAAATATTTTTAATCACCTACTATTGATCCTGGCAACATTTCCCACCGATAAATTTTCCTGTCAATTTTCATTCCATGTACTCTGAACATCAACCCAGTGACTCCCCCAACGCGGCCATCGAGTCGAGCACATCGTTGGTGCAAAATACCTGACGAAAAATGGTCGCTGGCTCTCCGATATCAAAGTTCGCACTGTCGCACAGTGGCGCACTTTCACGAATTCGTGGCCATCAATCAGGGGATTATCGGAACTTTGCCAAATTTGGAATACTAACGTTTTTGGGGTCGCTGATTACGAATCCGAAATCAAAATTTCAAACAACAAAATGGCGGCTCCAATATGGCCGGTTGGATCAAGAATTTTCCAATAAATTAGATCGAAATTCTACTTCCTTCATGTTTTTGGGGTCGCTAATTACGAATCCAATATCCAAACTCAAGAATATATACACATATATATTATACATAAAGGACTCAACATATGTTTGCGGAGCGGCTGATATAAAACATTAAAAATGTATTGGGAAATTTTTGAACAAGTAATTCCCCCTCGTAATATAGTGAATAAAGTATTTATTTCGAGAAAATACAAAAAATATTTCAATCCGAAGCCGGATAAAGATGTTGTGACTCAGCAGGTGTATTTGTTCCAGCTAATAGCGCATAATTAGCTTCTGGGGACACTGTTTATATTTCTTCGGAGGTAGTTGCCTTAGATTTGTAATGAATGGGTCAGATGACACTAGCAGCCAATTCAAAACATCTTGCATGGTATCTTCACGCGATGACTCACGAAAAAATCCGTCTCGAAATTTCTTACCGTCCTTGTTTCTTGCTTGTTCTCTTCCCTCCGTTTGAACAGAATAAGAGAACCTCCAAAACCTACAAAGACAGAATATTATTTAGTATTGCTTATAATTCAATTGTATAGTAATGTGAATCAGAACTTGGTGCATCTAGTGATATACTTCATTAGAATAGATTCCGTCCGCATAGAGTCAAGCAGCTGCAGCTCAGCCCTCAGGTAGGCGACCTACTCGCCCAGCTCGGCTAACCACGCGTCCGCACCGAACGAGCGCCGGGGGCCTTCTCGGATCACGCGTAAGCTCACAAAAATTGCTCTGGACCACGCCGCGCACGTTTGCGCACTTTCATATACACGCCATTCGAAAGGTGAGATTCTAAGCAACGATTTAAGACAAAAACCAACGTGTGATCGCTTGTGAGTGGATACTTAAAGTCTATGCAAAGTCAATATTTACTTCGGAACAAAGGCACTTTACACGACTATCGTTAAACTACGATAACATGAACAACAAATAATATTTTTTAATTGTCAAGTAGGCAAAATTTTCTACATACCTTGAGAAAGGGCATCCATTTTGCAGAAATTGATTATCACTTTGTATAACAACTCTATAAATGTTCAAACTTGCGGTTAATAACACAGCGCGGCTGACGTGTACGACCGTCACCGCCAAAGGTCGACTTTAAACTGAAATATCTACGGGACTATGAGGAACAAAGGGTCGGGACAGTCAGGTCATGACGCAGAATTTAGTTCTTAACCAATCCAAGAAAATTTTTATTTTCATTTTTGGCCACGAATTCGTGAAAATGCGCCACTGTGTGTCGTCAGTCGAGTACCGTGGACGGTAGGGACTGGTCCTTCTACAATAGGGCGTAGGAACACCTGATCTTTGAAATGGCATACATACAAATAAGAAATGAACACACTCAAATTTTGGGTTTTGCCGATTTTTCTGTGATTCAGCCCACTGTGCGCTGTAACAGCACCTTCCCATTAGGGTTTTAATCCTCCAGGGATTTACCCCTAGCTCTCCAAGGATTTGGTATATCTTTTCGTTCTCCTCCGTCGACATGATCTATGAAGCTGAAGCTAGCAGGCAGGAGCTAGCAGGCAGCACACACACACGGCGCTCTGCCAGTGACTATCAATTCGATACTTTACTCTTAAGGTAGTTGTGCCGCGACAGTCGGACTAGCAAATCGCGCGCGCAGTGCGTGCTCAAGTCACTGAGTGGTATAGGCTATGTGCCGTGAACTTTTGGTTGGGTTTGTAGTCAAACCGCCCTCACACACTCGCACAGGGGACCGCTCTCTCTCGCGCTCTGTATACCGACGCGCGCGCACTCGCTCCCGGCTACTCTTTCCACGCTAAAATTGAGTGCGGATCGAGTGACTATTATTGTTGTACCAGCGAAACTAAACGGTATATTAATCGGACTTTTTATACTAGCATTCCTGAAATATCCTTCCATCATATCCTAGTTTTTCGTAACAATCTATAGAACGGTTTTCACACTAAAATTAGCGATATGCGGTTTCCATATACGTAACATGGGGAACGCGTGTGAAAAGTTCCAACTTTGAGTGCCATTATTTCGCGTTCCAGACGGCAAAAAATTCTGAAATAATTCGTACAACTAGATTTCATGTAAATGAAAGTGTGGTCAAAATTTCAGCCGATTTTATAGAAAACGCACTTAGCAGCACAACTACCTTAAGCGCGAATCCTCTGCTGGGCCCGAATTCAACTAAAATTTTTTTCACAGGGTGAGCAAACGACCAAACTCGATATTTATCTTTCTTTCATTGATAAAAACTACATTTGACGATGATTAATTGTTTAAACAATCACGATCAGGTACTTTACTCTTGAACGCGATTCTTCTGCTAGACCGTAATTCGCGAATTATTTTTTTCCACAGGGTGAGCAAACGACCAAACTTGATATTTATTACTTCTATATCGATACAAACTAGATTCGACAATAATTAATTTTTTAAACAACGCCGGTCGAGTACTTTACTCTTGAGCGCGATTCTTTTGCTGGACCGTAATTCGCGAATTATTTTTTTCCACAGGGTGAGCAAACGACCAAACTTGATATTCATCTTTCTTTCATTGATAAAAACTACATTTGACGATGATTAATTGTTTAAACAATCACGATCAGGTACTTTACTCTTGAACGCGATTCTTCTGCTAGACCGTAATTCGCGAATTATTTTTTTCCACAGGGTGAGCAAACGACCAAACTTGATATTTATTACTTCTATATCGATACAAACTAGATTCGACAATAATTAATTGTTTAAACAATCACGGTCGGGTACTTTACTCTTGAGCGCGATTCTTTTGCTGGACCGTAATTCGCGAATTATTTTTTTTCACAGGGTGAGCAAACGACCAAACTCGATATTCATCTTTCTTTCATTGATAAAAACTACATTTGACGATGATTAATTGTTTAAACAATCACGATCAGGTACTTTACTCTTGAGCGCGATTCTTCTGCTAGACCGTAATTCGCGAATTATTTTTTTCCACAGGGTGAGCAAACGACCAAACTTGATATTTATCACTCCTATATCGATACAATCTAGATTCGACAATAATTAATTTTTTAAACAACGCCGGTCGAGTACTTTACTCTTGAGCGCGATTCTTTTGCTGGACCGTAATTCGCGAATTATTTTTTTTCACAGGGTGAGCAAACGACCAAACTCGATATTCATCTTTCTTTAATTGATAAAAACTACATTTGACGATGATTAATTGTTTAAACAATCACGATCAGGTACTTTACTCTTGAGCGCGATTCTTCTGCTGGACCGTAATTCGCGAATTATTTTTTTCCACAGGGTGAGCAAACGACCGAACTTGATATTTATCACTCCTATATCGATACAAACTAGATTCGACAATAATTAACTTTTTAAACAACGCCGGTCGAGTACTTTACTCTTGAGCGCGATTCTTTTGCTGGACCGTAATTGGCGAATTATTTTTTTCCACAGGGTGAGCAAACGACCAAACTTGATATTCATCTTTCTTTCATTGATAAAAACTACATTTGACGATGATTAATTGTTTAAACAATCACGATCAGGTACTTTACTCTTGAACGCGATTCTTCTGCTAGACCGTAATTCGCGAATTATTTTTTTCCACAGGGTGAGCAAACGACCAAACTTGATATTTATTACTTCTATATCGATACAAACTAGATTCGACAATAATTAATTGTTTAAACAATCACGGTCGGGTACTTTACTCTTGAGCGCGATTCTTTTGCTGGACCGTAATTCGCGAATTATTTTTTTTCACAGGGTGAGCAAACGACCAAACTCGATATTCATCTTTCTTTCATTGATAAAAACTACATTTGACGATGATTAATTGTTTAAACAATCACGATCAGGTACTTTACTCTTGAGCGCGATTCTTCTGCTAGACCGTAATTCGCGAATTATTTTTTTCCACAGGGTGAGCAAACGACCAAACTTGATATTTATCACTCCTATATCGATACAAACTAGATTCGACAATAATTAATTTTTTAAACAACGCCGGTCGAGTACTTTACTCTTGAGCGCGATTCTTTTGCTGGACCGTAATTCACGAATTATTTTTTTTCACAGGGTGAGCAAACGACCAAACTCGATATTCATCTTTCTTTCATTGATAAAAACTACATTTGACGATGATTAATTGTTTAAACAATCACGATCAGGTACTTTACTCTGGAGCGCGATTCTTCTGCTAGACCGTAATTCGCGAATTATTTTTTTCCACAGGGTGAGCAAACGACCAAACTTGATATTTATCACTCCTATATCGATACAAACTAGATTCGACAATCATTAACCCTCCAAAAAATTGTCTTTCACAAAAAGTCTTCCTCCAAAAATTCGATTTCCACAAAAATTCTTCCTCCAAAAATTGTCTTCCACAAAAAGTCTTCCTCCAAAAAATTGTCTTCCACAAAAAGTCTTCCGCCAAAAATTCGATTTCCACAAAAAGTCTTCCTCCAAAAAATTGTCTTCCAAAAAAAGTCTTCCTCCAACAATTGTCTTCCACAAAAAGTTTCCCTCCAAAAAATTGTCTTCTACAAAAAGTCTTCCTCCAAAAAATTGTCTTCCACAATAAGTCTTCCTCCGAAAAATTCGACTTCCACAAAAAGTCTTCCTTCACAAACATCTCTAAAAAAGGGTTGAAATCAGATGTAACTGCCAAGTACAACAGAATACAAATGAAATCCTACTACATGGCGTTGTGCTCGTTCGCTCGCTGCGCTCGCTCACTCGATTGATTTTTTAAATAATTTGTGACGTCATAAAACTTAGGAGCAAAAAGTGACCAAACGATAAAATTGTAGAAAAAAAATACGAACACATAAATTTGGAAAAAAAATTGTAGAACCAAGTTTTGGAAATAAAAATTTGAAAAAAAAAATGTTCAAACAAAATTTTGTCCGTGGGACTTTGCGGGCCCGGTGTGGGCAAGTGAAATAGAGTTACATGTTTACGTGACGTTCTAATACATTGCTATAAAAGCCCGCCAAGTACCACTCCCAAAATTTTGTTTGAACATTATTTTTTCAAATTTTTATCTCCAAAACTTGGTTCTACAATTTTTTTTCCAAATTTATGTGTTCGAATTTTTTTTCTACAATTTTATCGTTTGGTCACTTTTTGGTCCTAAGTTTTATGACTGCTCAAATTATTGAAAAAACCAGACGAGTGAGCGAGCGAACGAGCACAACGCCATATAGTAGGATTTCATTTGTATTCTGTTGTACTTGGCAGTTACATCTGATTTCAATCCTTTTTTAGAGATGTTTGTGAAGGAAGACTTTTTGTGGAAGTCGAATTTTTTGGAGGAAGACTTTTTGTGGAAGACAATTTTTTGGAGGAAGACTTTTGCACAGCTTTGGAAGACAATTTTTTGGGGAATTTTGGGAGCTTTGTGGAAGACAATTTTTTGGAGGAAGACTTTTTGTGGAAGACAATTTTTGGAGGAAGAATTTTTGTGGAAATCGAATTTTTGGAGGAAGACTTTTTGTGGAAGACAATTTTTTGGAGGGAGATTTTAATGTACTTGGCGAAGGTTTTTGCACCAGAGGTGCTTTTTTGGGGGATATCACTCCTTTTTGTAAAATTGCGCTGGACCACCTGATATTTGTGCTCGCTCGCTACGCTCGCTCGGTCGGATTTCTATAATTCATAGAAGACATAGAAGATATTGTACTCCAACGAATAAATATGGGTGAAGATTGTTGTTCAGATAGAACGAAGGTACTTCGCTATGGAATCCAATAAAACTCTGAGAAGTCTATTAGACGAATATGAAACGCTAATATATGAAACGCTAATAATATGCAATTATCAGAGTCTTCGAATGAAACGTACGTTATTGTTTGTCGACTGGCTGTCTTATGAAGCAGCCGATATAACCTACATATAATGAAGTTAACAAATCGGTGAATATTTGCAACGTGTAACCCTGCGTGCAACCCTCCTCCTTTCTCATCCGGACTTGGGACCGGCATTGGTGGAGTTACTTGCACGCAGGGTTATAACTAGTTGCCGCTGTGATGTCATTATTTTTTAATTTGCGGTTTTGAATTTTGAATATACATATTTCTAAATTTGCGAATTTGAAATTTGAATATTATTACGTATTATGAGAAATGTCAGCACTGTTCAGATATGCTGCAGAAAAAATATGTATGCGTCCCTTGCATTTAGTGGCCACCTCCGCTTATCAATGCTAGAATCATTGACGTGACGCCAACCCGAAATTTCATCTCGTAGCATGCAAGTGTAATGACCTCTTTCAGTATCCTCTCCATGATGGAATATTGCGCTGTTCACCTTATATTGTTTCGAACAGAATGAAGATCGATCCGTGGGAACTCCTTTTACACTGTAATTAATTATCTTTGTCATCTTTCCCTTCTGTATGGAATGCAACACGAGCTGTACAATTAAACAACTACCCGCGGATGTGACGTCAGTGACCATGGTCATATTTTTCGACTTGCAAATTTGACAGATTAAATTTTCTGTTCGTTTCTGAACTGCCGAAAAATTGTACTTGATTATCTCAGACAGAGTGGGAGTTTGCTTACTTGGTGGTGGCAACGCAAGCATCAAAATGTAACCAGGTTCGATTGTCTCACTTTTGAAACCACAGTCAGCACAACGCCTCGTAGAGGTTACCTCGTGTTTCAGCAGATCCCTCAGGTCATCACATTTCCACAGAAGACTGGTTAGGAATTCTGGTGCATCTTGCTGATTCCTTAAAGTGAACTCTCTACCTGCGAGTTTTCTAGCAGTAAATACGTGGCCTGGTGACTGTAAGTTGGCATAATTCTCAATGAGGTTTTTCATGACGTCGCCATTCTGTTGATGCATTAAGCAGTTTCTAATGAGATGACTGTGAAACAGACACTGAATCGTAGCGTTGGCGTAACAAGAAACACCATCTGGGTTCTGCAAACCTTTTATTCGCCACATTTCGTCAGAGGTGTTGCCTATGGTTGGTTCCTGACACGCTGACACATTTTTTGTAATTGACCATTGGCGGTCTTGAACCTTTCGCGAACGTTTGGATGGAACAGTCATGGTCATGAGGTCCGGCCGATATTTTGTCCTCAACCTATTGTATTCCAAGATGGCGGAATTATCTGCTAGCACTGCATGTGGATCGTAATTAATAAGGTGAAGTCCTTCTAAGGAAGTCACCCGTGACAGAGCAACATACACTTGTCCGCTAGAAAATATGCAATTACCTGCATCGATTACGGCATTCTTCAAACTCAGACCCTGGCTTTTGTGTATTGTAATTCCATAACTGAGGCAAATTGGAAATTGTTTTCGGATAACGAAAGCCCCTTCCATTGCCTCAAACTTGACATCAACACGCTCTATAACGTGTTCCACACCTGTCGCTAAGACAACTCGCACCGCTTCTACATCACCGGTATCAACTGCTCGTGATACTGACGTGATTCTGCCAATAGTACCATTTACGAGACCTAGAGTCACATCGATGTTACGCCTAATCATTATTTTAGCACCAATTTTAACAGTTATTAATTTTGCAAGGCCCGCAGTCCGAGAACAATCCTCGTCTGCCATATTCAACATTTTTTGTACTTTCTTTTTCAAATACGGGGGGCAGTCAGCCGTATCATGAGCTATCAGTTGTATCTCTTCGCTCTTTATTTTGCCCAACATAGCTTCATTGAGAACATCACACATGTGACAAGTAGGAAGCAGACAGACTGCGTCGTTTGGTAAATTATCAATGTAAATGCATAGTTCATCTATCCTTCCAGTAAAGTCTGAAGTTGTGAAAGTGACCTTCCTTTTTGCTAAGATCTCTGTATCCGAATCAGTAGCAATCCCAAGGCGTATTCTTGACAGTATCTCGCGATATGACTGATCGTTTTTTTGTCTCATGTTGGTAGTTAACTCATCGTAACTGAATAATTTACTCCACAGGTCAGTGCTCCCCATTGAACCCAGAAGTTTATCGAAGTTTTTGAACGCAGGTTCTTCACGTACAGGCGGAAGCTGTAACAAATCACCGAACAGAAGAATGTGTTTTCTACCAAACCAACCGTCCTCGCAGTCGGTTGTATCAAATATTTCACCCAAACGAAGGTGAATGTACATGAGCGCTACATTAGAAATCATAGACACTTCGTCAATGATAATGAGTACAACATTTTTCAGCTGCTCTCGGATTACTTTTAGAGCTGCATCGGACAGTTGTTTGTATTTGGGAGTGCGTCCGTGTTCAACGGGTAGTTGAAAGAGCCTATGGATAGTCAAGCCATTGACATTGAATGCTGCTATTCCAGTCGGCGCTGTCACGGCGGTATCTTTACCAGCGTGCTGCTTGATCCACCATACGAGAGCGTCAATAAGATGACTCTTGCCAGTGCCACCCTCTCCGCTAACATAGAGTCGTAGAATTTTATCATTTGAACTGATAGCCGCCGTTGTTGTATCAAATACTCGCTTCTGGTCAGCATTTAAGGCTGCAACTTTGTGTGAACCATTCACCGTATTGTCGACTTTCTGGACGGCTGCTTGAAATTCCATCATCGCGCCTTCAGCTTCTATTGGCCCACAACCTAGGGGTATTGCGTCTGAATCATCGCTGTGTTGGGTTTGGGCTGCCTCTGTCATGCACTTGTCAATGATCTCTCTCACTTGCTCGATTCCTTCTCGTATTTCTGTGATACGGTCGTGATACTGCAACGCTTCTTCAAGCTCCAATTTCGCTGAATCGAATGCTTCTGCGTACGTGTCACATCCATTTTTCAATTCGTCCGTATCTCTCCATGGTTGGAAGAGTAACAGTAATGCAAAGTAATATTGTTCAGGTTGATTTTTCGCGTTATTTTTATAATGATTGATAAGGCATGCGCGCTTCCTCCTTTTCAAGTACAGTGATGCTCCAATCCGATAGTACTCAATGTCTTGTGCCTTCGGCTCGAGTTTTGTGACTTCGTACCATTTGACAAAGTCATACAGATTAGTTGATTCTAATTCCTCTGGTCGATCTGGGTAATGAGTATCAACTACTGAATCGCAGAAAATGTCCGTCGAATCCGGATCTAGGGCTGCAATTTCTTTGTGAGTTTTGACTTTTCGGTTTCTAATAATTCTGACATCAATCCATTTAATGGTCGTTTGTGGGTCTGTGCCATGCAATGGAATTCCTAGCAGAGTATCAGCGGCCTCCAGTGCTCCACATTCTCTATGATTCAACATGCGTTGAGCAAAACTCCACAGACGACTGCAAAGGGATTTTGTTGAATTGATCTGTGTCGTGATGTCTTTTTCCATGTTACTTCTTTCGAATTTCGAGATATACTTAGTAATGTACCACGTGAGAAGAGTTGACAATTCGCCAATGAACTGTATATCGGTATTGCCTTCCCAAGCGCTAAGAACGACGGGGTTATAATCATTGATGTCGACCTCGTCTTTATTTCGAGGAAGGTCAATAAGCCTCTTTCTGGGTTTAAGTTTTCGCCTACCAACTATCGAAACAGCTACATCTCGGATGATAATGTTCTCGGTTACGGGGCGAGAAAATCCAAATCGACACACTCTGGACGAGGTACCATTTTTCATTTTTTTACTCCGCAAACAATACGAATTATGTTTGTGCCGTTGATGTGTCGTAACTCTACGATATAAGTCAGGCGAAAGATGTCTGGACGGCAATCGGCAGGTTACGTGTTTGAGAATAAAGGCTGCAACTTCTTCGTTTGAAGATTTACCAAGAACCGGAGCATCTTTGATCCAGATCAACAGGTGAAAATGCTGCATTCCTCTACTCTGATACTCGCGCCTCCAAAAATAATGAGTTACTTCTCCAATAGGATTATCCGAAGAACATATGAAATCAAGCATAGCGCGAAACTTGTTGTCAAGAAACCGGGAGGTAGACACCGGATCAGAGGCAATTAATTGACTGGGAGACATCCCGGCCGCAGCGGAGCCACCTACCTCGCGAAGGTACTCCGTTAAGTCTGACCATAACCATTCGCTCGGACTCAGAGTGAGAAACCAAGTGGCCGGACCATAATGATGCGTCATGCAAGATAAATCATTCCTCGGCCGACTCCAATATTGCTCTGTGTTGCGCAGCCTTGAAAATATTGCATTCAAATTTCCTTCCAACTCTTCCTTAGAGAGTTTTTCCAAATAACTTTTGGCGGTGAATCGTTCTCGTGGGTTCGTTATATTAAGCTTGTAATATATCCCACTATTTATTTGGCGCATGTTGGCGTCATTCAACAGGAAGAAAATGTATTGCAGATCTAATCGGTACTGTAAGTGCTTTGACATAAGTTTCGATTTGATAAATTCTGCATCAGTTATACGCGTTTCCCTGTCCTCGTGCTGTCCATTGCAGCCATACGGGTACAAGTGCGGAAAGCATTGCAAATCCAAACTTTTATGACGGTTATCTAATGGCACGTCGTGTATTTTCAACATCTGATACAGATCTGTGACAGTTTCATTCGGTCTCTTTTCATACATCGGATGTATGGTAAATTGTTCGTAAAGTTCATCCGACTGTGTGACTTGAGTCAATAATGCCGCACGCTTATTCGTATTAACGTCATCTTGATGACCATGGTCATCGCTCAAGTTGACATCGACATTATTTTCATTGTTTCCAATTTCAAGTTCCGCTTGAATTCGATCAAGGTTTTTCCGTTCTTTCAAGTCGCCATCCACATTCTCTTCTTCATCCTCTAGTTGAAATTCTACATCTTGTATCTCGTCCAACAAGGCGTCTGCTGACTCTGGCAATTTAATTTCAGAATAGTGCGGATTGTTTGCTTTGAGCCATACTAATGCAGCCCATACTTTATTCACATTTACCAATTCTTCCCACACTAATTTAGATTTCGTTGGGATTCCACGTACTAATATATATAGCTCGTGGTTTATGTTGATTGGATCCGTGGGTGGTGGAATTTTCTTCAAAGTCTCTTCGATAGGTAATGGTAAATGAAAAGTCCGTCCTTTGACCTTTTGGACCTTCTCTCTGTGAGGTAGATTTTTGTTTGCTACTGTATCCATTCTCTGCACAGTTTGGTATGCTTTAGCTCTTTGTATTAGAATGCGTTCGTAGTCGTTCAATGATGATATACCATCCGGTACTGGTTTGGTAATAAGTTGATTCAAAATGCACCTAGGTGGCATAATATTTTGACGGAGTTTAGGTAGGCAATAGGTACAAACATATTCACAATCAAGACCTTCAGATTCTACATGATCCATCAAATCCGTCCAGACCTTTGTCGTAATAGGTTTTCGAAACCTGACGATGTTCTGAACATCTCGCTTGAAACAAAGTTTTTCACAAGATACACAGACATAACGAGGTGTATCAATCGAACGTTTGGTCAAGGCATTAAATGCACCCTTGTACTTCGCAATTATACGTTCCTCATTTAAATCGATGTCACTTGTGATAGTCGTGGCAATGTCATTTGCTTTTTGCCGTGCAAGTTCTGCAATTTCTCGTAGATATTGGAGATCGCCATTTTGTAGAGCTTGATCAAGCATTGAAATTCGCGTGTAGCAATTCTTTACCTTGTATACTAGCCTCTGCATGTACCGCACCGATGGGAAATGTGCACTTAAAATTTGAACAGGTAAGAAGATGGATTTGCAAGAAGAGTCGCTCATGTAACAAATTTGTGAGTGACCTAGCTTGCCGTTATCATGTTTTTCTGTACATTCCAATTGATTGATAAATTTATACATACTTTTTAACGTACACGAAGTTATGACGCTCAGAAAGTTGACATATTTCTCCAGTAAAGCTATATCTTTTATTCTGCACCTTTCGTCACAGGGCCAACTTTTGTGTTTATTATTCCGGCTTTTCTTGTTGGTCTCTAGCAGTGGCAGAATATTGACAGCTTGTCCGTCGTCGTTAAGAATAATTGGTTCGTAAATTGGAACTTTATCATATACAGCTTCCGAAAAATACGATTCAGCTGAGGCTATGTGTCTAGAGGAACCACATATAACCTTAAGTTTTTCCTCAATCCTGGCATTGAAGCATTTCGCAGCCTGTGTTATATTGACTTCTGCATGTTCTTTCATAGTTTGTAAGGCTTTCCTCATTGACTTGATGCTAAAATCCCTATCATGAATGCACCATTTGATGATTGATTGAGCCTTGATTCTGCTTTCAGTTTCTGATGGTTCGCTCATCAACGGCAAAATTTTCGCTACATATTTTTCCTTGGATTGTAGCAAAGTTATAGTATTCGCACTCTGGAGGCGCCTATACTTCATTGCAATGTTTTTAGCGGTTTTCACTTTGTGATTTCTCACATTGTTACTTTCATTTGTCTTACATCGCTGACGTTTTCCATCACGTATGTCATCATTCTTCGCAAGGTTAACGAGACGCTTTCTCGCTCGTTGCTTTTCAGGATTCGAATGATATATCTTCCGCTTTTTAGCGCGCTGCTCTTCAGCGCTCACCTGATACAGTTTTCGCTTTCTAGAGCACTTTTTTTCAGAATTCAAATGGTACGTTTCGCGTGAACGATCCTGACGCTTCTTAGCATTAGAAATACGATACTTCCGATCACGATTTTTTCTGCTTTTATTGTTAATTTTCTCCTCACGATGCATAGGTGTTTCTGAATTTGCTACGCGAACTTCCGTTATCCTTTGCACTAATTGGTTACCATGGGTTGACAATGAACATGATGATTTCTCTTCGAGATCTCCATTACAAATAACCTTCGTGCCTGCCACAATATGCTTCTTCAAGCTCGATGATGGCGATCCATCGGTAACATTCGATACGCCGGACATTGGGTTCGAAGCTTCTTTGTGTAGCGTAGTATTCTCAGCCGGTTGCTTTACCGACTTCACGCGCGATTTATATTTATTCTGCTCCGGATGATGTCTTTCAGTAACTGCGGGACGTAGGGAATCAGCAATACTTTTCGTCTGCGTTGTGTCGATTCGAGGAAATTCGACTACGACATTACGATCGAACAGTTTTAGTAGATGTGGTCGCATTAGACTGACGTTGTACGTAATTTTGTCCGGTTTGTGTCCGTTCGCAAGCGAAATTGCAAAGGCAATAGCGAAAACTCCGCAATCCGAGAAGTTTGTTTGCTCTTGTACAGTTGGAAATTTGATCCGTTTTTTGTCAAACTGGTAAAAGGGTAACAATTTCCTCAAATACTTTTCATGATCTTCGTGGAGCGTCTTTAAATTGAAAGAATCGTACATAAAAATCGATTTGGTGTCATAATATGCGCATACCCAATGATTGTTAGCAGCGTGTAGGATTTGAATGTGCTTTTGCGTGGGTAGAATTGGTACAATTGTATTCAGCATTTGTAACCGATAGGTCTCGCGGGGTGCATATTTGGTTTGGGTGACCATAAGGTAGACAAATTGATTCATGTGGAGATCAGTCAGCCAGGCTCCCGATGTGATTTTGTCTCTAGATACGTCATCTAAAATTAACGGAGCACGGATGCGATTGCGTTTTACCGGTTCTACAACACTGACCGCAGTTTGGACGTTTTCCGTAGCATTGCCAACTTGCGTCCGAGCCGGAACCAAAAGCACAACGTCATGTTGAGAATTGGCCTGTGACGAAGTTTTCTTAGCGGTAATTATATCATTAACGCTTTGAATTCCGTTCGTATCTTGCGAAAGTGGTGAGCTAGTATTGGTTTTATAATTATTATTACCCGTGGTCGATTCAGGCTTGATAGGAGTAGATACACGATTTATTCTCAGGTTACCCAGAAGTGGTTTCCTACGAGATCTTCCAGCATAGTTTTTGTCTCGTGCTCCTGCATGAATGACTGCGTTTGGTTGTCGGACAATGGCGGCCCAAGTTTTGACACCAATTTGTGGCAAGTGTTCGTGGTGGGTGCTTTTGCTAATCGATTCATGCTGATGAAAGGCCATCTTATTCCTAGAATTATTGATTTGCGTTCCGTCAATGCATGGGAAAGTTTTAATCTCGTTGTTTTGGAACATTTTCAGCAGATGCTTGCGCATTTGTGGGACGTCATAAGTAATCTCCTCTGGGTCTTGCCCATGAATGATCGAAGTCGCGAAAGCGATCGCAAATACTCCACAGTCAAGTGTTTGGCCCTGATGCTGAACCGCAGGAAACGTCACCGGATTACGGTCGAATGAGTAAAAAGGGAACAATTTCCTCAAAAATATCTCATGATCGGGGTGTAGTACAACCGAATTCATTGAATCGTATATGAATATCGACTTTGTGTCGAAGTAAGCACACACCCAGTGCTCGTCGACGTCCCTAACGCCGGAATGCAGTATTTGGACATGCTTTTTGAACTGCGAAGCAGGTTTGATATCGTCTGGGAAATATTTCCACCACGTCTCCAGAGGAGTGCAGCGAAAGTCACGTTTGACGAGTTTCGCAAAGTGATCTATGTGAACATCCCATAACTCTTCGCAAGATGTAATAATGCGCATGTCCTCATCACATAAGACAGTTATCTTCTCGTTCTCCATATTTGGAACTGATTTACGTCTTCTATCAAATGTGGAGGCGCAAAGCGACCGATTTGTTTTAGGCGCAAAGCTGCCGATTAGTTTTTGGCGCAAAGCAGCCGGTTTTTGTTTGATAGAAGACGGACTAACCTAACTAACCTAATTATTTGGAAACTCTCTGAAAACCTTCGTAACCGACTCCACGGACCTGAAAAAAACCCTTGAATTCAATCAGTGTTTCAATACGAATTCCCACGCAGGTCTCCGTTCCTTTTTCGTTTTTTTTCTCGACGCCGACGTTGATCCTTGAACGTGCTGATATCCCAACGACTCCGTGATGAGGACTAGGCGCTGAGGTCTGTACGAGGAAGCCGGCAGCATGGATGGCGCATAGCGGAATAATGAAGAACCACAATGGTTAGCTACGCGAGCCGAGAGGTGGCATCCCTGGGCTAGTAATATTTACGAAAATGCTCGGAAACATTTGCGAAATCGAGTAAATATTATTTCATATCATATTTCCAACCGTACCGCCCGCAGGTCCGTCCTGCCGTATGTTTTCAGCCTCCGCCCGACTCATTTCCGAGTTAGCTTGAGATACAATCGGCATCGGTAGTTGTACACTTGACACTTGACAAGGTTGATTCGGACCGATTCAAGGCCACTCATTTAGCAGACGACCTCGGAAATAGTTGAGAACCATTCGCAATCTATCTTGGTGTCGCTAGTGTTTCACTACGTTCGTGGTACACATCGTCTAGGTTTGATATTGGTTGGTGTCATGTAGTTAGACGCGGGCTACCAATGATGGCGCTGTGTGTTTCACTGATGTGAAGTGAACTTTTTGTTCATCGGTTGGATCCCCGAAGTGTGTGTTCACTGTTCAGAGGCGTATTCGCGTTGGGATCAAAGTGATTTTCATCATAATGCTGTGCCAATCAGACGTCGAATAGCACCGCTCTGAAGTTAGGCGCTATGATCTGATTGGCTCGATTGGGAGGTTCATCATTATGATAAAAATCACTTCTAGCCCCAACGCGAATGCGCCTCTGGTTAGATGGGCATTGTCCTCGTTCATTCGAGTTGCGACCACTGACCATACGGCCACGCCATCTTCAACCGGTGGTACATACTACATAGATCCCCGAAGGGGTCTAAATCACTGATATAGTGGTCTAAATCCAACAAGGAAGAAGAAGAAGAAGAAGAAGAAGAAGAAGAAGAAGCTCTTCAACCATGTCTACGCAGGAAAATGTAGGTTTTTTCTATGGCTGCGTCTAAACGCACAAAAACCGGTGACTCCAACACGGGAACCTGTGCCTGCAACACAGCATTTTTTATAGCGCTGCATCTATTCGTCCGGTAATCGGACGATTAAGCGCAAAATTATTCGTCCGATAATCGAACAAATAAGCTCAAAATCAAGTATTGGCTATTGGGGATGTGGACAAAAGATACTTTCATCAATACATATTTGCAAGATATTTCAGTAGAGCTCACTGATATGATTGAGGCCTGAGAGGTATAATAGAATTGTATGCAAGAGACGAACAATGATACGTGAGACGGGCTCTGATTACTACCAGTCAATGAAAGATAGATAGAAGATATTAATGGAAGAAATAGATAAATAAAACTTCGGTGATTTGAATATGAACGCTTTGTTTTTGGGAATTATCACAGAATATTTATTCAAAATTAGTCTCTATATTATAAAACTCAGATTATTAATACTGTAACGAGACTATTATTAACGCCGGGGATAAAGCATCAATTAATACTCCCGCCAAATTAATACAAAATCAAGTCAACTCCCAAAGATTACAAAAAGACAGGGCGCCAGGCACTAATGTGCCGCTGAAAAATTACAAAAGGCAAAAGAAAAATCAAATTCAAGACTAGGCCGGCAAGCCAGCGGGAGAGGGGAACGAGGGGTCACGGTAATTAACGCTCATTCAGTCTCAATTCAAAGCAGCTAAAGTTTATTCAAAAGATAAGAAAGCGGTATGTACGAGTGAGAAGGTAAATACGGAATTTGATAATCCGACAGATTTTATACAACTTTACAAGTCCAGAGACCGAAAGAAAAACTTATATGCTAGAGAACAACAAAGTCAAAGCTACGGACTAAACAGCAGAAGGCTGGGTGAGGGGGAAGGAGGACACCCGAGGGCCGCTCACTTCCTCTCGCTCGCTCTCACACATTCACTCACGCATACTAGAGACAGCGGACTCTCACACACGCAATCATACGGAACGGCAGTAATCTATTAACTCAAGAGATCCATTCAGATAACAAAATCATACAATACAAGCCAAACAAAATATCAAGAACAAAAGAAAAGCAATAATCAACGTTTTAACGATCCACGACAACCCGTGACGAGGCTAACGTCCCCCTACGGCGACGGCTACCTGTGGCTCGGACGGAGACACAGGGATAATCTAACAAGACGGAGATTACACGGGGTGTCGGGGTAAAAGCGAAAGCCTACCTTACTGATGCCCCTCGGGATAAAACAGGCCCTCGGTGACGATCACGGCACTCACAAAAAGAGAATAACAAAGCAAAGAAAAATACTAAAGAAAATTTATCAAAATCTTAAGATCAAAAACAGACAGCGCAATGTGTCAGCGTTAAGCGCTAGGACAGGAATGGCGATGCCCAGAGACGGCGTGCGTTTCGCCGGCACGGTGGCGCTTCCAGCGGTGGCAGTTCGACCTAGCCGGGCCTTTCGGCCGCTCGGTTTTCGCCGGGCCCTTTGCTGGCGACGAGGTAGATGGCGCCCGGGGGGTGAGGTGGTATTCAGCTGCCCGGGGGACCAGGCCGGGTCTTATGCGTGTGGCGGAGGCGAGGATTCGTTTTTGCAGCCCTCCCCGGGGTGTAGGCGAGAGAGTACTTCCTTCAGGGCACGACTACTAGCTCCGCAGCTTCCAGGACACCGGCTAGGTGTTGAGGCGATGCGGCGAAGAGTCCCTCGTTGCTGGGCGGTGTCTCGAGGCGGGAGAATATGAAATATAAAATAAAGGGCGGCAGTATCTGAGGCTATTTAACCGCTAGGATCCCTTGAGCGAGCTTTGGTGATTCCCGTCCTAGGCATGATTATTTATCCTGTGGTCGTTCCCCGGGTAGGTGGAGGCGAGGTCCCGGAGTGGACTAGTCCACTCCGTTACAAAGCCCCCCCCCCAGACGGAACGTGCGGGCCTCAGAAGGAGGAGCGCAAAGCTTCCGCAACCACGACTCCACCGTATTTAAAAGCCTTTTGGCAATATATCAGGTACTACTAATCGACATTGAGTCGTCGTGGCTCGATTCGGGACTAGTAAACACCATAGCTTGCTCTCAGGTATCCAAGAGCACATAACATAGCAAAACATAGCAAAACATGGCAAAACATAAAAATTATACCATAGTAATAAAAAAAAGACAAAATAAAAAAGATAACTACAAAATTTTTGGCTTGTATAATGGTCACTTCATACTCTCAAACATACTAATTCATTCATACTCATACAAATCTATCAACCCAATCACACCATAGTAAAACTAATAGTAGGCCGCCGAGCCATTATTACTCTAGTGACTAGCATCAGTACTTTGTACTATATCACAGTCTTATTCATAATCACAGTCAGTTAACAAAAAAAAATTCTTTTCAGTATTCTCAGTCAACTATTTTCAGACCATATCATAATTGATTTCATCAATTTTATAGCAAAGTCAAACTTGAACTTCCAACTTTAACCCAAAGCTTCATAGCTTAATATCACAGTATCATTTTACTGTTATAATAACAACATAAATAGACTCTTTTAACTGGTAACTTGGCTGGCGGCATTCATACTCACTCTTTCATTCATTAATACTAACTCATTCTCTCTGTCGCTGTCTCTCATTCATTCATTCTCTCATACACTCGGTCACACTCTCTCGGTACGGCAGGAAATAGTCTCGGGACGGCAGGTTGTTGGTTGTTACGGCTTGCTGCTTCCGCTCTGGCCCTGACGTGATAGGTATTCAATGACCTGGATCACGGCCAGCACCAGGGGGTGGTCCGGCGTGACCAAGGGGGGAGCCGATAGTGGTGTCGGAGGCTCTTCTCGCCTTGGCAGTGGTTGTGGCGGGTTGGCCCGTCTGTCCTCCGGATCCTGGTCTGGCCAGGGGCGGTGGGGTCCCAGTAGTCCTTGTTGCCAGAGAGGGCCGCAGCGGGGACAGCTCCGGGTGGTGAGGCCCCAAGCCCCGCACCCGTAACAAAACCTCTCTCTTGGCAGAGGGCATTCTGGGTAGCGGTGCTCTGGATTTCCGCAGTTCCAGCATCCTTCCCTGGCTATTCCGAACGTCGGGGGTATTGGAACCTGCGGTGGTTGGTCGGTTTGCGGTACCCATTCTATTGCTGGGATCCAGCAGTTTTCGCCCACTTCCACCCGGCCTCTGTTCAGAAAGGACCCTGGAGATACGAGGAGGTGGCCCTCCTGCTCGCCGTTCCCCGGCTGGGCTGTGCTATGGTAGCTCTTCCTCGGGTCTTCTGTTGCCGCTATCCACCCGTCGTCCTCCTCCGAGGATGGGGTCAGCGGGGCCGTCGTCTTCTGGTGGTGCTTACGATGGCGCCTGCGGTGGCGCGTGCGGTGGCGTCTTGGTGGTGCGGCTCCGGAGGTTGTAACCCCTCGTCCCGAGCGCGGCTCTGGAGACCTCAGGACTTCCGGATACCCGCGAATCAGTGCCAGGACGCGAGCGTCCTCTTCCTCCCCGAGGTTGGCGCGGGGCGGGGTTCGCGGGAGCCTCCTGGGAAGGGGCTCTTGGCTCGGGCGGGCCTCCTCTTCTGCCACGCGGGCGGCCTCGGCGGCGCTGAACGCTGGTCCCTCCGTCTCTATTAGGCGCGCCAGGGGGCGCATCCCGGTTGGTCGGGGGGCTGACGGCTGCCTCGTGGTCTCCAGTACCTGGTGATGCAGGATCGGCTCCAGCGTCCGAGGCCTGGGGTTCGGGTTCCGCTCCACGCGTCCTCCGGAGTCGTAGCGGCGGTTGGTGGGGCGACTCGGCCGGTACTTGGGGATGGACCTCTTCATCCTGCGGGGAAGGTGGGGGTGTAGGTATCGGTACGGTAGCGGGCACAGATCCATTCACTCTCTCAAGCATAGTCTCCATCTTCTCAACTTCAGGCGTTATTTCCACATTCTCATTCTCAACCACATGCTCATCATTTTCAACGTCAGACATACTTTCATCGGCATTCAGATCGGTGGTCTCCAGCGGACCTACCAGCGGAGAGTGAACGGGTTTTAAATCCTTTATGTGGATCTTCGTGATTACTTTACCCTCATCGTTAGCAATTTCATACACGACCGGAGACAATACGCGATGGATCCAGAAGGGACCGCTGTACTTAGGGGCGAGTTTTGAGGCTATGAAATTTGGAGCGGAGGACAGAACGTGCTGCCTACGCCACACCGCATCACCGGGTTTAAATTTCAAATCTTTTCTCCCCTTATTATAGTACTTGGCTTGACGAGCCGAGGCGTCGGCCAGGTTTTTCGCGACCCAATCTCTCAATGCATCCAATCGTCGCACTCGACTCTCCCATTCTTCCTGCGGCAGCGGCACGATGACCGTAGGTCCTTCCTCCACCCTCCTCAACGTGTGAGGGTGACGGAGCTCGCGACCGAAGTTCAAGAAAGCCGGTGTGATTTTTGTCGCGCTGTGGACGGCGGTATTTACGGCGAAGCGAAACTCGGGCAAATGTTTATCCCATTCGCGATGATCGGACTCGATAAACGCGGTTATCATTGTCTTGAGGACCCTATTCACTCTCTCGACGGGGTTGGCCTGGGGGTGGTACGGAGGAGTTGTCGATCGCGCGATCCCGAGGTCGTCGCAGACCGCATTCAAAACTTTATTTATAAATTCCGTTCCGTTATCGGTAAGGACAACTTCCGGAGCCCCCCAGCGGAAAATGACTAATTCTTCTAACGCTTTTTTAATCGTCGGACCGTTCGCCTTTCTCATCGGACAACACTCGACCCATTTCGAAAACAAATCTTGAATAACTAAAACATAGGCAAATCCGGACTTGCTTGGAGGAAACGGACCCATTACATCTGCAGCGACGAGTACCCAAGGTTGTTCAAGGATTCTACTACCCATCATACCCCGTGGACCGGTCTGTTCCACCTTGCAGCGCTGGCAAACTTGACAATTCTTAACAAATAAGGCGGTATCTCGATGAATCCCAGGCCAATAATACAAAAGTCCTACTCGAGCGTAAGTTTTCTCCACCCCCAGGTGTCCGGAGGTCGGTACGGCATGACATTCATTCAGTGCGGCCTCGCGGCTCTCCTTCGGCAGAACTAGTTTCCAGGCATCTAGATCGGGTAACAGCGGATCGGCCAACGAGTCAGCTCGGTGACAGTACAACCGATTACCTTCTACCCTCCAATCAGGGTAATCCGCGGGGTTTTTTAACACATTGTCACGCCGTTCAATATACCACTCGTCGGTAGTCTCTTCAATTAACGCGATTACCTCGGGTGCTTCGTCGTCTTCGAACGCGCGCGAGAGAGCATCGGGCACGTGGTGTAGAGCCCCCTTTCGGTGCACAATATCAAAATCGGATTCTAAGAGCGATAATCTCCACCGTTGGAGGCGACCCGCGGCATGTTTGTTATCTAATAACCACGTGAGGCTATTATGGTCGGTGATCACGGTGAATTTATACCCCTCTAGATACGGTCGGAATTTATCAATAGCCCAATAGACCGCCAGACATTCCCGCTCCGTTACCGAATAATTACGTTGAGCCGAGTTCATGATCTTGCTCGCGAATGCAATTACGTGTTCGGTGTCTTCTACCTCCTGGGTGAGGACAGCACCGAGCCCAGTATCGCTGGCGTCGGTCTGTAGGGTGAAGGGAAGCGAGAAGTCGGGACAGGATAAGGTAGGTGCGGAGACAAGAGAATCTTTGATCGCCTGGAACGCGTTTTGCTGCTCGGATCCCCAGGTGAATCGACGGTTTTTCTTGAGGAGTCGCGTCAACGGTTCGGACATTGTCGCGTAGTCATTGATAAATCGTCGGTACCAGGAGGACATTCCGAGGAAACGGCGGAGCTTACTCACGGTAGTAGGCGTCGGGTAGTTTATAATCGCGGCAATCTTTTCAGGGTCGGCGCGTAAACCTTCTTCGTCTACTAGAAACCCGAGGTATTTAACCTGTCGGTGGCAAAAATGACTTTTGTCGCGGTTAATCGTTAAGCCCGCGGCCGCTAGAGTATCTAGTACTCGTTCGACCCACGCTAGGTGCTCGTTGAAGTCGGAGGTCACGATAATCACGTCGTCGAGGTATGCAAAAACGTGTGGTTCCATATCCGTAGTGATCAGTTTATCCATCAAACGTTGGAAGGTCGCGGGAGCTCCGGTTAGGCCAAACGGCATGCGTTTGAAGTGGAACAATCCGCGGCCGGGCACGGTGAACGCGGTAGCTTCCCGGCTTGATTCTTCGAGCTCGACTTGAAAATACGCCTGACTTAAATCCAGAGTCGTGATATAACGCGCTTCGCGAAGACGGTCTAAGATAGCGGCCATGTACGGTAACGGGTACGCGTCCTTCTTAGATCTTTTATTCACGTCGCGTAAATCAAGACAGAATCGGTATTTAGCCTTGGGACTTTCCACGGCAACGGGCGGCAAGGGATGCATCGCGGGTGCTTTTTTAATCATGACAACGGCAGAGGACCATTCGCTTTTCGACGGTTCAATGATGCCCGATGCCAGCATTACATCCACCTCCTGTTGCATGGCTTCCAAGACTTTAGGCGAGATTCTACGGTATTTGTTTTTGACGGGTTCGTGACCCTCCGTGTTAATCCGGTGTTTTATCAAATGGGTTAGACCCGGCACCTTCGACGGTGCGGGGACTTTTGTCGCGACGGAATGCTCGACTATCGCGGCTTCTTCCGGGGTCAGCGGGTGTAGACCCGCTCCGGCTTTTCGCGACTCCGCGGGTTGAGGTTTCTCGCGAGACTCAGACACAACATTCATACTAAAACTAACTGGCGGGACGGCAGGGAGCTCATCGGCTTCCTCCTCGTCCTCAAGCTCAACCAAAACCGAAACAGCGGGTAGGGTCTGCCGACCCTCCCGCGACGGACACGATCGCGGCGGCGTTTCCCTCTCGAACCGACCCCACAGACCAGACGCGAGCGTCCACGTATCCACAACAAAATCCAAGCAAAAACCGAATGCGCGAGCGAAATCTATTCCCAGCACACATTCATAGCTAAACGAACGGGCGAAACGCACAGGCAGACTGTGGCTCGCATCCCCAAAAGCAAAATCTAAAACTAATTCACCCGCGGTTTCCTCCACGATTCCATTCGGGAAAAGCACCTTCGGCTTGCGGCAGGAGCCCGCGCGGTTTAATTCATTAACAAAATACCGAAAAGCGGGTCCGCCGATGTAGGTACGGCAAGACCCGGTATCGAAAAGCGCGTGAATCGGGTGACCGTTCACTAAAACATCAAGAAAATAACGGGGGTCTTTTTCCCCAGATGAGACCGGACTGCAAAAATCGACAAACTCATGAATTCCGGTGGACAGGGGAGCCGGAGGGGAAGCAGAGGCGACCCTAGCCTCTAATTCCCGCTCGCGTTTCCCTGATTCGCGACGGCATCACAGTATTCGCATTCCCGGAACGTTATTCCATCCCGACCGCAGCGGTAGCAATAGATTCGCGTTTGGGGTAACGGGCATTCGCGATGACTGTGCCCGAAAGCCCCACAATTCCAACACCCTGGAGGAGGGCGATACGGCACTTCCGACGCGGCATGGACTGGCGGCGGGGCCGCATTAATGTGTGGTCCCGGCGTGGCTGACGTAGCCGGGTCGGCGGCTGGTCTTGGAGGTCCGCGGGAGGCTGGAGGCGCGGTAGCTGGCGGAGTAGGAGCGACTCCGACTGGTCCCGCCGGTGGACCGCTGGATGGTTTTGGGCGATTTCCGTTCTTTCGCCCCCCCCCTCCTTGACTCGAATTTAGCGCTGGTTCGGGTTTCGGGGGCATAGAGGTACCCTGGGGGGGTGTCTCGCTGCCCAACGCAGCAACCCTCGCTCTACCTGCGGTTTTTCCCGACTGACAGGCGTATTCCGGCAGTACCGACTCCTCGGGAGACGGAGGCGGCACATACATTTGATTTAGGGCCTTCGCGGACTCAATAAGACCCCCCGCGCGCTCAAATTGGTCAAAGGACCAGAAGTTACTCCGTGGAATCGCGGTACGATAACTAGGATGGAGGTTAATATACGCGATTTCTAGCTGTTCGTCCAAGGGTAGCGTAGGCGACAGACTAGCAAAAATCATCTGCAGGCTGAGTAAGTAATCCGCGATAGGCTCATTAGGGCCTTGGGTTCGCCGTCTGGCCTCGTCGCGGATACGTAGCTGAAAGTTTAGCCCGCCAAATCGGGCTCGGAACGCGGCAGCAAATTCTGGCCACCCCCTCCATTGGTGGTGATTCAAACGGTACCAGTACAAGGCTAGGCCAGTAAACAGGAAGGGTAATGCTTCCAATATTTCATCGTCGTCGAGGCGACTGCCGCGGCGACATTCATCCAAGCGGCGTAAGAATTCCTCCGCACTATGTTCTTTCTGGCTGGAGAATTTCAAATTCCATTTCCCCACGATCTCGGGGAGATTACGCGGCGAATTTCCTTTGGGGCGCGGTGGGTTAAAGGCAGGATCGGCCGCGTACTGCTGTGGGTACGCGGAGTAGTGAGCAGGAGCGAGAGAAGTAGACGGGACGGCATTATGATACGCGTGAGGCGCGGGGTCTACCCCGTACGAAGCAGCGACGGCCGGCTGAGGTACGTGCAACGGCGCGTAGCACAGTGGGACAGAATCCCAAATCTCTGGCCAAAAGACGAAAGTGCATTCAATTCGGGTGATAGTCTGGACTCGGGGGTTTTTGGGGTCGCTGAATACGAATCTGGAGTCAAAATTGAAAAAAACAAAATGGCGGCTGCGATACGGCAAAAAATTTATTCAAAAATGCATTTAATCCAGGTGAAAGTCTGTATTCGGGGGTTTTTGGGGTCGTTGATCACGAATCTGAAGTAAAAATTTGAAAAAACAAAATGGCGGCTCCGATACGGCTGAAAAATTACTCAAAAACGCATTTAATTCGGGTGAAAGTCTATACTCGGGGGTTTTTGGGGTCGTTGATCACGAATCTGAAGTCAAAATTTGAAAAAACAAAATGGCGGCTCCGATACGGCTGAAAATTTACTTAAAAACGCATTTAATTCGGGTGAGAGTTTGTGCTTGGGGGTTTTTAGGGTCGCTGATTATGAATCTGAAGTCAGAATTTAGAAAAAAAAATATCCACTCCAATATGAATGACTTGTACGGATAAAATATTTTATTTACACTTAAATGACGATGACTTAATCCAAATTAGGTTACTACAAAAATCTTAAAATTAGAATGATACATATAGTTAGTCTAAAAATAACAATGATTAATTTAAAATTAGGTCACTACGGAAATCTTAAAATTATGATGATATATACATAGTTAGTATAAAAATAACGATTTGCTTAAAATTAGGTTATTACAAAAATATTCGAATTATATCGAATGTTTATTTAATAATCAATCTGCACGGCTACGTGGAACTTTAGCAGCCACAGTCACTTTCATCGGAAGAATCACTCGATTGGCAGTCAGTCGAATCAACTGGAAAAGAGCTCGAGCTACCCTCACTTGCTGAAATACTTGGCGCAGTTAATAAACGTAATGCTTCTGGCAACAATAATTTCGATTTTTTGCAAGGTAATTTGCGCAAGCTAGATATGTATGGGTCGGATGTTAATAGAAGCCGTGAAAAAAGGTCTTCCATAGTTTTTACTCTGGAACATTTCCTCGTGAATTCTGTTCTGTACTTCTTGATATGCTTATTGCAAGACTCTTGAGCGTCTTCAGACATTTGTCCGATTGGCAATAGAGCCGAACTTATTATTTCCGCGCCATGAATCAAAATTTTATGCAGCGAAGTTGGCATATGATACCACGGATACAAGTGCACGAAGTCGCGAGCTGTTTGTATGGCATAATCTCGGAATCTGATTGAATGAATTTCATGACCACTCGAAAGTGCCTGCAATATGATATGAAAACGTTTGATCAAGTCTTCATTCACCCCTGTGATAGAAGCCGAAATAGTAGGATTTTCAAAAAATCGTCGAGCGGTATTTCCGTCATTCGAGCTACCAAACCCAGGCTTCGGTTGATCGACTATCAGTCCTAATCGTAATCGGAAACCTCTTTGAATTCCTTCCTTTCGTACTTTCACACTTTCTTTGTCATTTGGAGCACGTGCTTGCGACTTTTTGATGTCAAGTTTGTACCCTACATGCAAACAACACTCGAAGAATCTAATCCATGCATGCAAAGTTGACAACCCAAACTGTAAATGATCCCTCGTGATTTCCTTCTCCAACATCGCATCGATATTGTTAAAGTCTTTTGAAGTTGCATTACACAAGTAGCAACGTTGAGCTGATGCAGTTTCTGTGATCGCATTGCAAACTTTACCATCTATCATGGTGAAAGCAAGTTTAATTGAAACGGTTATTACTTTTGAGTTTACCACAGTTTCGAAAGGGACAAGGTTAGATTCTTGTTGTTTAATGAATTCCATCTCTTTAACAGTGGCTTCAGTATTTTCGTGCAAAAATTGAATCCTGATTGGTCGGCAAAAACGAGGAGAAGATGGTCTTGGATTTTTCCATACAACAAGTGTACTCTGTGATTCTGGGTCGACTGATAACAGCTGTAGTGGAACGAGTGATGTGAAGAAAATGTTTGCATCGGACTTGCTTCCATCATCATCGGAAAATTTTTGTTTAAATGTACTTTGGCCGGAAGTGCCATCGCAGCCCCATTTACAAATTAAATCCAAGTTGCGGACTTTTTCTCGAGGCATACTGTCAATAACATCTGCTTGAGTTAACAGGATTCTTTCAATTGTGTGATCGAGCAAAGTCTGCAGTTTTACTTCGGCACTACATTCCGTTACAGTGATGTCTGATTTCTTTGGGTAACAATTGCGCTTTGATTTATGTACTTTGTTGTAAGATGGAAATAAAGTGGAGTGATTTTCTCTGCTTGCGTTACGAATTGTCTGGTATTGTGACTTCGATAAATTCGCTTCAACTAAAATCGAAAGAGCAGCATCAGGAGAAAGAGGGGTTTCCGAAATCGATCCGATAGATCCTCTATACTGTTTTGCTTTGGATGGGCTTCCAAGTGTAACATCTTGGACAACTTTTGCAGCATCTAATTTACCAGATGCTCGAAGGCTCATTTGCGTTGCATAAGCTAATTCTTCGGTACTTGTCCCTGCACGCATTTCTTGAGTCCTTCTCCGCTTTGTCCGCTCACTAGCTTCGGTAAATGCTACAGAAGGCCGACCTGTGTTGCTGGACTCTGAAGGCTCTCGAGTTTTTTCAAATGGAACGAACACGCCCAGCCATTCGGAAAACTTCTCGAAAAAACGGTCTTCGTGCCTTGAAACGTTTTTCCACTTCTCACTCAATGCCGACAACAATCTGCGTATGCTAGATTTCACATCATCTGATAGGGTGAACGGACGTTGTAAATTTTCGGACATGGCCTTCTCAATTTTCTCATACGCTGTCGCTGCACTACTTTTCAAGTTGCTTTTGAGTAGAAGGAAAATATCCTTTCTGGTCATACCGGGTACCGTAGGTGCAGGATCATCGGTAGAAGATTCTGAAATGTCAAAGTGTAATACATATAAATAGGCGATTACATATTCAACCTTACTTGGTATTATTTGTTTCATAATATTATTCATAGCTTGTCATTAATCATTTTTCAATTAATCATAAGAGCGCATGATGCATCGTGAAGTAAATGGAACAGAAAAGCAAGGAAATGTTTTTTTTGGGGGGGGGTTTAAACATAATGTTTCTTAATAATCCATTCATAATATTCCTAATTGATAATTTTTCTTTTCGGAAGTGTAAAATATGAATCCACTTTAAAAACAATGAGGGTGATGGGAAAAAAAAATCGATTTGGGCCCCACCGGGCCCACCTGGGGCATCAGGCCCATAATGTGAGTACACCCCTGGGTAGAAATATTGAAACCACAGAACTTTTGTCTGGCCCATTTCTCTATATTCTGTGATTTCCTTGCTCGAAAGGGAGAAAAATGCACTTTTCGTTACAAAAATTTGCACCAACAGCGGTTGCGCAAACATGCGCAATTTTTTTTTTCATATTTCACAAGAAAAAAGATCAATCTACAACCTCAAACAAGAAAAACCACTCCGCAATGCCCGGCAATTCAACTTTTCTCTACGTGTTTGCAATTCTCCGTTGACATTTTACGTTCATTTTGGGAGAAATCATTCTTTTTTTGATATCGCAATGCATTATTACTATAAATTCAGAATTTCATGGTGATATTGTACTTACTTTCCCCTTCCGAATCCATATTTTAGATATTTTTTGTGTTGATTTCTGTTGGCGTCAGTACGTTTTGAACACAACACTGAAAATTACGCTCGGACTGCGCTGCGTCTAGTTCGTGCGAGGGTCACTTTGGAACTGGAATACAACAGCAGGTATAAGGGATCATCCCCTCTTTAGACTGGAATCCGACCCTCGGACTATTCCTCTACCTGACCCACCACTTCAAAATCCCGGAAATGAAACTTCATGTTTACCCTTTTGGCCACCGATTTGGGTCTCTGTCCCACTGTGCGACGGTACAATGCGGAAATAGCGGAGGAAAAGTCGGCGCGATATTGCTGGAAGTTGCCAGTCCTCTAATATACGTCCGTGATTCTAACCAATTCTAACAGTGCCGTCTCAAGCGCCGTCTGGTGACAAACCTCGCTACTGAGATCTCAGGTGTCGAGGCGTAGCCACTCTTCTCTAATTTTTATGAAAATCGGTTTTTAGGCTGAAAGAGGTGAAGGTGAAGAAGAAAATTCTGACGACGAAACGGGTACTCTGAAAACTTTCAATAATCATATCACTGCTCCCCGTGTGCCGATTGCATCGGAATAGGGCTTAAATAAAAGCTTTTCACGCCCACGTCCCAGGATAAATATTTCAATGTCGTGTATATATCGAAGCAGAAGAAATGAGACATTAATAATTTCCCCCACCACCCGGATCGCTCCCGTTCGGGTAAAGAGACTCGGTTCGAGTCTTCGCGCAGCGTATAAAAAATTTTTTTTTTTAATGTACTTGGCGCGAGACTCTACCGAGTCTCTTGATATAGTCAATCTGAATTTAGAAAATAGTCCTCTGATTTTCTGTAGTAATTGAATGCATCTGCGGTAAAACTAGAAATCGAAAAGAAATTGTATTAGTGAATTAATGTTTTCTGTGTATCCTCTATCTTGACCGTATTGACCGTCGATCGTATATGTTGCACATGAAGTCATCCTTTACCATAAGTTAGTTTGGCGTAGTAGGTAGGGCGTGCGACTAGTAATCCGAGCGAGCGAGCGAACACGGTTCGAATCCCGGTTAGGACAAAAAACACAGCGGTGTTTTTCGAGCGGAAAAACTGCGTTTTCAACCGTTCAGGTTGATCATAAGCTGTTGAAACGTCGTTAACACGCACATATGATCCCGAAAAAATGATTAAAACATTTTTTTTTACTCACTTCTCGTCTTGGACATACAACAAACATTTCTTACAGTGCACTACAGTGTGTAGTCTTTGCAAACATTAAAATAGTAACCCTAACAATGTCACTTCCACGTTTATGAAAATCGTTATCCATATTATATGTAATAGTTGAATGTACAAGTATAATCGTCAGACGTACTATTTTTCTTATGCGTGATGACTGTATATTTGTGTTAAATTCACCCCAAAGGACGACTAGTCGTTACTATAGAAATGAAGTGGAGCCCATATAGTTCAGACGACAATCTTTGTATAGTAACAGAGATTGGCAGCACAACCATAATTTATAGTTCTTGGTACCATAAATAAACATGTTACTCCGACGATTAAAATGTGTTCGAGGTCTTATTCCACTCAATAATATAGTTAACTTATAGTTACGGTCACTATATTTTTCTCTCAGTGTACTTGTCTTCCTAAACAACGTTTTTTTTTTGCATTTATACCAGTATACGATCCGAAAATAATGGTTGTTATCGTTAGAAGCGGGTTTCAAGAGGTTATATCAAATATATTTCTTGAAAAAAGTATGTCGAGAGACGAAAAATGATTAAAATCACGTCACGTATCCGATGTAGGTAGGAAATCTATAATGACGGATATCGCCGATTACTCGGTACCGTTTCAAGGGAAACGCCGGGTGCAGAAAGCAAAAAAAAGAATGAAAATTATTATTAAATAACAACAACCTTGAAAACATAACCTTAAAAACAAGCGAGTTGTTAGTGCACAATAATCGCCAAACTTGACGAGTATTGTATAGATTAAAGCTTTTCTAATCGATAATTTGACAGAAACTTCAGAAACACTGGCTTTGGTATCAATTTTATGAGTTTCCGTAATCTCACCGATTCAAACAATGACCGCCGGGGAGGCGCTGTCGGAGTTATGAACGTAGCGTATTCCATTTCTTATTTCTTCGAGACGCGCTTTGAAACGCGCCGTAATGACCACGCGTTGTCATTGTCCTATTTGGAATTGGAGAAAAACATCAAAAGTTAGAGTGCTGTTACCGGGGATGTACAAGAATCGCTAGTCGTAATGTTATTTGAATTGACCATTTTCTCAATCGCGGTTTCAGACTTGCCGCTAGGTAAGCGCTAGTGTCGCCGGTAGGGACAAACAAAACACTTTTTGTCGTGTTTATTGTTGATATTGTCAGGAATCGTAGAGTTCGATGCGATTATTTCGATGGTACTCGTTAAAAACTCAGATATATATTAGATTTTGTGCTATTGAAACTCGAAATTCAAATATTCCCTAGATTCGACACTAGCGCTTACCTAGTGGTCACTCTATCGTTCTTTGAGAAAATCCTCAAATGCCGCGCTGTAAGGCTTAGCTTAGGGTTCCTAAAAGCATATAACACATTCCACTTGTATAATTCCGCTATCCTCCGTCTGTTTCCATACGGTCAGCCAATCAGACTGGACGAAGTCAAATATCCCGCGCTTGGAGCATAGGTCTTCTAGAAAAAATTTCACCCTGTGCTACCCGGTCAACTCCCGCTCACACAATTTCATAGTCGCACAGTGTCGCGCACCGTTTTGAGATTTTCTCCTTACGTATTCTTGACTTGATAACTTTTTTCAGTGTTAGTAGTCTTATCAAGCGTGCGTGCGTTTAAAAACATGAATGTTTGAAGGATTCATTATTTATACGCAATAATATTGGGAAATAACCGGCGGTGAGGTACGTTGCTGGGGCTTGCAGAGACGTGCGTATTGTGTCCTCGTGGCAGTTTTCGATTTCTCGTAGGTGTATTTTCTGGATAGATAGGCTATTCAAAATCCATGGATTTTTTATAAGACCTCTACCCTGGAATTACACTAATCGTTTTCGAGAAAGAACGATAAAAACTTTGTGTCTATATCAAAGATGGCAGGGAGACGAAGACCACGACAAGCATTGCCTCTGGTAGATAGGATTAGAGACGGCCGAATATTCCAAGTTAGCAGGAGAACCGATGCGGGAACAATGTAAGATGAAAATTAAATAATCAAATTCCATTTCACCTCAAGGCCATGTGGTAATGATGAGCTTTGAACAATCACTTCACATCACTTCCGCCAAGGAATAATACGGAATTTAGTTCGAGAATGCTTCTGAAATCAACTTGTAATAATTTGTCTATCGATAAATTCTATTCTTGAATCTTTGCTTCACCAATGAATTTCGGTTATATGTCAAATATTTGTTATAACACGTCACAAATAATTCCGTGGAAGTAACTGTGTGAATATTCATTATACCTTGAGTCAACGGATTTGTTCTCTTTCTCTTTTCACCTCTTATTTCTTGAGAGGTTCAACCAGGGTTGAAAATAAAAATGAAACTTTCAAGTGATTTTTATGCATTTCTTGCATAGCATAGTATTCATCAATCACACAAAATCGCAGTTTTTACTATTGTTTCCAGTACACTCTCTTATCACAAACCCTTTGTTAGATATAGATTTGGTAAACAATTGAGTGAGATACCTAACTGGCTTGGAACGGTGGTAAAATTTGCCATCGGTGCACTGTGCGTAGGCTTGAAAGTCAAGGGATGGTCACGTACAGATTGTCCTAGGCTTGAAGAAGTGTGCTCATGACGTATGCCTATGAACCAAAATTTATAAGATACAAATTTTTAAGTATCAACATACTAAAAATAGAAAAAATTTTAGTATCGAGTGACAGCATTTCAATCAGGTTTTACATTCTAAATGAGTTCACATTTGATAACTTGTATCTTATAGGTTTTGGTTCATAGGCACACGTCTTGAGCACACTTCAAGCCTAGGACAATCTGTGTGTGACCTGCCCTTGACTTTCAAGCCTACGCACAGTGCACCGATGGCAAATTTCGCCACCGTTCCAAGCCAGTTAGGTATTTGTTGTACCAAATTCTGAGTTTGCTTATCACTAAGTTCTAGGGAAGTTATGGATGAATGCATTTCAATACGATATTAGCGCACTGTCAGCTTTAAAAAATTCTATCTCTGTTCTACTTGTCATACAGACCTATGCCTAAAAGAATTTAGATGCTCAAAAGAAAATATCTTACTTTTCTACACCCTTTAGCGACAAAATTTTGTCATAAGTCATGATCATCATCCGGCTGATGTTATATTTCTAGAAGCCAATGAGGCCCGTTCGGTGTATAAACACTTTTCTTGTGTTTCATTGATATAAGGTAAAGTAAATCACCCTTCAGATATTTTCGGTCATTTCACAGTTACTTGCGTTGCCAAAACACGAGAATTTGTCAGGCCACCGCTAAACTCGTCAACGGTGAAATTCAACTGTTAAACCGACACTCGGATTTTTGTCATGAGGATGAGCGAGTCGAGCCCATCTCTCGTTTCAAAGCCGCGCTGCAAGAATCGCTGCGACAACATTGGTGGGGATTGAGACACTTATATGATACGATGGCGCAAATGTGAGTTCTATCAATTCAATTCAATTCATTTAATCATTGCAGTTATCGCTAGCGTGGTAACGAAAAAAAAGTATTTCTGTCAATTAAAGTGTTTGAAAGATCCTTGCTTCTTTTTACGTAAATATCGATGCAAATGGTTTGAAACAAAATGTTATGCTTCGCCATAAAATCTTTCTTCGTCGCTAAACAACTTCATATTGTAGTTGTTCATGTGCAAATTAGGTATCACCAGAAATAATACGCCAATTCTAAATCATGCAGCTACCCGGAAGCGGCTGAGTGGGTACCCTATCAAACGATAAAGGGTGCAATGAAAAGGTGGCGACGAGCCTTGTATCCACCTGCACCGGCTAATATTCAGGAGTTCGTCCGCTCTATCTCGGAGCCTGGGTTCGAGCGAAATCTAGAATATGAGTCTGGCCGCCTGCAGGGGAATTTGATAACCGACCTTGAAGGCCATAATCATGCACTCATCTACGACGCAGACTTCATCAGAAGAGAAATGCAGAATGTGGATAGACTGTTCGTGGACGGCACGTTTCGCACAAGGCCTAGGTTGGAAGATGCCTATCAACTCGTCACCGTCATTGGGATCAAATTTAACCACGTGAGACATTTTATTTACCATATAGACCCAGCCTTGTGCTGAACCATCATAGCGAATTATTTTAAATCAAGAGACTCGGTAGAGTCTCGCGCCAAGTACATTAAAAAAGAGTTTTTTTAAACGCCGCGCGTAAACTCACCGAGTCTATTTACCCGAACGGGAGCTATTCGCAGTGGTGGGGGTAATCAGAATATCTGATTTCTTCCATTTCGCGATATCCATGAGTCTTAAGAATTAATATTATCATGTCGGCACGAGAAGCTTTCATTTAAGCCCTATTTCTATTGAATCGATGCACGAGAAGATGAGATGATTATTTCAAAGATCTGTCAGGTCCGTTTCACTCGAAGAATTTCGTCTTCTTCGTTTTCATCTCCTTCTCGGGACCAGGAAGTAGGAGGGAAGGAGACCGATCCCCATGCTACATGCCATGCTGCGATGATATTCACGGCTCTTTAGTAGTACAATATTCTGCCAGTGGTGGTGCTGGTGATGCACGCCGGGTCCCACGAACCTACCGGGTCCTCGACCCGTCACGTGATCTTGGCATACGACCAATCAAAACGTAAACAAACCCCCACCATGGCACCAACTGACCCGGCGTTCATCACCAGCACTGCGAGTGGCAGAATACCGTACTACTAACGAGCCGTAAATATCAACGCAGGTTTTGGCGAGTGACCAGCATGGGGACGGTCTCCTTCCCTCTTACTTCCTGCTCGGGACAAACTTCACTTGAATATGAATATAAAAATAAGAGAAGAGTGGCCTCTCTGGTCTAGAACTACGCCGAGAGCAGACAACTATCTAGAGTTCCACGAGTCGGTTCCCAGGTGGCGTGGTTGTCGATAGTCAATTCGCTGGACATCCGGGACAACAACGATCGGAGTACCTGGAGTTAGCCGCCAGATGATGCTTGTGACGACACTGTTAGAATCACGAGCACGGAGACCACAGACTTAACGGAGACTATAATCACGAGTTAGATCGAATCGAGAATGTAAATAAGCCGCCATCTTTAAACGTAACAGATCGAGAATCGATTGCCCGAAGACTGCTAGCTATAGCGTGTTGGCTTCGGCTGCTGGGTTTGACAGCTTTGTCGCTAAACGGAGACATTTCATTCCTCTCGTTATCACTACGTGATATTGAGATACATGATGTGATATGAGAATCATTACCAAGGAAGAGAAACAAGATGAGCTTTGAAGTATATATTCGGCTCTTACATCGTATGGAAATTGCGAGCCAGTTTCATGGAAACATCAAGTTATGAGGTTATCAGAGTCAACCAGTTAGAATAATCACACAGCCTTCGGTATATTGGTCGTGAATAAAATATGTGAAATTCATTATGTGTCAGAAGAAATCGGCTTAGACCGACTTATAATACTTTGTTCTCCATTCGTGGCTAACCAACCGATAGTAATCCTCGCTCGGTGAGAAAATTCTCACGATGTAAAATAACACGCTTTATTGGTTATACGTTCACGATTCAGGTGCTAAATATCAAGGGACTTGGTAAAGTCTCGAGGCAAGTACATTATGAACAAAAAAATTGTGCGGGCCTCGAAGAGTCTATATACCTGAGAGGTCTCGTTCCAGATAGACTATTTCGTGGACGAGCTATTGATATATTGATTGATATATTGACGCGTCTTGAAGAAGCAGAGGTATCGCCGTGGGCAGTTTAGAGCAGACGTAACCCGGAATAGGCTTTGAGACAAGTATACCTAGAGGTCCGTCACACTTCATACACAGTTTTCTGAGTAACATTTCAGTTCTGGACTATCCGTCGAATACGTCCATTCCCTCAGGACTTGACGATATGATCAATTGTTTCTTTGCTTTGGATATAGTTATCGCACGCCTACTTCTAGCACTATGGAGAAAATGTGTACGTTGCGGTATGCTACGGGCATTTGATTCGATGACGCAGCTCTCAATTTTTACATCGCGGCACAGTTATTAGACTACTCGAATTACACGACTTGAAATCATTAGGTTCTAAGAATACCTTGGTGGACCGGATGGAATTACTATCTTGGAAGACTTTAGTAAATGAATATCGATACTTATTTATACACTGATCTCCAGATTTCCTTAGTACAAAAATCTCTTAAGATTTGATTTGTAATGAGCAGTGACTATAACCCTGCCTGTAAGTAACTCTGCTGTTGCCTCTGCCAAGCCCGGATGAGAAAGGAAGAAGAGGGCCGCGCGCAGGGTTCCATTTTGCGGATATTTACTCTAAAATGATTTTGACGGACCAATGTCTGCAACCCAATAAGGGTTAACTATTCCAGGTCTGCCTCTAATTGAAAGTCAGAGTTAGAGAAATAAAGTGAGCATACATTCACGCGTTCTTGTTGACATTTCCGACGATATCTAGCGTTCTATAACAGAAAATGCAAGATTCTTCACCGTCCATCTAATAGGATATACTCAATAGTAATAATCGGTCAGAAAAATACTGACAACCGAGCGAGCATAGCGAGTGAGGATCTACACAGACCCAATCGAGCAAGCACAGTTATTAGGGAAAAAAATGAAAAAAAACTGTACAAGAAGTATTGATATCTCCCAAAAAGCACCTCCGGTGCAAAAACCTTTCGCCAAGTATATAAATGTGTCGAACCACAAAAATTCACCGAAAAAAGTTTTCCCCCCACAAAATCTGTCTCCAAAAATGCCCACCAACCAAAATTCGTCTTCCAATAAAATTATTCCATCAAAAATTCGTTTTCAACAAAAGTCTTCCTTCAAAAAAATCTCTAAAAGGATTGAAATAAAATACAACTACCAAGTACAAAAAAGAAAAAAAATCGAATCGAACCGTATTGCGTTGTGCTCGTTCGCTCGCTACGCTCGCTCACTCGATTGGGTTTTCATAATTGGTAAGGAGGAATATTGGGAACATGAATTTCGAGAAGAGAAAATTTCCGAACGAAAAAAATTTAGGGAGTGCTACTTGGCGGGCCTTTTTAGCAAGTTAAGAAAAATGTGACTCGTAGAACTTAGTGGTCACTCTTCCACTTACTCACAGCTGGCCCGCAAGTAGCACTCCCGAAATTTTTTTCTTTCGGAAATTTTCTCTTCTCGAAATTCATGCTCCCAATTTTTCTCCTTACCAATTATGAAAACCCAATCGAGTGAGCGAGCGTAGCGAGCGAACGAGCACAACGCTATATGGTTCGATTCGATTTTTTTTCTTTTTTGTACTTGGTAGTTGTATTGTATTTCAATCCTTTTAGAGAGATTTTTTTGAAGGACGGCTTTTGTTGAAAACGAATTTTTGATGGAATAATTTTATTGGAAGACGAATTTTTATTTGGTGGGCATTTTTGGAGACAGATTTTGTGGGGAAAACTTTTTTCGGTGAATTCTTGTGCTTGGACACATTAATGTACTTGGCGAAAGGTTTTTGCACCGCAGGTGCTTTTTGGAAGATAATATTTACTCTTAGGCTTGGTGAGAAAAAATATTGAATTAACGGGCAGGGATAAATTGTTAGTAATTATCCATCAAGAGCAGTGAATGGAACTTATCCTTTGATAATATTCAAATTAATGAAAATATTATTCAAATTATTTCATCTATTCATATTGAATTTATTGATATTGTTAGTTAGTTTTATTATTCAAAGTTAGTAACAATGTATTTGTGAACGTTAAAACTGTGAATATCTCCTAAATTTGAATATCCTACATTTGCATGGAAAGTACCTTCAACCAGAAGTGCAATCTGCCTCTCATGATCATTATTTGATGATACTTCACGTACTGTATAGTTAAATTTGGCTTAACTAATTTTTGTATGTTACAGGGCATTCCGTTCATGTGGTGCGTAATGTCGCGAAAAACGCAGATTGCGTATACTGCTTTATTTTCTCACATCCGGAATAACTTGATCCCCGAAGTACGAATTAGGCTGGTCATGAGTGACTTTGAGACTGCCTTACGAAACGCCATTCAGGCTGTCTTCCCTGAGGCTCAGAGCACAGGGTGTAATACACATTTTGACCGGGTATGCAATTGGAAATAATTGCCATTTTTATATTTTATATTTCATCGCACTGAACGCGAATAGTATAGCTATAATGTACATTGAATCCTTGTGATGGCAAACATTGTCAGTACGACAAAAACTAAAATCTCAAACAGAGTAATGTCCGTTATCTAGAAAAATCTCAACATTACATAAGTCGGCGTTCAAATTCTTTGTATTTTAAGGGTGAACTCCACGGGTTTTTTTTTTCGAAAAAGTCGATTTTTTGTTTCTCGGATGGCTAAAAAAAGGTGCAATCCAAAATTTTTCTTAGTAATTTTTCAGTTATCGTCACACATGTTTTGGAAAAAACGCCAATGTTCTGCGATAAAACTGTATGCACAGAGAATCTTCCACGGCGAAAAGACTTTGAAGAGTCTGTGAAAGGTTGCCTGCGCACATAATTTTATTGTAGAAAGTTGAAAGTATTTTCCAGGATATATACCACCACGCATGATTGAAAATTTGCTGAAAGTAAGAACTGTAAGTCTTTATCAAAGAAACATCTGTGATTAGAAAAAAAAAATTGGTCAACTATTTTTAAGTAAAGAATACATCCTATTCTTTTGAAACAAAACACAGGTATTCTACCCTAGCACTCTTTTTTATACGTACACATACTAGATTACCTTACCCGCAATGTACCTATTATCTTATTTTATTATTGAATCTATGCTTTTCTTCTGTTGACTGTTCTCTCTCCTCTCAAGCCTAAGCTGAAAAAATGTGTTTGACGATGAGTTTACAATTTGGAGTACCACTGAAAGTACCATTTGATGAAACGATAATTATTTTTCTTCAGACATTCAATTATTAGCATTGAAAATGCTTCCGTTTTCGGGTCAGTAGTGAGGTCTGTGGGATCAAATCTTGAAATGATGCAACGGAAGCAATGCAACGGAAGTGCGTAATGAAAAGTTGAAGAAATAAATAATAAATGAACAAAAACAATAGAACGAGGGACATTTCGGTAATGTAGATTTCACGGTGCAAATGATGATTCGTAGTGTAATCATAGATGGCAATAATAATAGCGCAGCATGTAAATTCAGAGATTCAGATGAAAAAATGCACGAAAACTAAGATAACGAAGGACATTTTCAATGCATCAGTTGCTTGCGTTACATGCAAGATCTGTAGATTTTTCTTTGGTGTTAAAGCAATACCAAATATCGTTTCACAGACTGTACGTTTTGCACAACGTTATTTCTTTGTGATAGATCAAAACTATTTTACCATGCATCAGTGTTTCTCTGAAGATGTTTTCATTTGTGTTTGATTTGTGCTCCCTTCTTTTAGACGTAGTACCCTAATTACCTTTCCCAGACTGTGAATTGTACATGCCTTTTTTTTCTTGAAACGGAACCACCTTATCATACATCGATTACTTTTAAAAGTCGTTTTTTTAAACATCCTAATGTGTAATATATTTTCATACGAACGATCGATTTGATTTTAAACGTACTGAATGATTTATTTTCGTTCATGACATTAATGAAATTCCTTCAGGCGCTACTCAGAAAAGCAAAGTCTCTCGGCTTGCAACGACTGATAGAACGTGATCCTGTGGCAAAGGACTTTATTAAAACAATTATGGCGCTCGCATACCTGCCCGGGAATGATATACGAGCTCAATATGACAGAGTTCAGGGACAACTTCCCCAGGCGTTACGACACAGGTTCAGGGCTTTCTTGTCGTACTTCGAAAGATTTTGGCTACGCAGGGTGGGGCCAGATCGCTTCAGCGTCCATGGACTATCGCGGCGAACCAACAACATATCTGAGTCTTACAATAGTAGGCTCAGGCACAACGTACAGGATCGGCCAGAGGCGTGGGATTTTATTTGTGAGTGCCCGAGTCGAAATTTAGCGCCTACATTTGACCCTATGTAGGTGCTCCTACGTAGGCTTTAGAGATAGTAAAGTAGGTTCTATTTCAATGCAATATTAGACCCTACTTTGACGCTAAAAATGTCCGAAATTTCCCGTTTTACCAAGTTTAGCTTCAAAGTAGGGTCTGTTTAAAACCTCCTTTGACCCTCCAGAGGTAGGGTTTAACCTGCTTGCTTAAAACCCTCGCTTGACGCTCCAAACCCTACCCTGCACTGACAATGTGCATCGACTCTGATTGATTCCGATTATGATGTAAAAAACACGATTTCAAATTCCATTGAATATAAATTGGTTTATTATATGCGTTTGATCGTGTTTTCAGTATATTCAATCAGAATCAATCGGAATTAATACATTCTTTAGCGGAGTGCACTCAAACGCAACTCTACGACAATAAAGTCAACTGTAATGAGCAGCGATAAGAAACAATTCCAAATCCGGATCTATGTATATCAATATTGAGGTTTATTGATGATATTCACGTTGGGTTCTGATGATTCAAACCCATCTCAAAATTGGATTTTTTTCAATGTGAAAAAATGATCAAGAATCAAATTTTTCATTCCGATCATTTTGACATCCGTTCGACGATGGACCGATTTTTTTTCTATCATTATTTAGCACTTGTAACATTTTGCACAGAAAACACGCCACGTTTCAACATTACGAAAGTTTTTTCAAAAATTACTTTAAATTAATTAATTTTTGGAGAATTTTTGTAACGTTGAAACATGGCGTTTTATTCGTTCGAAATGTTTGATGCGTTACAAAAAATGGAAAGAAAAATCCGCCGATCATCGAACGGGTGTCAAAATTATCGAAATGAAAAATTAGATTCTTGAGAATTTTTTCAGATTGAAAAAAAATCCAATTTTGAGCTGGGTTTGAACAATCATAAAAAATAAACGGTAGGCGGGAAAAATCTGGAAAATTTCAGGAGACCTTTTTTGATATCGTAAAATTATATAAGAAATCGTGAAGCGAATAAAAAATAGCGAGGAAAAATCATTGGTCAGGTTGACATGGAATACCCCATATGTAAGTGACCAGACATGATTATATGTATCCGAAAATGGCCCCACCTAGTCATGGACATGGACATGGACATGTATAGAGTCAGATATGGATAGAGATGATCAGATACAAACGTTGTGCATAAATTTGGATGTGAAAATTATGGTTCGATTAAGTATGATTATATCTGATCAGATTTATAGCTCATGAAATTATTCTGCGAAATAATTATAGACAAGGATTTCACAATTTATTATACGTTTCTTTATTCTGTAAGATCATAATATTTTATAACAGTAATTTATCAGTATAAATAGTATATCAGTATTTATCAGTGTATTGATGAATATGGATTTATTAATTTTTCGATCAGTGAATGATGAATATTCTTACAATAGGTGCCACGATTGGATAACAATGTTTTGTGTCGATAGTTTGAATATTCTGCCAGTCGCAGTTCTTAATTTTCTGCGCTGCGACTAGAGGAGAAGTTTGATTGTGGTCGACGTCTTATGAACTAGGAACAGCGACTGGCTAAATATTCGAAAAAATCTTTTTTCTCCGTTATGTTCAGATACAAAATTATTCACTTCAATGAGCGTATAAGTATACAAAATTATCGGAATCTGATGTATTGAATTCTGTGTGTTTAATTTTTTCAAATGTTATGTTACAATAGCTTGAAAAGTTTAGGGGTGTGAAATTGCACGAACTTATATTTATCAATTTATAATATCATTTCATAATATGTGAATTAAAACCAGTTAAGGATTAAGAAAGACCCTGGGCCACAATTGTAAAGTAAAAATCCATGAGATGAAAATTGAAATACAAGAACCTTGCGCCAGACCTCTTCGGAGAGCTTCGAAAGGGTTCAACGAAGAGTTTCCTTGCGTCTAATCTATAGCGAGAAGACTAGAATTACATACCAGGCTCTGTACTCCCATAATCTAGATACGCATGCTTTGTAAGATCTTTGTAAGATTCGATCTTACATAGTCAGACTTTATGCCACAAAAACTTGCTTACTTCTTGGTTCTTCAGGGTCTAACATTGGAGTGTAAAAATATAGTCCCTTTCTGTAGAACATACAATAGTACAGCTTCATATTTAGTTGCAGAAAACATATGGCTTCCTCACGAAAAACAGAGGCATCATGTAAAGAGTAAACTACCGAAACTACGAATCAGGACCCGACGCACAGTGGGACAGAATCCCAAATCTCTGGCCAAAAGACGAAAGTGCATTCAATTCGGGTGATAGTCTGGACTCGGGGGTTTTTGGGGTCGCTGAATACGAATCTGGAGTCAAAATTGAAAAAAACAAAATGGCGGCTGCGATACGGCAAAAAATTTATTCAAAAATGCATTTAATCCAGGTGAAAGTCTGTATTCGGGGGTTTTTGGGGTCGTTGATCACGAATCTGAAGTAAAAATTTGAAAAAACAAAATGGCGGCTCCGATACGGCTGAAAAATTACTCAAAAACGCATTTAATTCGGGTGAAAGTCTATACTCGGGGGTTTTTGGGGTCGTTGATCACGAATCTGAAGTCAAAATTTGAAAAAACAAAATGGCGGCTCCGATACGGCTGAAAATTTACTTAAAAACGCATTTAATTCGGGTGAGAGTTTGTGCTTGGGGGTTTTTAGGGTCGCTGATTATGAATCTGAAGTCAGAATTTAGAAAAAAAAATATCCACTCCAATATGAATGACTTGTACGGATAAAATATTTTATTTACACTTAAATGACGATGACTTAATCCAAATTAGGTTACTACAAAAATCTTAAAATTAGAATGATACATATAGTTAGTCTAAAAATAACAATGATTAATTTAAAATTAGGTCACTACGGAAATCTTAAAATTATGATGATATATACATAGTTAGTATAAAAATAACGATTTGCTTAAAATTAGGTTATTACAAAAATATTCGAATTATATCGAATGTTTATTTAATAATCAATCTGCACGGCTACGTGGAACTTTAGCAGCCACAGTCACTTTCATCGGAAGAATCACTCGATTGGCAGTCAGTCGAATCAACTGGAAAAGAGCTCGAGCTACCCTCACTTGCTGAAATACTTGGCGCAGTTAATAAACGTAATGCTTCTGGCAACAATAATTTCGATTTTTTGCAAGGTAATTTGCGCAAGCTAGATATGTATGGGTCGGATGTTAATAGAAGCCGTGAAAAAAGGTCTTCCATAGTTTTTACTCTGGAACATTTCCTCGTGAATTCTGTTCTGTACTTCTTGATATGCTTATTGCAAGACTCTTGAGCGTCTTCAGACATTTGTCCGATTGGCAATAGAGCCGAACTTATTATTTCCGCGCCATGAATCAAAATTTTATGCAGCGAAGTTGGCATATGATACCACGGATACAAGTGCACGAAGTCGCGAGCTGTTTGTATGGCATAATCTCGGAATCTGATTGAATGAATTTCATGACCACTCGAAAGTGCCTGCAATATGATATGAAAACGTTTGATCAAGTCTTCATTCACCCCTGTGATAGAAGCCGAAATAGTAGGATTTTCAAAAAATCGTCGAGCGGTATTTCCGTCATTCGAGCTACCAAACCCAGGCTTCGGTTGATCGACTATCAGTCCTAATCGTAATCGGAAACCTCTTTGAATTCCTTCCTTTCGTACTTTCACACTTTCTTTGTCATTTGGAGCACGTGCTTGCGACTTTTTGATGTCAAGTTTGTACCCTACATGCAAACAACACTCGAAGAATCTAATCCATGCATGCAAAGTTGACAACCCAAACTGTAAATGATCCCTCGTGATTTCCTTCTCCAACATCGCATCGATATTGTTAAAGTCTTTTGAAGTTGCATTACACAAGTAGCAACGTTGAGCTGATGCAGTTTCTGTGATCGCATTGCAAACTTTACCATCTATCATGGTGAAAGCAAGTTTAATTGAAACGGTTATTACTTTTGAGTTTACCACAGTTTCGAAAGGGACAAGGTTAGATTCTTGTTGTTTAATGAATTCCATCTCTTTAACAGTGGCTTCAGTATTTTCGTGCAAAAATTGAATCCTGATTGGTCGGCAAAAACGAGGAGAAGATGGTCTTGGATTTTTCCATACAACAAGTGTACTCTGTGATTCTGGGTCGACTGATAACAGCTGTAGTGGAACGAGTGATGTGAAGAAAATGTTTGCATCGGACTTGCTTCCATCATCATCGGAAAATTTTTGTTTAAATGTACTTTGGCCGGAAGTGCCATCGCAGCCCCATTTACAAATTAAATCCAAGTTGCGGACTTTTTCTCGAGGCATACTGTCAATAACATCTGCTTGAGTTAACAGGATTCTTTCAATTGTGTGATCGAGCAAAGTCTGCAGTTTTACTTCGGCACTACATTCCGTTACAGTGATGTCTGATTTCTTTGGGTAACAATTGCGCTTTGATTTATGTACTTTGTTGTAAGATGGAAATAAAGTGGAGTGATTTTCTCTGCTTGCGTTACGAATTGTCTGGTATTGTGACTTCGATAAATTCGCTTCAACTAAAATCGAAAGAGCAGCATCAGGAGAAAGAGGGGTTTCCGAAATCGATCCGATAGATCCTCTATACTGTTTTGCTTTGGATGGGCTTCCAAGTGTAACATCTTGGACAACTTTTGCAGCATCTAATTTACCAGATGCTCGAAGGCTCATTTGCGTTGCATAAGCTAATTCTTCGGTACTTGTCCCTGCACGCATTTCTTGAGTCCTTCTCCGCTTTGTCCGCTCACTAGCTTCGGTAAATGCTACAGAAGGCCGACCTGTGTTGCTGGACTCTGAAGGCTCTCGAGTTTTTTCAAATGGAACGAACACGCCCAGCCATTCGGAAAACTTCTCGAAAAAACGGTCTTCGTGCCTTGAAACGTTTTTCCACTTCTCACTCAATGCCGACAACAATCTGCGTATGCTAGATTTCACATCATCTGATAGGGTGAACGGACGTTGTAAATTTTCGGACATGGCCTTCTCAATTTTCTCATACGCTGTCGCTGCACTACTTTTCAAGTTGCTTTTGAGTAGAAGGAAAATATCCTTTCTGGTCATACCGGGTACCGTAGGTGCAGGATCATCGGTAGAAGATTCTGAAATGTCAAAGTGTAATACATATAAATAGGCGATTACATATTCAACCTTACTTGGTATTATTTGTTTCATAATATTATTCATAGCTTGTCATTAATCATTTTTCAATTAATCATAAGAGCGCATGATGCATCGTGAAGTAAATGGAACAGAAAAGCAAGGAAATGTTTTTTTTGGGGGGGGGTTTAAACATAATGTTTCTTAATAATCCATTCATAATATTCCTAATTGATAATTTTTCTTTTCGGAAGTGTAAAATATGAATCCACTTTAAAAACAATGAGGGTGATGGGAAAAAAAAATCGATTTGGGCCCCACCGGGCCCACCTGGGGCATCAGGCCCATAATGTGAGTACACCCCTGGGTAGAAATATTGAAACCACAGAACTTTTGTCTGGCCCATTTCTCTATATTCTGTGATTTCCTTGCTCGAAAGGGAGAAAAATGCACTTTTCGTTACAAAAATTTGCACCAACAGCGGTTGCGCAAACATGCGCAATTTTTTTTTTCATATTTCACAAGAAAAAAGATCAATCTACAACCTCAAACAAGAAAAACCACTCCGCAATGCCCGGCAATTCAACTTTTCTCTACGTGTTTGCAATTCTCCGTTGACATTTTACGTTCATTTTGGGAGAAATCATTCTTTTTTTGATATCGCAATGCATTATTACTATAAATTCAGAATTTCATGGTGATATTGTACTTACTTTCCCCTTCCGAATCCATATTTTAGATATTTTTTGTGTTGATTTCTGTTGGCGTCAGTACGTTTTGAACACAACACTGAAAATTACGCTCGGACTGCGCTGCGTCTAGTTCGTGCGAGGGTCACTTTGGAACTGGAATACAACAGCAGGTATAAGGGATCATCCCCTCTTTAGACTGGAATCCGACCCTCGGACTATTCCTCTACCTGACCCACCACTTCAAAATCCCGGAAATGAAACTTCATGTTTACCCTTTTGGCCACCGATTTGGGTCTCTGTCCCACTGTGCGTCGCTCTGTGACGCTTACCTTTAGGGAGGTTCATCAGTGAATGCGTTAGTTCACGGATTGATTGAAAATTTGTGTACGGGTTCCTTTGAACGAAATACAATTGCTGAAATAATTTCAAATTTTTTGACCAGCCCGTTGACGAGAAAAAAATTGGTAAAACCGGCTCCTTATACATGGGTCCTTATGGAGGCACTGCGCAAAATGGTATTCAAAGCATTGAAATTGATAGTTGTGGCTTTACAAGCTTAACAAAAAAAACTATCCAACATAAGAAGCAAACATTTTTGAATGAGTCACCGAAGCTTGAGTCAGATTGACCGAAAGCTTTTCGAATACTGAATCAAAATACAAGCCGGAGCGTCAGCTTGTTGGCTGTGCGGGGCATGGTGCGGCTGGCGGGGAAGGCTGACAGCGGCCGAAACCGATCCCCTCTGTTCCCCGCAGCTGAGGCACTGACGAACCTCCTTAAGTCTTTCTTTTGTTTATATTGAATCTGCGACTTTCCCTCCCACCGTCATCTCTTGTGTTCTGTACGTTTTGCTTACGATTTGTTTCTTTACCTTTACGATATGTTCTCTTTTACGCTATATGGTCAATTTATCGCTTATGTTATGTTTATACTGGACTGACTTTCAATATAGTAGGCTCTGCCTACCGTTCAAACTACCACCTTTCCTCGTTATTATTTTCTGGTGAACCCCGCCACTCTACCATACGTTTTGGGGAAACTGCAGCTTAGCCGAGCAGTGCTTCTATTTTTGTTATTGAACCTACCGTTGCTGAATATCGTTTGTTTAGTCTCTTTTGTTGATTAACCTACCGTACGGCGGTACATTCGGTACCTGGCGCCCAACTCCTTTAAGTTTGTCCATTTAAGTTATAAAGAAGCTTTCTTATTGTAAACGGAGGACTGTTTTCTCAGTCCAGAATTATTTACCGTTACAGTATTTTACTATTTATTATTCGTACATATGATTTGAAACAATCAGGCTCAATGATGTTTCCATTATCTCAAGTTGATATTTCCTCATCTTCTAGGCCATACATCAGCTTCAGAAGAATATTCACGATCACAGGCAAGAACTGTACGTGCAGGTGAGTGAGGCGTAATGTGCAACCCATAATAATAAGTTACATATACAAAATGCCACTACCTCAACCACGATACATGGGACCTGTTCCGAAATTCGCTGCTACAGCTAAAAATCTTGCGAGAGTAAGACGGAGCTCAGCAACAATCTAGCAGTGGATCAGAGACACAAGACTGATGACAGTCATACCAGTTCGTTTCGAAACACTGCAGCCAGGGTCTCACACCTCGCTTTTGTGGCTACTTTCATACAGTATTTGTTGAACGCATGTACAACTGTTTTGGCTTTACAGGCACGACCGGTCAAGAAGGCAGCGCCGGGGACTTGAAACCAATACAGTCAGGTCAGCCAGATAGAATCATTTCTACTTCTTACTATTCATATTTGCTCAGAATTTACTGTGACTTTTTCTTCCAGATTCTCCAGTTGAATTGGAGTGTGATGCCAACTTTTAGGTTCCCTGCACAGTTTCGAAGCCCACTCGAAACAAATAAAATAGAACAGCACTGAAACAAGCTGCATTGAACCAGCTTTCAAATGTTTCAAAAAGTCAGGTGACGGATATCTTGAAAGATGTAACAAATGAAGCTCCCCTGCTGAAACGAGCTACTAATGAAACACCCATAACCCTAGAGTCATATTTGCGGCGTGCATTAAATGGTAACCATCTTGTTATCAGTTGAGGCCAATATATCGGTTCTCACCGTTATATCATTGCTGTACTGTTTTATTTGCAGGTATGTGGAGTGCCATCGAGGGTTTAACCAAGACTCAAGAAATTGTCATCCGAATGCAAAAGCGATTGGATTGGAAATTAGACAAAATCCTTCGAAGTGTTCGAGCTTCAGATGCGTGTCAAAAGCCTCCGACATGGCCGAACGAGCTGCCTCTTCAATCTATGGCTAACTTTTACAAATTCGAAAACAGTCTAAATGCAACGGATTTCATGGACTTTGCTGTAAGTGAAAGTTGCGATTGTACCGAGGCGGGAACCACTCTTGAAGTCCGGTGTAAAGTGTGTGATGTCCCAGAAGTCCCGTGAAGTCTTTGTAGTCCCATGAAATCTTCTAAATCCCATGAAGTCCTTGTAGTCCCGTGAAGTCTCTGAAGTCCGTGAAACCTTCGAAGTCTTGAAGTCTGGTGTACGCCATTTTTAGAAGTGGTTCACCCTTCGGATTGTACAGAAATATTTTATATTTTATCATTAAAATTATAACGGAATCAACTAACCCATGCATTTTCTATGTCTAATTCTAATAGGTTGACTACTTCAGTACTAGTGGGGGAAGTACGTCTGAGGAAGTGGCACGAGCAGTTTGCATCGGGCTTGTATCGAAATCTTTAGCCAGCACCCTGAATCTTAAAGGCGGAGCTCGTAAGACAGGGATAAACGATTTAAAAATCCTCAAAATGATTATGGGTAAGTCAAGTTTTGATGTATTCCATAATGAACTATATAAGAGGTCAATCAATTTGGAAATCTGTTGCTAACCCCTGAATGGATCTGATGAAATCTTTGAAATATTTTGCAATCTCGCCTACCTCGTTATCTGCAGGTGTGTCCAAAATTGATGGGGGATGACCCCTTTTAAAGAACTAGTGAAATTTCGTTCCATTGCATTTTATAGCAAAAAAGATGTAACATTCTGTACCCGACTCTGACCGGCTATGTAAAATAAGCAAGGTTTCACCGTTACTCGGTCACAAAGTATTATTGAAATTTTCATAGTAGTGAACAATATACAGAGTGAATTCCTAAAGTGTAAACGCCCGAAATCCAGTGCGCATGTGCGATCCGCAATCCGCAATTGTTTTAATTGTTTGCGAGCTCCCTGAATGGTTGCAGTGGATTTTGCGATCAACTTCACTGCCATCATCGCGTTTTTCACTTTATGAATTCACTCTGTATAACATAAAGCAGGTTCAATTCAATATATTGAAACCGATATATGCAGGACTGGAATATAGTAATGAATCCTTGAAAAAAGTCCTGAATCAGGTTTCAAAAATTGGGGGTCGACTTATAGTATTCGGATCAATACGGTATATTTTAATGAGAAATATTTAACAAGGAATTGACATGATCCGAAGTACTGTACTGTTTGTAATAACTTATTCACAGCTGCATGCAAGTTGGCTCTCAATAAAAAATACGACGCGAAGAAGGCGAAGGCAGCAGTGGGAGTTTGGCTGCGAAATCAGTCCAATAACAAGCTGCAGAATGAGCTGTCGGAGAACGAGTCGGAGACCGAGGACGATATGAGCGACGATGCATGATTGATTTTAAGGAACATGCAATGTAGAGGAAAACAATTAGACCAAAGTCGTGCAATATATATATATTCAATAAAAATTAAAAGTGTTACCGCCCTTGGCTGTAGGATGGATGATAAGGGATAGAGGAACACGCGCTCAGAGTTCAGAGCTCAGAGCTCAGTCTGGTGATAACGCTCGTCCGTATAAGTTCGCACACGGATATATAAGCGTTGGTCTCGTTCTGTATAGTAATATGTATATTGTGTGATTAATAAAGACGTTATCTGCTAACAAAAGTTATTATTATCTACTTGTGCATTCTCATTGAAATTACAATCTAGAAACCTACCAATCCCGTCACGCACCTGGAGGTCTGTTCACGAATTTCGGGAAAAATCAATCAATTTTGTTTCATGCCGTGTAGAATTGATCATTTCCGTCAACTCAGATTTCGGATTATCGTGCCGTCAATGGCATGTTTTGACTAGGTTTATTTTTTTCTCGATTCCTTGTAACGTCTACTTAATGGTACTGTCAATTATTCTTTGGTTAAACATAGTTTGCATCAAGTTTTCAATTAATTTGTTGTCGGCTTACCTGCGGGTTAATATGGTCAGGGAAAAGTGGCCATGTACGCCACGAGCGCTGTTAGCCGCCGAGCGTCAACCTAACCTCACTTCGGGTGAGATATGAATCGCGACAGCGGTGTAGTGTTTCGAACATTTTCGATTCAACTTAGTATCACACATTTTTACAGTCATATATATTTCTCAGACTCAGGGTTAAAAGTACAGATTTTGCGATCTTTTGACGTTATTTTCATCATAATCCGATCGTGATTGTGATCGCTTTAACTCATAGACTTGATGAATTTACCCCAATATCGGGGCAAAGTGATCAATTTGCAGGTTAATTGTATATATTGTCATAATCGCTTACCTAAAGGTACAAACTACAAAATATATACGACATGATAAAACTTTAGTCGATATTTTATGTTTTGTGTCCGAATTAGTGTTAGGGTATCCGCTTTGCCCCGGTCTCCCCCATTGATCACCTTACACTGACGACAGACGTGTGGACTGACACATTAAACACAAAAAGTTTTCTCGGAATGACAGCTCACTTCGTGAGCGAGAGAAAGTTAGTTTCCATTGTGATAGGTGTAACGGAATTGAAAGACCGACATACTGCAGAAAATTTAGGTTGGTGGCTTTTGAAGATAACTAGCGATTAGAAAATCAAAACCGAGAGTATGGTTGCTGTAGTTACTGACAACGCTGCTAATATAACTAAAGCAATCTCCGATGCTTATGGGTCCGAAAAGCAATTACCATGTTTTGCGCACACGCTAAATCTTGTTGCATCAAGAATAATCGAGGGGGAAGAAAATGTCAAATCTTTATGCAACGCAGTTAAAGCTATTGTTACTTATTTCAAACACTCTGTAGTCGCGTCCGATAAATTGCGGGAACAAAGTGATGGAAGTCTGAAATTAATCCAAAGCGTCCCAACTAGATGGAACTCAACATATTATATGTTAGAAAGATTAATCCATCTATCGGAAAAAATGGGTGCAATCTTATTGCAATTTTCAACAGCACCCGCAATGTTATCGGCAGCTCAACTGCAAACGGCAAAAGAGTTTGTGACACTATTGCGACCTTTAGAGCAAGCCACGAAAATAGCACTCGGGCAAGATTATATTACAGGAAGTAACGTAATACCCATTGTTGATGTGGTTAAAAAACCATTCGAAATCTGCAATCCAATCACTGAATCAGGCAGACACATGAAAAATATCCTCGTGACGCAATTTAATAAAAGGTTCGAGAACATTGAATGTGTGTCTCTGTTGGCAATTTCCACGATATTGGACCCTAGGTTCAAGCGACTGCATTTTTCAAATAGAGTAGCTTGTGCGCATGTTGTTAATAAGATAACAACGATGTTGTTAATAATATAAAGACAATAATTCAGAAAAATCGAGATAAGTAGACAGACAGGACGAAATGCCTGGCGAGTTTAAGATTTATTTGAATCAGACGGTTTTGGATATTGAAGAAAGTCCAATAAAAATATTGGACACAAACTAGTGTAACTGCTTAGAGTACCTTGGCTGAACAGTATTTACCAGTTGTTGCTACGTCCGTGCCATCGGAAAGACTTTTCTCCGAAGCTGTTAATATTATGTGTGAGGCTAGGAATCGCTTGACAGGGGAACACTTACAACATCTATTATTTCTAAAGTGTTTGTCCGCCGAAAGATGGCACATTGCTTAGATTAGAAAATGAACGAAACTACCGCTGTGATAAGTAAAGATAAGGAAACAACTATTATCTAGTTCGAATATAGAGTCAATATCACTGTGATGATAAAAAATAACAAAATTAAATATAACGAAAATAGATATAACTCCTACTACTACTATTATTACTATTAGCTAGTTTCAATCTCGACTCAATATCACTGAAATGATCCCCGAGTCGAAATTTAGTGCACATTTTAATAGTCGTAACATCTATCTCAACCTTTTCAGAGACTACCTTAACCTCAAGGTCCTATTTTGAACCTCCAAGTCCTCCATGGTCGAAATTTAGCACCTGTTTTAGCACTCAACTGCACCTCCTGAGCCCCTTTTTGAACCTAAAAAAGTCCTGTTTTGAACCTCCAGGTCCTCCAAAGTTCAAAATTCGCACCCACTTGAAGCCTCTTTTCAAACTCGATCAACCTCGAACTCCCATTCAAGACCTCGAAGTCCTCCGGGTTCATGGCTGCACCTATTTTGATACTCATTACGCCCGGCCCAGACTCGAAAGAATCATGATTTTTGCACAATTCATAATACCGAATACTTGCATAAACTATCATTACAGGAAATGAAGTGTACATAAATCGGTATTTTATGTCTTCTTTTTTATTTCCGTAATTAGCAATCATATCTAATTGTAACTAATCATATCTACTAAGATACGATTGTATATAATTGTATATATAATTATACATCATTATATATGAGTCTCTAAATGATCAGATACGAAGACGAGTAATATTCAGTAATAAAACGAAAATTTGAAAATTTGGACTTGCTACACTATTCTTCTAGGGGTGCGATATGATCATACATGATTAGGTGGGGCCATTTTTCGGATATGATCATATTTGGTCAGTGACATGTAATTATATTATAGACTTTTTTCCCCGGGGAAGTATAAATTATATATAAATTACGTATAGTTTATTCATAATTTGTTTTAATTTCTACATGGTTGTATGTTCATTTATAGTTGTAAGGTTGAAAAAAGTACTTTCTCAGCAACATGTACAATTACATTTGCAGGATGCGAAAAAATGTTGAATATAATGAAAGAATTAAAAATAAAAATTTGATTTTTCTATAGGTTTTTTTCGGTCCCACCAAGGCTTGCACGCTCGAATAGAGGAAGAATCTCTCCTTGGTGGGTACCAATAATTAACTAATTTGGTTCGCCTCGTCCGATAAATCCAAATATGTGAATGGATAATGAAAGAATCTTCTTCTAAGGATGGACTCCGCAGGTTGTTTATTAAAACTATTGAAAGCAGGGCCGGAGCTACATTGGGGCAAGCGGGGCAATGCCCCGGGGCCCCCGACCCGAGGGGGCCCCCTGGCAGGGGATAAAAAGATAAAAATGTTCGAAAAAAAAGCTGTAATTTTTTGCCTTTATCTATTCTAAACTATTCATACCATAAGTAATTCATAGAAGGGGTTCCCCAACTTTTGTTATGCCCCGGGCCCTTCTCAATCCAAGTTCCAGCCCTGATTAAAAGTGTCCGTTTTTCCACATAAAATTGTTTTAATGTACGATTACACGGAATGTGGATCATGATGACTTTTGATGACACTATATTCGATTTTTTTTTCTAAGTATACGTCTATCGGTCCAGTAACATGATTTCTGCATGATTCCAATACGTGATCTGAGGATGTGAAGGGGCTAACATGAGAGGTTCTCGTGAGATTCTCACTTGAACCTCATACATGCGCGGCTGGGCGCAGCGAGGGTTTTGCGAGGTTCTCGCGAGATCCTCACTTGAACCTCATACATGCACGGCTGGGTGCAGCGAGGGTTTTGCGAGGTTCTCGCGAGATCCTCATTTGACCCTAAAATGATGCATTTATTCCGGTATCTACGAATTTTAGGCGCTAAAGAGGGTTTCAATACCTATACAAAATGAACCTCTTTACATCCTCAGAAAACCACCCAACGGTCAAAGTTTGAGGCTCTAAGTAGGCGTTAAATTTCGACGCGGGGATTAAACATAAGAAAATTAAATATAACGAAAGTAGATGTAAGGAAACTATATACTATAGTCTACACTGTTAGAAAAAGTTGCGGTGTAAGACGGCCCGGAGTAGAGGTTAAAAGATTTGATGTTGATTATGACACTATTTTAGTGGTAGAAACGACCCCGGCCATGTTGTAAATGGGAAAACTGGTGTCACTTTGGCCCTTGTGACGCGATTCACCGAGATTAACACCTCTTGGAGTACTAGCTACACCGATAACGGAGTAAATTCACTTGCGTTCCAAAATCGGTGTCCGAATTGACACCGAAAATAGTCTATAGAAGTCCACACCATTAGGTGTCAATTTGACACTTTTTGGTGCGTGAATGGCACCGATCGGTGTTATTTTATCCGATCCCCTCAAATCGGCAATAATCAATTTGTTTATTTCATTCTTCTATACTTTTAAGAACGTACGCGACGTGGTCAAACAAACATCTGAGATGGTGGTTAATGTATGTTTTTGAACAAGTCACTGTCCATGGTGCAGAAATCATGTACCGAAAAGTTGCAAGCTAAGCTATCCGGCCGTATAGCGTAGTGGTTAGGGCGTGCGACTAGTAATACAAACAGCGGCGAGCGTTCCGGGTTCAAACCCCGTCTAGGTCTTAGAAATGCGAAAAAACTTACAGCGAACTCAATATGCGTTTTAATTGACATCCGTACTGAAAAACAAGTTAGGGATAGCCTACAACACCGAAAATACCAATAAAAAGCAAAAACTCTACCTAATTTATTGATTTTTTTTTCATGACATGGGAAAACACTGTTTCGGAGGCCGAAGAGATCACACACTGAAAAAAATAGATAGCTGCAGTCACCATATTCTGCTGAGCCGCCGCATCCGAGATGGTTGTGGTCCGCATCCCAGTAGTATTGTGAGCCGCACTATTTTGAATAGGCGCGGCAAGTATCTATCAGTTAGCTGGCGGTAGATAGGGACGGTGGCTATCCGACATACTGATGCTACCTATGCAATAGATAGGGCGTGCAAATATCCCGCTATTTTAGTAAACCAGATCTAATATTTTTTAATTCTCGCGATTTATTGAATATTCAAGTTATAAATCTGTATGGTTCTATCAAAATTTGAAATAAGTAATTGTAAATATCAATTATATTTACAAATAAGATTAAATAATTCAAATTATATTTTGTATATTATAAAAATTACATTTCAAAATAATAGTCTTAATTTAAAACAATTTGAAACGACTTTCAATCAATATGATTCTCGGGATATTGAAAAAAATTGCAACTTCAATTGACGCCCAACGGTATACAATATATTTAACATTCTACTAATTATATTGGTACAAATTTGATTATATGGAAAGTGAAGAGTGTCGTGTGCGATGATTAAAAGAATTACATTCAGCAATTGAATAATCCCTAGATTTAAAATGAAGAAATAAGTCATATTTCTTCTAACTACAAAACTTCTAACCTACAAAAGATCGCGACAACGCAGTTGACGCGCACATCTACTGCGCACTGACGATACTGGTAGCGCCTATCGCATGGGATAAGTGTGACAGCTATCTGAGGCCTCGCTCGAGCGCCAATCTTGATGCTTACCACGGCTATCTCATGTAGCCTTGCTCCGAGGCAATACAATATGGCGTTCGCGGAGATACGGATGGGGAGTGCGAGTATCTGCCGACAGCTATCTAATAGATACTTGCTGCCAGTATCCGTTTTTTTCAGTGCACCGTTTAGTGCAAAGCTGCACGGTGTATTTTCTTCTAACACCGTTTGGTGTGCATTAACCTCGCGAATTCAACACCGCAATTTTGTCACTATTGAATGTAATCGGTGTCGACCGTAATTAACAACTTATGGTGTTGTTGCATATCAACCATCTCGGTGTTGAACCACGGTGTAGCCTGGTAACACCAGGAATTTTACAATGCGCCACTACACCAAAATCGGTGTGGACTTCTATAGACGTCGGTGCGGTGCGGTGTTAGATCGGTGTCAGTTTTAACACCGGTTTTCTAACAGTGTAGCGTTGGTGATTCGTAAATACGCCACTGTAGCTTCGCTTCCAGGAATGTGTTGTTCCAACAAATCGGACACTCTCGGGTCACAAATCTTTAATACTGATGAGAAATTCATTTTATCTTTGGTCGAAAGATCGCTTTAATTGAGCCGATGTTTATCTTTCGAAACCGTAGCTATGAGCATTTTTAGATGCGTTGGTGAGACCAGGTATTCACCGATCGGCAGAACAACAGACGGTTTCAAAAATCTGGTTTTCAATTTTGTGCCGATGTGTACTGTGTCTTGTATGCAGATTGGTTTAGAATTGATATCAGCACAAAATCCTGGCAAAGGTGTAATGGTCTCCGAATCGGCTTCAACCGCACTTTGTTGTATGGCTTTTTGGCCAAGCTTTGATTCTAACCTCATAACCCGCAGTAAAGTAGGATTACCATCTGACGAAATGCCCATAACATTAATTCCTTCACTTTTCAATGAATTAATGGTATACCTCCATCGGCTCCGCACATCTTCTGCGTTAAATTTATTATCGGTGCCATAGAAGCACAGACAGAATGTTGGCGCATTCAGCCGCAATGGTTGTGCCATTATAACGTAGAGCAGAGCGGCCACGGTACCGGTGTTGAAATAGTGCTCGATAGCTTTGGCTGAAGATGCTATATACGAATACTTTATTGGTATGCCGTTGCTATTCAATGGTAATACATGCCTAACTATCTGATTAGTCTTACAATCGTATTGCACCCTCCCTACGATGCGAGTCGCGTCCTCACTTAACCATACGACCAGGGGTAATTGTCTTTTATCCAAAAATGTATTTAATTCTTGAGAACGGCAGTGTCCTTCTACAATATCATATTGAGTATCACTAATTGTCCTACTGATGGTACTGAGAGAAGGTAAGGGCAAATTTGCTTTTAGTGTTTCATATAACATTCGCCCTCCTATCATAAATAAATACGACGCAAATAACTTGGTTGATTTGGTATAACGATGCCCGTGAGAGCTACCCTCGGACAAACCGTTAGCGCTGCTATTTGAGCTTGCATTGGCGATCAACCAGTTGAGAAAACCACCCGTATTTGTGTCACTCATGTCGCGTGAGTATAAATCTGTGCTACCATTGTGTTGAAGGCTCTCACGTCTAAAGAGATCATTAGAATTCTTTGTGAAATTCTGATAATTCAACGGGGTTTGTGAGTTCAAAATCATACTTGTACTGAATGCTTCACTGGCACAGTTTGCCCCACAACTGCACCAGTCTGCTATTCCCCCGACGGCGTGATGTTTTCTCCTGTATCGATGATTGATGTGGGTACAGCTGATCTCGGAGACATGAAGTCTTGCCTTGAGTCTTCTAGCGATAGATAAGTGAATGTGGATGGATCCGCAGATGTCCAGGCAGCAGGATCATGTACATACATCGGAATTGCTGCGAACGCCTCTTTCAGAATGGCCACATCCTGGTTCGGAGTTGTACGTATTTCGCCCGTGAATGAGGATTCAGGTCCTTTCTCGAGTGATTCTGCAGAGATCGTCTCCGAGTTGACCTCGGAAATAAATTCGAATGAAGACCTTGTCGCCGAAATTTTTCCTCTTGGTTCTGTGGACGTGGGCAAGTCTCCCAGTGTCTAGACAAACAGATAAATACATGAAATGATAAGTCTAAATTGTCTGGTTTGCTGTTTATTGCCAAACATATAAAATGTATTGATTCCGTCGATACCTTTGAGATCGAGACTGGATTTCCTTGTTTCAGATCGGTAGGTGTATTAGGTTGGGTAATTTTAGCGTTAGGTTTGCTGTGAGTACGCATATGCCTTCTGTAGTTGGACATTATCCATTTTGAATTTTTGGCACCTTCGTTTCCGTTTTTTGTAATCTTCAAGACTGATTCACAGAGAGCACAGCTCGCTTCAGCTGAGAACGTGAAACCTCACAACTTATCATCTTTATTGCATACTTCTATCAGTCTCATGGCTACGTTGCGTTTGTGGCTCAATATTTTGTCTCGATCACTTTGGTTGATATTTTCCTTGACAATTTGTTTATCAGTGGAATCGAGAAGCTCTTCCAATGCTTGCTGCTCTCTGTTAATGGCCACCAGCGAATTGTTGTCAGGTACAGGTGCCGACGAGCACAAAAGTGAGGCTGCAATTGGAAGAGTAGACTGGGATGCAGACGAGGATGTAGGCGAGGATGCAGAGAAAGATGTTGTTCCAGAAGTTTTCGGAAGATGTAAGCGGAGGCATGATCGTTTTTCTCTTACAGGCGCGCTTACGAACATTTTTTGAATCACAGATCTCAGGTAACTGTTGGCTAACAGAAGTTCCTGTTTTCGTTTCTGGAACAGGAAAATTGAGGATCACGTGACACAAATATTATTTTGAATTGTACTCTAATTCGAGCGGAAGATGGAAACTGATATTTTTCAACAAAGATGTGTGTTGAACTCTGTATGTATGTTTTTATTGATTTATTTGTTTATTTATGTATTCATTGATTTACGTATTCATGTATTTACTTATTTAGGTATTCATTTATTGATTCATCGATCGATTCATTTATATATGGGGCTGTCCACGTCAATTCACCTAGGCTCGTGACCGCAACTTTTTTGATTTGCTCCATAATTTTTTCTATTGTTGCACTTGCTCTAAAACATTTTTCAGAATTTTTTCCGATTTAAAAAAAAATCCTTTTCTGAGTTATGATTTTTTTTCGACGGAAAAAAAGGACCATTTTAAAAAGTCTGAAAAAATTCACAAAAATCGTACGATTAACGTAAAACAGTTGCCCGATCGCAAAAATGTGGGCCGAATTTTTCTTATATTTTTTTTACCTGATCCAAACTTTTTTTCTGTCAAGGGGACCAGTACAGCGTGATTCGACATATTCTGCATACTCCAAAAATCATTATTATTTTATCAAAAGTTCATTACACGTCGAAAAATGGACTTTTTGGAAAATCACTTGTCGTGAAGTTTCAGACACACGGTTAATCGAATTACATCTATCGACGTTGCATTTTCTTCGGATAGCAATTCTTCATCGTATGAATGAGGGAAATTGAGAAAAAAAATCCTGTGATGAGTTATGGTCAGTTATCGAAACTTAGCGACAATCTAGTCACTCTTTTGGTGATAAGTTCGTCCAAAAATTTTGTTCTCCAATTTCACTCATTCACACGACGAAAGATTGCTCTCCAAAGAAACTGAGATGTCGAGAGACATAATCGGATAAACCGTGTGCCTGAAACCTTACGACAGGTGATTTTTGAGAAAGTCAATTTCTCGATGTTCAATGAACTTTGGATAGGATATAAATAATTTTTGGAGTATAGAGAATTTGTTGAATCACGCTGTACTGGTCCCCTTGACAAAAAAAAGTTTGGAACAGGTAAAAAAAATATAAGAAAAATTCGGCCCACATTTTCGCCATCGGAAAACTGTTTTACGTTAATCATACGATTTTTGTGAATTTTTTCAGATTTTTGAAAATGGTCCTTTTTTTCGGTCGAAAAAAAATCATAACTCAAAAAGGGATTTTTTCAAAAATCTGGAAAAATTCTGAAAAATGTTTCAGAGCAAGTACAACAATAGAAAAAATTATGGAGCAAATCAAAAAAGTTGCGGTCACGAGCCTAGGTGAATTGACGTGGACAGCCCCATATTTATTTGGGCTAATGGTGAATTTGTCTTCGTACCAGATCATCATCTCCTTCATGATATTTGAAATGACGCACATATGCTTCTTTGCGAAACTCGTTTGAACTGTGTGTATACAAAACCCTAAGAATGTTGGTTTGAAGCTCTCAATACTGTTTACATGAATTTTATTTAAATATTGCAAAGTAAACAGATGTAACAGATTCATTATTCAGACCAAAACCAGAGATCGTCTTTATGGTTCGGCCCACAACGTTGCATTAAGGACCTGAGAAAACACGTGGTGGAATTCCGCTGCACCCGAAAAAATGCGCCATTGAAATCTTAGAAAAATATACCTTCGTGTCTAAAATCATAGAATACAACTGTGAAAATTTACTTTAAACAATACATGATCATTGACTTTAAAAATCTATCGCGCTGTATGAAATTTGATAATATTCAATTGAATCTAATATAAAATATCTTTCACGTATGTACGTACGTACATACAATATATCATATCTGAATTTCGTCCGAATGGAATGCACTACTTCATTGTATTGCACGAAAACAATCATTTCTGAGCATGGTAGACTTGCAACACGTGTGCACGGACCGAGCGAGGCCAATTGTCAAAGTACCGAAAATAATTATCAAAAGAAATGGGATTCATTGATTCTGAATTAAATTTGAGAAGAAATCTATGTCTGCATCTATTTATTCGACAGTTGCCGACATTGTTCAACTCCGTAAATAAATAATACTCGAAATAATACAAATTCAAACTTACCCTGTCAGCTTGATTTAGGTCGGACATCTTCTGAACCTCGTCCTTCATACTTTTTTCGTCACTCGTTATCCGAATAATTATAAAAATTAATCCGTAGTTTCCCACATACCCCCAGTAATAAATCACCGCACTCGATTTCTATACTATTGTCACTCACCTCGTCACTCACTCACAAACACGCAAGCGATATAATACTGTGACAACAAACGTCGAGCACTTCGTCGTGATACCGAACGATTCCGAACAACCCCGAGCGGCCCCGAGCGATTCCAAAGTCCCGAGCGCGGTCCCGAGAGTGATTCCGTGCAGCAGGGAAATTAAGTGGCCTGGTTCTACAGCGATTCCGTGTGTCTCTGCACCGATTCCACGTCTCTGTTATGATTCCAAATAGGACTCTTGGAGTCGTATAGTGATTCCTATCATCTTTATAAGACAAGTAAATATTTCGTATGTGAACAGGAATGAGCCAGACTTCTAGACAATTATGAGCATGTTCGCATGATCACTAGTGATTTTAAATTCAGCAAACTTGATTCCGGGACGTGGAATAAAAGTGATTCCGCAAGTGAATAGCCCCTCGCTGAGTGTACACGAACTCAGACGAAATTTTATGGAATTATGTCATCAAGTTATGTATACAAATAATTTCATACAATCTTATCAGGTCAAATTCGAGGCATAATTTTACCTGATCGTATCAAATCTTTTTTTCTTGAAAACATCACAATTAATTCTCATGTTACAAGATTGACACGAATTCACTCGCTGAAACGACCCAAGTCTCTTCGATTTTTCAACCAGCGGTCAGGCGATGAAAAAGAAACCAAGATTGAGCATTTTTTCAATTCCTGAACATTGAGTGTGTGATAATCAAAAAGGGACTTGGGTGTTCAAGGGAATAAGTGATTCATGTACATATAATCAATACATGAAATATTATTCCTTAAATTAGTGAAAATTCTTTACTCTCCGTTTGTCATGAAGAGTTAGAAAACTGACCACAGCAATTGAGAAATCATGTAATGTGTGTTGAAATTTAGGGATTCATCACGCATTGATCCGGTATACTCCAGATTGCTGTGTTGCAAAGTTTTCACAATATTCATGCCATCAAGTTACTGGACTTGATACATTCGTCCGTTACTTTTTATACTGTTATAATTGATAAAATAACTTCCGTAGTACCTATTTTCTACTACTGCGTGCGACAGTATTTCTACTGTCTGTGCAATACACAGGTATTACTGTGAGTACGTAGTATTGCTACTACTACAGCAGTATTATTTCTAATAATTTTACTGTGTATCGCAGTATCAAGTTACAGGACTTGATACGTCCGTTACTTGTTATACTGATGGAATTGATAAAATAACATTCGTAGTATTTTCTACTAATGCGTTCGACAGTATTTCTACTGTCTGTGCAATACACAGGTATTACTGTGAGTGCGTAGTATTGCTACTACTACAGCAGTATTATTTCTAATACTTTTACTGTGTATCGCAGTATCAAGTTACAGGACTTGATACGTCCGTTACTTGTTATACTGATGGAATTGATAAAATAACATTCGTAGTATTTTCTACTTCTGCGTTCGACAGTATTTCTACTGTCTGTGCAATACACAGGTATTACTGTGAGTGCGTAGTATTGCTACTACTACAGCAGTATTATTTCTAATACTTCCACTGTGTATCGCAGTATCTCTACTGCCCGCGCAAGAACTCAAGCTGCCTTTATTATATCGAAATTCAAAAAACTTTTTCGTTGCAGTGGGTGTAAAATGCAATTTTACGACCATGGGAGGTTTTTTAAAACTGCATTTACGTCCACATGCAACGAAAAATATCGTATGCAACACGGGAGTTGAATGTAAAACCCTAGTGTGCTTAAAAAACAGGAGGGCTTGGCTTCGCCAGCCCTCCTGTTTTCTGAGCACACACGTGTTTTACATTTGACTCCCTTGTTACATAATATACTAATCTACTTGTCGCAGAAAGTCCAGAATAACATCTCAGTATTCATATTTCTGCCTTGAACTTACAGGACCTGATACGACTGTAGCTTATTGAGTAGTTTTTCAACCACGGTTTTTCGCAGTATCTCAACTGCACAATGACGTAATATTTCTAATCCGTTTAGAATTTTATTACCACTTACGGGTATTAATAATATATCTACTATCAAGTTGCCAAACACGACACAACCGTTACTTATACAGGGTTTCTACTAAGGATTAACATCTTCAATTCATTAGTAATTTTAGGTTTTTTCAGGTATTTTTCAATATTTACAGGTCTATGGTTTCTTATTCGTAGAACACTTTCGATTCTACGTTTGTGTACAACACACACACTGCAATTTTAAGAAAATACTTTTACTCTGGGAAACTGAAACTTCATGAATTCTCATCGACTGGACAAGTTTTCTCAAATGAATCTACGAATCAAATCTACCGAGCAACTACTACTACGAATCTAGTCCTACTTCCGATCCCTTCTGTCTTCTTCCGCCATGGCACGCTCCAGTTCTTCGTTCGCTATTTTTTATCCATCTGAGACTACGAATGGTCGTCAGAACTGCTTGTCTCCTCATGCGCTCGGTTCGGGACATCCGGTGCCTCTCGGAATACGTATTGAGGTATCATCAGTGTCGTCTGAGACTTACCACACGTCGGGAGTGTCATATGTGAAGTGAAGTCAATTCAGAAAGAAATTTGACAGTGTTATTAAATAGACATGAAAGTACTTGAAATGTGTTTGTATAAAAATTCTGAACAAGTTATAACCCGAAATTATGTCATCAAGAAGTGCATCGATTGAGTCGAGTAAGATGGTGGAATAATAAAAAAAATTCTTTCACTGTTTATAAATTGAAATAAATTGAAATTGTTTAACGTTCTCAGCCCTTTGATCCGGTATCTTCTTCTGAAATGACCTTTTTTATTTGATTGGATTCATTATATGGTCAACTTCACCGTGGGCAACCAGTTTTTCCTGCGTTCACCGACATGGAAAGGATTCGTGTTAAAAAAAAGTATCCTCTAATACTATTTGCAACAGATTCGTCAATGATGTAAAACGTACTATAATAGGTTTCGCCTCACAAGCTACTTGTATCGGTCACCGTCTTTAATTCCAACAGTGGAAAGTTGCAATTCACTATAAAATACGCTAAGGATTGTTAAATCAGTATTTTACTTCATAGTCGACATCGTCCAGAAATTACATGCACCTGCACCAAAAAGTTACATAGGCTCAGATCTGTAATATTACTTTCCTTTTTTATGATAAATGTATAGATAGATAGCCTAAAATGGTGAAAATAAGAAAGGGTACAAATAGAATTCGAATGAAATAAACATAATCGATTTAATTGAGGAAATCAATGATAAATTTGTGTATATTTTCCTTTTCTTTGTTTCGTTTGTAATCTTTACGTGTATAAAAATGAATATAATAATTTAAACATCCCATTCATTCATCCTTCCATTCATCCATACCATTACATAAAATCCGTGTATATAATAAATTACTAACAAAATTAAATATCGGGTGATCCAATTGATATTGTTCAGTGTATAATTTTAAAATTGTATAATGTGTAAATTCTTTCTAGACTTCAAATTATCTTTCTTTGTTTAAAATGCGTCTCTCTCTCCAAGATAAATTAACAAAAGTCTCGAGTATAATTCTCTGTTTGTTTCAGTATTGTTCAAATTGTTCTCTTTCATTTACGTGTCATTCTTTTAAACTTTCTTTTATTCTTTCATGTTTCGTCGTTTTCTTTCAATATTAACACTTATCTTTTATTAATCTGTTCGTAGATTCTCAGCATCCATTTTGTAGTATTGCCTCGTCCTTTCGTCCATGGAATATCCTCGTTTTCTTCTTTAAAGATTTGTCTTTCAAGGAGAGTTACGATAACTGGTGCTTTGCAGAGATTCGTTGATACTTTGTTCACGAATTATATCCTCATAATCGATGTTTGATGTTAAATTATGAACTGGTTATGTTCTTATTGAAAGTTTAATTTATAAGTACTTAATGGAATGTGAAACACGTCTTGTCTATTCGACGTCCTGGAGAGTAGAGAGCGAGCGGAAACGATTGTCCTCGCCACGAACCGTGTACGAAGCCTCGACACCATACGAGTTTACCTCAATAATCAAATTTATGTATTAGTCCTTGTTTTGATCTCTAGCGGGCTATTTGAATCGTTGCAGATCGAAAGCTATTCATGAGTTAGTTTTCTGATTGAATCTGCTTCCGGTATCCACTACATTTCTAATGTCTCGACGAAGGGTGATATGCGACAATGGTTGTTTGTAGCGGAATGGCAACGGTTATAATTTTGATGTATTTCCAACAACTACCTGTATATCACTAGTTCTTTGTCTGATTGAATCCTCTGATTAAATTTTGGAACAATTTTATTTCATTTCATACTTTTCAAAGGCGACGGCAAAAGCCCTGACTCAACTCGATCGGAACAACTCTCAACTCACGACTGTCGTCGGATTCAAAAGTCATAATAACTTGGTTCTTACCGAATCTGGTGTTGGCTGGAGTTACAGTCATTACATCGCTGAGAACACAGTGCTGACTGAAGCAACGCAACGACTGCGAAGGTTGCATCCATCAGGACAATCGGGATATTTCTTGCGAGGCGGATTATTCAATGCTCCTCACATTGTATTCGACAAAGCTGATTATCGTTGTCTGAAGGATATAGAAACGAACTAAATGAACTAAAGTTTATTCCTATTCGTGATACGGATATTGCAAATTCGGATCCAATCTGAAATGCTTTATATACGCATGAAATGACATATATTTATATACATATACATCGTGCATAATTTGATAGATTTCGATCGAATGTGTTTTTAGGCACTCCTTCAGTATATGAAACATACCAGGGACAAGCCTTATATTTTATTATGTTTGCCGTCCTACAAAATTCCTGTCCGGAGCTGTATCTCCCCAAACGCTAACCTAACCAAGTCGTCAAGTGCTCATTTGTTAGCCAGCGGAAAGATCTATTGGCACAAAGCGTAAAAATGATCCTTGGGCAGTGTAGCAAGGACGCTACACTGTCCAAGTCTTCAGTTTCCATTATCTACAACTAGTGTCGGAGCAAGATTATGGTATATCCACTCTCTCTCTGATCTGATTTTATAAGTTTTCTGTACATCCCATCTATGTGGAGCGATGAAACTTTTCACGGGTCTTTTTTTGGATGTGACTCAGATAACTATGAAGTCAGGTCCGACGATAGCCTTCGAGTGCTGACGATGGACTCGACGCTGGTCAATAGACTGCGGCTTCAAGGCAGGTCCAACGATAGACTTTCAGTGTCAACGAGAAATCAGACCTCGAAAAAAGTGACTGCGGCTTGAAGTCAGACCAGCGTCAAGTCCACCGTCAGCACTTGAAGGCTGTAAGATACGAATTCACTCGCTGGACACTCGCTGGGCACTCGTATGGCACCTTTTGAGTAGCTGCCATTTTATCGAAGAAAAAAAAATAACAGGGAAAAGGAAAAGAAACAGGAAAGAGAACCCGCCATATATATATACATATAATATATTTTTTATAATATATAATTATTAAAATATACTATTTATATGTAATATATATAATACATTTATACCTATATATTGTACATATATGTGTATATATATATAATATTATATATTTATAAATTATGAAAATATATTATATGTAAGCATATCATTGATTATTATAACATTAAAAACCAATTCTGGTTATAGTGAGTGTACTGCGGGTAGAAGGGTTCAGGTGCTGATTGGGTTGGAGCGTGATACGGCTGTTGGGCGACAGGTGGATTCGTAGCCGGACGATGGTAGGAAGGAAACTCCAGTCGTAATTGTGTCAACATTGCCTCCCTATCTCTCTCCCTCTCCTTCGCCTTCTCCAAGTCTTCGACCGTCTTCTTAAGTTGTTCTATTTCCTGCACAGTAATGTAATTGCATACATTAAACACACATTCGATTTTTTAATTGATTTTGTAGATTCTCAAGTGATGTGAGCAAAATAGTCAAAATAAATTGAGTTGAAATTGAATGAATTATGAATTCTTTTTTTTTCACTTCTGAACCTGTTCAGATCTCATATGAGCCTCAGATCTCACATCAGATCTTGTGCTGTGATTTTCAGTGGGGTTGGCATACTGAAGAAACTCATGAGAAACTCATTTGAAAATCGAAATGTACACGTACCTCTCTTCCCGCTTTCACTTCCTCTTTCAAGTTGTGGTAGTCTTTTCCTTGATATTGTAGTTTTTTCACCGCTTTCTTTGACATGAAAAGGGGTTGGGACTGGTGCATAGGAGGCGGAGGTGGTTGGGACGACAAAACGGCTGCTTGCTGCATCGGAAGCGGTTGCGACGACACAACGGCTCTCTGCTGCATCGGAAGCGGAGGCGGTTGCGACGACACAATGGCTGTCTGCTGCATCGGAAGCGGAGGCGGCTGCGACGACACACCGGCTGTCTGCTGCATCGGAAGCGGAGGCGGCTGCGACGACACAACGGCTGTCTGCTGCATCGGAAGCGATTGCGAGGACACAACGGCTGTCTGCAGCATCGGAGGCAAAGGCGGTTGGGATACAGCTGCAGCGGACTGACTTCTCGTTCTACTATTGGTACGTCGACTACCTCGTCCTCGTCCAGCTATATGTAACACAAAAGTATTTTCTCATGCCTCAGGCCAATTGCAAAGTAAAACTTAACACTATGTGAGCGGATCTCGCTCAAGCTTTTCAAACTCTGATTGTATATGTAATTATAAGTATTGAATCCGAGAAAATCGCTTAAAGGAAGAAAATTCGTAATTCGAGGGAATGTCAGTTTGGGTGTTTAATGCCGGAATCCATCATTGTCCATAACAACTTTACGACCGTTACATTCGTTTGTTTCTGCACATGCTACTGTGCAGAATTAATGTATGTATATCTATAATGTATATCATTGAGAATGCTTCTATTTTCGGGGTATACAAGATTGTTCGCCTCAAGCCGACAGAGGGTGAATTCTCTGTAGACGCCCTGGGTGTACGCAGACTAGATTCTTCGCTTCAAGCCAACAGAGACTAGATTCTTCGCCTCCGGCCGCCAGAGAGTGAAGACCTAAGGTTTCAACAGAGAATTCACTCTCCGTCAGCTTGAGACGAATAATCTAGTATCCGTAGAACCGAGTCGAAAGAATTCAGTAATGTAACCAAAATCCATTACCATTACATTCGTAATTTGTAATTGATCCAAAATCCATTATCCATTTTCATTGTAATTTATAATGGAAATGTGGTCAATTACATTACACTACGTAACTTGCAGCTGCCCAACACCTCTCCTAACCTCAATCTAACCAGAAAATTTGAATCGCGCTTTTTGGCGCGTTTTAACAAAATCAAGTAGGCTTGACGAGGCATGGTTGAAATCCCTCTCTGTGCGGGTCCGACTACCGAGAACCACTGGCAATCTACGTTCACGCCGCCGCCATCTCTGCTAAACCGAGTGGCCCGCATCCACGTTTACTCGCGTTATATATCAGTGGAACACATCCACAGCAAGAATAGAGCGAATGCAAAATGCACGAAAAACTTGAGAACAGGGAATATTTTTAATGTCTTGGATGCCTGCACTACATGTGAGACCTGTCGATTTTTATGTATATAGCCTATAAAGGACCTACAACTGACCATGGTGCGTTGATGATGAATTCGGGCATTAGCGTCTTCGTCTACAAACAAGAAAAGACCACGCCGACGAATAGCTTCACGTATTGCCTGTACAAATATCGCCCACGAATCTTCCGTTCCTGTGTACAAATATCGTAATATCTCCTAATGAGACCAATTCGGACACATTGGCGAAGATATAAATTTCATAGATAGGTAGGTAAAAAGATGTGATCATTCTTGAATATGGTCGATACTGAAGGTAAGTACCAAGAGATCAATCGTTGACGATTAGACACGTGTGGCGAGATGCGGTCAACTTTCACGGAATGTGACTGATTTTGTATATTTTACATTTTTAATACTCGTGGATAAGTACTTACATCTTGATGCTACATCCACCCACGTCGTGGAATTGTGGTCGGTCGACATCTTTCTTTCGTTTTCTTTTTTTTTTTGCTCACAACTCACGCGCATCCGCCGCCGTTAGTCTCTGCTCGAGAAGTGACCGAGAAACGGAAACGAGGCCATGATGCCTACTACGAGGGTGCGTTCGTGAAGTCTTTGAAAATGAACCAAGTGCTAAACCGATCCTTAGTATACGAACTACACGTTATATTTAGAAAAGCCCATCCACTTGTGAAATAGTGGTGGTAGGATAGTAAATATTAGATGTGTTCATTTGTTTAAATGAATTTATAATCGAAGGTTACATCGTAATTATTGTGTTCCGCTGTGAATCGCGCATGCGCGAGGAATTATAAAGTCCGTTCGCATTGGCTGAGTAGACGACCACTTTGCGTTCTCGAACACGAGTGCACGATTTTTTTTTCTACTTCTTTTTATGTGAATAACGTAGCGTAACTTGAGATAATTAGGTCTTTTTTCCGATTTGGTCAAAAATAATAATTACAAAAGTTACATGCAATTGAATTTCATTGTTTTGAAATCTTGGCATGGGCGGCGTCACGTGGTTCCAATTTTCAGTCCGTCCGTCCGTCAATTTTTATCGAAATGAAATATGAATAAAAAATGACCGAATTATTTGTCCGTAAACCAATAAAATATGACATGAAAAAAAACGAAAAAAATCGTAATTCATAGTTTACTTGACATGAGGCTGACTTCCGAAACCAGCTGGAAATGTTGGGAGTTTTTCGACAAAGCAAAAAAGCAGACACGCTCAGACACACAGCGACATGATTGGTCGGATCGGAGGGAAAGGACCAATGGTATCACAATGCCTTAGCGTGTGTGTCTCGTTGGAAAGCTCCCGTTGTCAACCGATATCTCTCTTTCTCGCACTGGTAGATCGGTGCCTCAGGCCGTCTCTCTTCTCCTGAATTTCGACGGAGCTCACAGCGAATTTATGAATCTGACCAAAATTCAGCATGATAGGTGGCGATAGTAAGCCAGTTGTGTCTAGCTCGCGCGGGACGCTATTCGGTTTTTTTTACAGGGTAGTGACAACGAAAGTCAGTGTTTGGTGAAGAAAAAATGGCCAACAAGAAAAACGAGGGAAAGAAAAAACGATCGAAGCAAAAGGTTATGGGCGAGAAGTAAGTACATGTTTTTAACAAACAACTGTCGGGCAGTGGTAGGACAGAGGGGTAGATGCAGGGGTACCGCGGTCTACAATCGCGGTATGTTTTGTTTTTACAGTAAAACCTTGATAATTTGCTGGTAGCGGGACCGAAGAATACAATTAGATCAGGGATAGTAATTCAAATTTTTCATCGAATGGCGCTCTCATTGTAGTCTAATCCCGCGTGTACGCGTGACGAAAGTAAATACGGGAAATATTGTCGCCCCGTGGACCGTTACATCATTCCGGAGCGGGGAAATACGTAAACTTACACCGACTCACACGAACCTGAAAAACAAAATAAATGGCAAACAAATTATTTCTCTGCACCCGGTAATCGAGGTTACACTCTGTGTGTGTGTGTGTGTGTGTGTGTGTGTGTGTCCGAGTCCCGAGAGCCACTTCAGTCCCGATCAGAATCACTCCCGTACATCCGGCGTGGGTAGCGCGTCAATTCACCAATATACATTTATGCGGGAAAAAAATTCTACAAATATGATACATTTTTTTCAAATTTAATCGAATCATAATTTCTAATTCCATACATCGTTCATTTGTACATATAAGCAAGTCATGAACTGTTCATTTTATCATTTTTCTTTTCTGTATCATGCTCGGTATCATGGTTCGTTTCGTTACGACTTACGATCACTAAACCATTGCAATCGCTACAATGTATGCGTGCACTATTTGGGAGCTACAACTCTGTTCCAGTCTAAAGACTTCTACAGAAAGGTTATCGTTTGTTTTGTCCAATTAGTTTTCTCAACATGATGAATCATATGTATATGATCCACAGCAATCGTCAAAAAGCCGAATGTTCATAGTAATTCAAGTTCCGAACGTTCAATCGAAACAAAATTTCAGTATTTCAATACAACGCTGATCCGGCCATAAGCCATTGGTCCCTAAATTCGAGATTCGATACATAACAAATTTTCGCGAAACAAACGCCGTGGTATGGGACCGTTTGAGATCGACAATGTATGGGGGGTGGCTAAAATTCCACGTGGGGTGGTTTTCCGTGCAGGTGAAAAATCGCTGTTGATTTCAAAATCCTTAGGGGGTAGCCCAGAATCGACGAGCGGTTAGTCTTGATAGAATAGAGTACCCGAGATCGCCGAAAAATAGTATGTACTCCAAGGGGCTATTCGCTCCTGAAATCAGCTGCACACCCCGGTTTGACATCAATTGAAATCAGGGAGCGAATCGCTCCGAAATCGTACAAAATCACTTAGTAATCCGTCATAATCACTCAGAAATCGTTAGATATCAGTTGACAATTTTCGAAATCACTGGAAATCAGCTGAAATTCGTCAAAATCACTTTAATAAAATAATCGAAAATCGGCAAAAATCATCTCGAATCACACATGAAATCACATGGAAAATCAGCTGAAATCATGGATGAAGTTTCATAAAATCATGCGAAATCATATGAAATCACGAAATCACGTAATCACTTGTACACGTGAAGTGTGAGTGAATAGCTCCTCAGTCCTCGATGTACTCCTGTTTCTCAGTTACTCAACGGCGGGGCCGGACCAGCATGGTCTCACACTACTGAAATCGTCGCATATGACACATTCCGGGCCAACTCGACCAATGACTTTCTTTCACCACTGCTTTTCATAATTTTTTATACGTTTGTCCAGGCTTCCAAAAACACTTTGTTATTTTTTCCGACTATTTTTTTTTTCCTCTTTCAATAACCGTTAATTATTTACGAATCGTCGAAACTCCTAACGGATCCATAGATTTTTTTCAACTTTGAATTTTTAACGTACTATACGAATCAATCTATTAATTGATGAATCTCTGACTGAGGAGAGTCACTCAATGCGAGTGTTCTGTACAAACCTCAGGGAGATGGAAAAAATCTAAAGAAAGTATATACCTAACTCTCGAATTGAGTGACTCTCCTCAGTCAGAGATTCATCAATTAAATGATTGATTCGCATAGTCCGTTAAAAATTAAAAACTGTAAAGATACAAGTGATAGAGTCTCCAAAATAAATTTTTTTCAATTTTAGCAAAAAATTCTCACAAATCTTTTAATCCGTTGCGATTATTTCAGGCCTCATTTGAAAGTGGAAACAATTTTCCTCATATGTTTTGCATATTGAAAAATAAAGTATTCGATGAACATCTTATATCTGATGCCATGCCATGCCTATGTGATTTATTACGTGTGTTTTTGTTTACACGGTTAGAAATAAAATGTCAGAGCAGGTCCACCTAAAATTTTATGTCAATTTTGACACTTTTTATTGTTCAAGTGAAAATCTGCAGACCTTGTGTGTAGCGCAAGCCTCTGAGGGCATTGAAAATGTTACCTGTTTTCTCGTTCTTAGTGCATTTTGTTTTAATAAATTTGTATCCGTCGCATTTTGATTTAAATTCACGTGAAACAGAGTTTAAATTCTAAGTCTGACAGATCGATGATCGGTAACAATCTGACAGATTAACGATATATTTGGATCGGTCACAATCTGACACATCGACCATCCATAAACTTTTTCCATCTTTCGTCTTTTGCCATCTTTTTTGTCTCTCACATTTTTTTCTTCCGCATTGTTACTTTCGTTTTGCACGCATTTCCGTCGCATTCGCAGATTTGTTGCATTTTAACATTTGATCAAAAGCGATTTTGTCCGCTTTTTGGTAATCGCGTATATCAAGTAGAAATTCGAACGCGTCTTCTACTGGGGATCCCGAGTATACGAGATTCCATGTTTCCATGCTTTGTCTCGCTGGATTAGTATTGTTTTGTGTGTTTATGTGTGTATTCTGTCTGTCGTTGTGTGTGTGTAAGTGTATGGGTATGTGTGTATTCTGTGGTCGAACGATCTGTGGCTCTTGGTAACGTATCGGTCTGTAAGTGTGTGTGTCTGTGTAGCTACCTAGCGGGTTGTTGCCAAAGTTTCCGAGCGTCGGACCTTGGGCGCGTGTGTTTACATAGGCTGTGGGTTCGCTATGACTTATTCGTTCCATCTTTCTTGTCTATGTGTGTATCTGGCTTCGTGTATGTACTCGCTTGGTTACGTGTGTATGGCTTTTCTATGTGTAATTCCTTTGTGTCATGTCTGGATTTTGGTAAGGGTTGCGAGTGGGTGGTTGGGTCGTGTAATGGAGGGAATGGTTTGTGGGTTTTTTAGTTGGGCGCCAATTTATAACGGGCTACTCAGCCGGCTATGAATGTAAAGGGACGGGGCAGGGGAAGGATAAGAAGTACCAGGGGAGACACCAGAATTCCGATGATTTCCGTATATTCTGTCAATTCTTAATTACAGGGGTATTCTTAACCTAACGTGTGTGTGTGTGTATGAGTGTGTGCGGGTGTGGGGGGTCAGTGTCTCAGTCTGACTAACCTGTACAGTCTGTGTGTGTGTGCGTGTGTGTGTGTGTGTCCGTCTGTCCGCCTGTGTGATGTGTGTTTCTGTATTCTCAGCGTTACAACCCAAGGCTCTGGCTCAGAACCGTGCGCCTCAAGCGAGCGCCTAAGCACGACTGACGCTCCGGGGACTCTCCCGTATGTGTGTGTGTGAAGTCTATGCGGACTTCACACACACTTGTGGCGGGGCGCCGAGCGCCACGTCACAAGTTGATCGCCGTTGCAGTTCTTGGAATTTCACCCGCCACGATTGCAATTGCACGAGTAAAGTTTGGATCCGTTGTTTTTCTCCAACTCCCACATCTGGGTGCATCAGCGTAACGTGGAAATCTTGAATCTTCTCCTCGATCTTCTCACTTATCAACTCGCACCATGACTTGATAATATTGTCACGAAGTTGCCCACGGGACTGCGTATGAAGTGCGTTGTAGGCAACTTTAATACGCTCGAAAAGACTGATATACTCCTCCATAATTACTGTTAACTTTGTCACAATAAACTTTGCAGGGAAATGCTCACACCCCTAAGCTATGTCAACCTTATATAGGCTCACGCCCCACTCCTAATCAGGTGTAATTAGCAACTCACTCGTCCAGTATGAAAAATGTGAAATTCACAGTTCGAATAATTTGCACGGGTCATCGACTATTTTGGAGAAGTATCACTCGAAGTCAAAATACACTAATGATAATCACCTTTGCGGTAATTGCTCGACCTAATAGGTTTCCCGAAGACAGGCTGCTAGTCGATCCGAGACACACGGTCTACCGATTTTCGGCGGAGGATCGTTAACTGATCCAAGCCTTGGTGTAATTAGGTCATCGCTAAGAAAATCCAAGACTAATGACCGGTGGAAATGAGGCCAAATTCCACAACCGTGAATGTATACTTTTCGCGAATATGGAAATAGAAAATTTACCGTTCAGAAAACCCCATCAGTTGTCACCGTATGGTAATCAAACTGGACTGCATGGAGCGGTCTCACAACCATACGCCACGTAAAATTAAATAAAATGAATAATTTAACTAATTTCCTGAATAACCTGAAAAACTTGATACTCACCCTCAACAGCCTCCTCATCTCGGACCCTCAAAATGAAAATCCCTGACAGTTAGGTTAGGTAGACTTAAGATGGGTTAGGTTGGAGAGAAAAAAAAATTAATTTTGGAAAAAATTTGAAAAAATTTGAAAACATTTGAAAAAAAAATTAAAGTTTAGGTTAGGTTAAGTTAGGTTCCCCCCCTAGGGGCCTCAGGACCTTGCAGAGGTGGGGGGGCTTAAGTACTCAAATGAACCCCGGGGCTATGCCGGCGGGGGACTTGTTCCCCCGGCAGGGCCTCCCAAGTCAGACAGGCCTAGGGGGAGGGGGAAAAACCAAGAAGAGGCCCAGCCCAAAAGCTGAGGTGTAAGGCATCGTGCTAACAGCGGGCACCGGGGGCTAAACTGGTGTCTTAAAACGATCCCCTGGCGGTACCAGGCGACCCCGCCTTGTAAGCAGCCTGTAACGTGGCAAATGAGTTGCCCGTTGTGGCATCCCTCAACGCCGCGGAAGGCTTGCAAATATCCTCGCGCGACTCTCGGTAACGCGCATAGAATTAAGAAACGGTACCGAAGGGTCACGTGGTTCACTGGAGCAAGGAGCGACCTCACCCCGCTTCCCCGCCGGCCTACGAGCTGACGCGGGGAAGACGGGTCTAGCCATCTTTGCCAAATTCTACCTAGTCAGCTTCCATCTTGGTTTTGTCAAGCTAGCAGCATCAACCTGTTGCGTCGTGCTTAGAATCCAAGTTTTTGAACTGTTTCTAGAGTCTTCCGAGCCCCGAAACCTCCCTAATAGTTTTGCGAGTGCATTGTGCAGATCGTGCTCCATCCATTGTGCCCCGTCGTTGCCCAGGGAACCCGTGAACCGAGGAACCCGAGATCGCCGGACCGCTGGCACGTGCCGCGACCGGCGCCCCTGCTAACCGCCGACCCCAAGTGTGTTCGTGTGCCCCCAAAGACATTGCCACGCCACTTTTTGGAATACCAGCGACCCTCGATCCAAGGTAGGATCTTTTTAGTACCGATTTTCGCCCCCTGTGCGACGAGAGACCCGTTATAACTTTGTCTAGGTGGGCTTGGCTACCGCCGAGACCGTTGGAGCCTGAGACGAGGAGACCAGCGCCACGGAAAGTATCCTAGATCCGCCAGGATCGTTTTGCCTGCTTTCTGTCTCTCGCCTTGCTTGTATTTTCAGCTCTTTACCCCCGCCATCGACCGCCCGACCTGCACGCGCCTCCGCGAACGGTCGAGTCCCGATATACCGTGTTTTACCGTTGTTTGTCTCATTTCTATTTGAATTTTGCTCGTGTGTGTCCATGTGTGCGTGTCCGTGTGATTCGCGCCTGTAGAGGTGGTCCCAGTTGAGACTCACGCTCTCCGTAGGGTGCGCAGAATCACCACGCACGCCGCTTTACTTCAACCGTCGCCGAGCTACGGTTCGCCGTACGCTTTAGTTCGAATCTTGTCCATTTCTGGTGTTCGTCCGATATTATCCCGCTCTACCGTACCGACCGTAAATATCGATCGAGCGAGTTGAGCGCGATCCAGTGCTGTAGCCGTCGTCCCCGTCGAGACGAGTGCGCTACGTGGTCTGCGCAGGGATCGCGCGCACTCACCGCGGCGAGTCAGCTGCCGAGGATCCACAGACCGCTGTGCGATCCGGCTGACGCCCGGTACCGTCCCCCCCCGTTCCCCTCGCCCTCCTCCTGGCCCGTACCCCGTCGAGTCGAGCGGCTAGCTTATAAATAGCGTATCCTATTCTGTATTGGCTCCTCTAGCCCAATCTGATTTCTACCCTCGAGATCGCCTAGTATCTCGAAGGGATTGTTAAAGCCAGTCCTTTTTCATTGAATAAATACGTCTTATAATTGTTCACCAACTTACACAGGGTCTACTATCTTCGCCCCCACGTTCCCCTCTACCAAACACTGTCTAGCCGGCCTCCCGTCTCCTTCCACCCCTAATTCCTTCCCTCATCCCCGCGGAAACGCGGCGATTAGTTCCCGTAAGGAACTTGGCGCCCAAATCTTTCTTATCTCTTTTGTTTAGTTTTAGTACCGTCCATCCACGTTGGGTTGTCGGCTTCTTTTGCTAGCATTGTGGACGGGGTTGGTTTCCAAACAACCCCGAAAGCGTGTTACAAGCCTTACCCGGCCATGCGGGGCTCTGGCCGGGTGGACCGTCTACTTCCCCTGCTAATCGTGGGATAAAAATGGAAAAAGAAAATAAAGAAAAACAAAAACAAAAAGAAAAAGAAAAAGACCAAGGAAGACAAGTGGAGGAGGAACTAAGACCAGGAAAAGGCTGCGAAGCCTCCTCTTCGGAACCGGGCCACTGAGCTGGAACCGGAGCTGTAGTAACCACGGCGCAGAACAAAGATGGCCCGGGTGCAAGAAGCACCCCGAACCGTACGATTATAGAGGAGAGCCAGAACATGGAAGAAGACAGTGAAATCTTCTCGGGGACCGGAGAAACCGAGATTGTAAACGGCATCCAGGCCACATATGCCCGAAGCGGAAATATGAAGAGAGAGATACGAGAAGAGCAGGATGTTAAGCTAAAAGACCTCAAAGAGTCCTTAGACAATGAAGATGCGGATACGGACGAGTACGACGACCTTTTTGATTGGGGAAAGGTAGTTGGCCAGGTACTCTTCGAGGTGGAGAGACAGAGAGGTTTCAGCAGAGAGCTGGTGACCGAAATGGAAACCTTGAGGGCGGAAGGCCTCGCCCTGATCCAGAGGTTCTTCAATGAAGAACCACTGAACCTAACTGAGGAGGAGCTACGTCAGAAGAGGGTCGAATGGCAAGAACCGCGGAGGCACGCCAAAAGGCCAAGGCAGAACAGAGACGAAAAAACCCACGGGAGCGGCAAGGCAAACATGACCGGGTCAAGTGAAGGCACCCCTCCGCCCCAAAGAAGGAGAACGGAGGCGCAAATCGCCAGCGCCAATACCAGCCCAGGAGAAAGACCCAGTGGGGAGAGACGAGATCCACCCGCCACGCGGGCGCAAACAGCGGCAGAAGGAACGAGGATGCAGGGCAGAGCCGCTGTCAGGGTGGAAGCCGAAGGAAAGACCTTCACGGACATGATGAAGGATCTGAGAAGGCGGGTAAGCACGCAGGACCTGGAGATTCGACTGGCCAGAAAGATGAGAGCATGCGAGAGCGCTATCATAGAGGTAGAGGGCGGCGAAAACACGGCAAAAAAACTAGCAAAACGGATCCAAGAGGCAGGCTACACGGCCGTGACTCTGGGACGAAAACGGACGAAAGTTTACCTAGCACGCTACGACCCTACAGCGACAGACCTAGAAATCTACCAAAATATATGCGACGCGCTGGGAATAAAGGACTGCGCAGGCACGATCATCTTCACCAGAGAGAACGGTAATGGCACAAAGGCAATGTGCTTAGAAATCGAGGAACGACACGCAAAAAAGCTAGTACAACTTGAAACCATCCAAATTGGATGGACGGAGACCAGGGTGAGGCTCTTCGCCGCCTCGACGCAGTGCTACCGCTGTGGCGCTGAGGGACACAGGGCCACGGATTGTCGCAAGTCCGAAAATGTCTGCTACAAATGTGGAAAGCCGGGCCACAGGAAGAGTGACTGTGAAGAAGAGGAGGCCGAAAACAATTCAGCGGAGGAGGACATGAGGGGAAACCCCAATGCCGGGCAGCAGCGGCGACCAGAGGAAACGGAGGAGCCAAGAACCGTAAGACGGAACACCGACGGCAAGGATGTGGCGGACGCGAGTATGCAAACAGACCCAGCTCCGCCTGTGCAGCAGGGGAAACCAGGACGACAAACGACGTACAGCTCCGTGGCAAGGAGCGGACTAAGCAAGGAAGGCGTACACACCGGTGCTGGGCGGCCCCACATACAGGAAACGGACCCCGATAACATCGGCCACAACCGAGGAGGGCAAAAGACGCTGAAGCCCAAGAAGACAACCGCAGTAATTGTGCAACTTAAAAACGGCAACTATGAGGAGACGCTCCGAAGCTTGAAAGCGACAATCACCATGCCAGCGGATGTCAAAGTCCACAACATAAGAAAGACGAGGGCAGGACTTGTCCTCATTGAAACGGACACAAAAGAGGCGGGAGAAATGATCAAAAAGACGATCGACGACGCCATGGGAGATACAACTGAGACGAAACTCCTGGGAACAAACCAGGATACGTACGTCAAGATAAGAGGCCTGGACGCCCTGACGGACGAAGAGGAGATCATAAGCGCCCTGGCGAGCGAGGTGGGGAATGGCTCGGGGCTTAGGGAATCCATGTCCGTTATAAGAACATTCCTCTACCCCTGGCAAGAGAGAGCGGCCATCATCAAGATGCCAGCCGAACAGGCCAAACCACTACTTGAAAGAGCGAGGGTTAGAATAGGATGGACCATGGCCAGACTGTCACTCAGCGAGCCACGCAGCAGAGCGAGACACCAGGGCAGAGTCGAAGAGCGGGAAACAGAGACAACCAAAGCAACGCGCAGCGGTGACACTGGGAGCGGCGGACGGGGAGAGGCAACTCACAACCCGCAGGCATAAAAACCATAAAAATTACACAGGCGAACCTGGGCCGCAGCCCGGCAGCCCTAGACCTGCTACTGCAATCAATGGACGAGGAAAATACAAACCTGGCGATAGTCTCGGAGCCCCCCAACAAGGCCAAGGGGAATGGGAGATGGTTCTGGAGCCAAGACAGAAAGGCGGCGGTGATTGCGCGGGACAGAGACCTGCCCATCATGACGATAAGCCGGAACGAGGGCAGGGTGACGGTAAAAATCGGAGAGGGCCTAATCGTGACCTCATTATACTTCTCCCCGAACAAGGACACACGAAGCTTCCGGAAATTCTGGACAGCGACCATAAGGGAGCAAGAAAAGATGGAAAGAAACGGAGATAAACTGAGACTGCTGGCGGGCGATCTAAATGCCTGGTCCTACCTATGGAAAAGCCGAAAAGAAAATGCAAGAGGCAGGATAGTCCGAGACACCCGATCCTATACGGACATCTCCTGCTGCAACAGGGGAAGGCGTAATACCTTCGAGACCGACAATGGAGGGTCAATCATTGACGTCACCTTCACGACAGAGAGACTGTGTAGCAAAATTGAGGGGTGGGAGGTTGACACAGAGTCGGAAACTTTGAGTGACCACCACAGGCTCAGGTACCGGATAAAGGGTTATGGCGCTGAAACTGACATCGAGATGGAAGGCGGAGGAGCAGCCACAACGACAACAACAGCAAAGCCTCAGGCTGGAACGTAAAGAAAATGGACCGGCAGAAGTTTGCGGAAGCACTAGAGGGCATTAGACTAGAAGATCAAAGACCAAGAGAACTTCCGGAACTAACCGAGGTGATCGTAAACGCCATCACCAAGGCGTGCGACGAGGCGGCCCTGCGAAAGAAAGCGAGAAACAGCAGACCGCAATACTGGTGGAATGACGAAATCGCAAACGAGCGAGCGCAATGCATATCCGCGAGAAGGCAACTCCAGAGAACCCGCAGGAAAAGAGGACGAAACACGGATGGCCCGACAAAAGTGCGACGTGCCGAAGAGGCACTCAAAGAAAAAAGGCGAAAACTCAAAACCTCGATCGCAAGAAGCAAGGCGGAAGGGTGGAAGCAACTGATTAGCGATGTAGAATCAGATCCCTGGGGAAAACCCTACAAAGCAGTCATGGGTAGGCTCGGAAACCGAGCACCCACCCCGACGCACCCGGAAGTAGCCGGGCGGGCTTTGGAGAAGCTGTTCCCGACCGACACGTCCCCTGAACAGGCGATCACAAAACAAGAGAAAGCGGGGATACGGGAGAGGACCGACGGCGCCGACCTAAGGGTGACCGAGGCCGAAATAAGGCAAGCACTAAAAGCCGCCAGGCCAGGTAAAGCACCTGGCCCAGACGGCATAGCCGCAGAAGCAGTAAGACTGGCACAAAACGCGAATCCGTCGATGCTGAGCACGCTGTATAATAAATGTACCGAGACACTAACGATACCGGACACGTGGAAAACGGCGAAAACCATCCTGATACCTAAGGGTGATACAGACAACTTTAGGCCAATATGTCTCCTAGACACAATGGGTAAGACCCTGGAGAAGATCCTGGCTGGCAGGCTGCTGGCATTCCTGGCGGCAAATGAAGGAATAAGTCCACACCAGTACGGACTTATGCCGGGAAGATCAACCACGGACGCCCTGAACCAACTAATGGATGTGGTGGCGACCCACCGGGCGCAGAAAAGGGCAGTGGTCGCGGTGGCAATTGACATCAGCAACGCATTTAATACAGCGAAATGGAAATGGATAACATCGGAACTTACAGAAAAGGGGGTCCCAGAGTACCTGACCGCCATGATCAGGGACTACCTGAGCAACAGGCGGATATACTACGACGTACCCGGTTCACGACTGACAAGGAAGGCCACCATGGGAGTCACGCAGGGATCGGTTCTTGGACCGGTCCTGTGGAATGTCATGTTCAACGGAATAATAGAAGCAACCCGGGGGGAAGGAGTCAGAGTAATTTGCTACGCGGACGACACGCTCATAGTGGCTGCGGGCGCCAACGCGGAAGAGGCAACGACACGTGCCAGTGCGGCAACAAACAGGGCCGCAACATGGATCGGTAGTAGGGGGCTGGAGATGGCGCCGCATAAAACAGAGGCGATACTATTTGCCGGAAAAGGAAAAAACTCGAGAACGGTGAATGGCGGGGTCACCGTGCAGGGAGTAAACGTCAAGTTCTCCAAATCCCTGAAGTATCTGGGGATCACTCTAGATGGCGGAATGAAACTAGACGGGCACGTCGGAAAAGCAGCAGAGAAAGCGCTGGAAACGGCCCGCAGACTAGGCGGTTTAATGCCAAACATAGGAGGCCCCAGGGCCCCTAGACGCAAACTATACGCTACAGTAGCGGAATCTATCGCGCTGTATGGTGCCCCACTATGGGCAGGAGATAACATGAGCGGTAGAAAAAGAAAAGCCCTTGAGAAGGTGAGAAGAGCGGGAGCAATGAGGGTCGCATCGGCCTACCGTACCGTGTCGACCGGCGCTGTGGAGGTAATAACCGGGTTGCCACCACTGGACCTGGTGGCGAGTGCAAGGGCAGCAAGGTATAAGGAGGAAACGGAAATAAACAAAGACGAGACAATAGATAACGACGAAAAGAAAAGAAGGATGAAAGAAGTGCGCGCAGCGACGGAGAGAACACTGCTGGCAAAATGGAAGAGAAGGTGGGAAACCGCGGCGACCGGAGGCTGGACCAGGAACACCATCAGAAACCTGGACAAGTGGCTGCAAAGAAAACACGGACACGTGTCATACCACGTAACACAAATGCCGATAGGACACGGAGCCTTCGGAGCCTACCTGTACCGATTTAAAAAGAGACCGACACCGAGCTGCGAATACTGCAGAGAGGCACCCGAGGACGATGCGACGCATACAATCCTGCACTGCTCGCAATGGGAAGAGCTGAGAAAGGATAGAGACGGGAAAAGGATGCTACCGGATACACTGGAGGGCATTGGCGACGCAATGGCCAGGGACGCTGACAATGAGACCTGGGCGCGAGTGGAACAGACGATACGCAAAATAATAGTTGCAAAGGAGGCGGCAGACCGACTTAAGGGCTGGTAAGAAAATAAAAACACAGCTCGGACGATACGGCATTGAAAAAAAAAAAAAAAATTAAAATGAAAATTAAAATAAAAATGAGAACATTATATGTGTGAACGAACAAATATAAATGTAGATAGGGCAGCTAACACATCGCAGGCAGGGCAGACATAAGCAGGCCAAGAGTAGGGAGGCACTGAGTCAGATAGGTAACCACCTAACACACGTGACATCCTCTGGAAGGGTGCTGCCCCGCGTCCCCACGGGGAGGGGCTCCCGACCAGGGGCGACTGCCATAGCCGGTCCCAAGCCCGGTTGAGAAAAGTAGAGGGGCTTGACCTGATTTGACCTTTATCCCCCACCGGCTGTCCAACGCTGAGAGAGAGACGCAATGCCCTATCGGCGGATTCCTCTCTCTCAGGTCGAGGAACCCCAACTCGGCGACAGTTTCGGTCCAAAAAAAAAAAAAAAAGGTTAAGTTAGGTTAGATATAAATTAAGTTAGGTTAGGATACGCTGACTTAGGTTAGGTTAGGGGGTGGGGCTTAGGTTAGGATAGAGGGTAGGAGGTTAGGTTAGGATACAGGGTAGGGGGTTAGGTTAGGGTACAGGGTAGGGGGTTAGGTTAGGATACAGGGTAGGGGGTTAGGTTAGGATACAGGGTAGGGGGTTAGGTTAGGATAGGGTGGGGGTTAGGCAAAAGAAAAGCGGCTAAAGGCAGGCCGCAGCACTGGTGGAGCGAAGAAATACATCGGAAAAGATCCTCCTGCGTCGCTGCGAGGCGCAGAATGCAGAGAGCCCGCCGGAAAGCCGGCAGAGGAACCGCGCCAGGTACGCCCGCGAGGGAAGAACACAATTACAAAGCGGAGAGACTGGAGCTCAAGAAGGCCATAGCTAAGAGCAAGACGCAATGCTGGAAACAGCTGATGGGGGAAGTGGACGGAGATCCCTGGGGGAAACCGTACAAGATAATAATGGGCAAGCTCGGCGGCAGGCTGCCGCCCCCCACACACCCGGCCGAGGTGGGACCCGCATTGGACAAGCTATTCCCACAGGAAGCAGCGCTGAACCAACCACTAGGAGAGGAGGAGAGAGCTCGGATCCTTGCGGAAACCCCGGCCATACAGCTGGAGGTGACGAACGGAGAAATCGCGGCCGCACTCAGAACCAGCGAGAGCGGAAAGGCACCGGGCCCGGACCGGATCGCCTCAGAAGTACTGGGGGTGGTGCACAAGGCCAACCCCGGTCTCCTGGTGGGCCTACTGAACAAATGCATGGCCAACCTAAAAATACCAACACCATGGAAGACGGCGAGAACAATACTGATCCCCAAGGGGGAGACCGGATCATACAGACCTATATGTCTTCACGACACACTAGGGAAAACACTGGAGAAAGTAATAGCAAACAGGCTCCTGAACCACATGACAACGCATAACGGGATTAGCGACCAGCAGTACGGCTTCATGCCCGGAAGGTCAACAAACGACGCGCTGATCCACCTCCGGGACACGGTCATGACTCAAATGCGCCAGAACGGGGTGACGATCGCGGTAGCAATCGACATCAAAAATGCGTTTAACACGGCCAGGTGGTCGTGGATAATGACGGAACTGGAAGAAAAGGGGACACCCAGCTATCTACGAGCCATGGTAATGGATTACCTGGACGAGAGAGATATATATTACGAGATCCCGGGAGAAGAAAGAATCACCAGGCCAGTAACGATGGGAGTACCCCAAGGATCCGTTCTGGGGCCTCTACTGTGGAACATCATGTTCGATGGGGTGATAGACGCTAGTAGGTATACCATGAGCGTCCTGGATATACTAAATATTCATGAGCCTCGATCTAGGAAAAAATTGAGTCTCACATACGAGTACACCGACACACACACTCAAAGATTGGTATGCTAGTATTACCCTGTTTTGTTGGTAATGTAGTTTTACTTTATCGGTACGGCAGTTTTGCGACTGAGCGCCTCTGGTGGTAAAATTTGAACCGTGATGTCAACCATTTTGAAATCACGTGCCGTTCGCATAACGTTGGCGGCAAATTCAAATTTGAAATCACGTGACTTTGACGGCAAATTCAAACTGTGATGTCAGCCATTTTGCGATTGAGCGACCTCTGGCGGTAAAATTTGAACCGTGATGTCAACCATTTTGAAATCATGCGCCGTTCGCATAACGTTGGCGGCAAATTCAAATTTGAAATCACGTGACTTTGGCGGCAAATTCAAACTGTGATGTCAGCCATTTTGCGATTGAGCGACCTCTGGCGGTAAAATTTGAACCGTTATGTCAACCATTTTGAAATCACGTGCCGTTCGCATGACTGTGGTGGCAAATTCAAATTTGAAATCACGTGACTTTGGCGGCAAATTCAAAACTGTGATGTCAACCATTTGCAATTGAGCGGCCTCTAGCGGTAAAATTTGAACCGTGATGTCATCCATTTTGAAATCATGCGCCGTTCGCATGACGTTGGCGGCAAATTCAAATTTGAAATCACGTGACTGGCGGCAAATTCAAAACTGTGATGTCAACCATTTTGCGATTGAGTGACCTCTGGCAGTAAAATTTGAACCGTTATGTCAACCATTTTGAAATTTGAAATCACGTGACGTTGGCGGTAAAATTTAAACTGTAATTGAGCGACCTCTGGCAGTAAAATTTGAACCGTGATGTCAACCATTTTGAAATCACTTGATGTTGACGGTAAAATTTAAACTGTAATATTTAAGCGATGACGTCAACCATTTGAAATCACATAACGTTGGCGGCAAAATTTAAACTGTAATGTTAAACTTCCACATTATACCCTGCGACTTTGGCGGCCATTTTGCAACCACGTGTACAATACCGTGAAGTTAATTGCGATATAATTATTTAGAGTACCAGGGAATAAGGATTGTGAGGAGGTTAGAGTTAACAAATTATCGAATACGATTTGGGTACAAATTCACATATTTTCAATATGTACATATTTTTTTCAAACGAAAGTTTTATTGGTTATTTTCATTATCCATTAATAGTGTAGTCGATCGATTGGAATAGTGGTAGGCTGAGCTCGAATCGTTGACCTGTTATATTTCACCAGCTGTAACAGAATTTAGAACGAACATAATTAGTCAAATGTTTTGCAGTTTAAACTAACGGATGCTTCATGCGTACGTTTAACAATATATTGATGCGAATTCGGATCAAGAGTGTGAGTGAGTGAAATGAGTGCTTAAGCGGAATTATTTCCTCCCCCCGAACGATCTCCGGGATCATCGTCATTGTTTTTGATATGATGCACGTACAAATCCACACGCGCTATGATTAAACTGACATTGAGATTTTTCAGATCGCGGAGAGGAATCCGATTATCACTTCTGACTGAAAGTTTATCTGAATCCGAAACAGAAATACGACTTCTAGACTCAAAGTACATGAAAGAGTGAAAATTAGAATGCTTACGAGATTCCCCGTCGGACACATGCATGACAGCTTTAGGTTCGGGTTCAGATTCTTGCATCGGTAATACACTTCTCGGAAGTGTGCCCTCGACTAGACTTGGGTTTTTCCTGATGGTTGGGTTACCCGCAAACATCGATCCTTGTGGTAGGCTGGACATTGGTGGTGGTGACGCTGTAGTTGTGGTGGTGGCGGTGTCAGCAGCTTCGGGAACTGCGGATGAAAAACAGAATTTAATGAAGGAAATCGATAAGCTAAATTTCAGATTTTCGAAATTCCAAAATCAGTCGACGAAGTACTTACTCAGCTCGTCAACGTTGGAATACTTGACGTACTCAAATTTGGACGCTAATCCGCGTCCGTTGAAGAATGACATGGTAATACTGCCCTCGGGTGAGGATCCCCCCGGAGATTTGATGTCACGCGATGAACGGCGGAATATTTCTGAGGTATTCACCCGATTCAAGATTAAAGTATCGCGATATTCGGTTAATATGGCTGTGGCATTTCGCAACAACATCAGATTCCGGTCGACAACGGTTTGAACGGTTGACTGATTCTGTGTTGGAACTTTATCGAAAATCGTCAGCTTGTATATGACATTTTCAATCGTGCTCTCGGCGTACCCTGGCGCCGCAGGATTTCCAACTGTAATGTTGTCGGACTTCAGCGGAGCCGCGATTCCACTGATCACAACCGACAAAATGCAGAGCACAACGGTGCAGAGAATCGTGCAAACCATGGCGTAGACTGTGACCGCGGAGCAGCAGCATTTCTTGATATACCCCCAGACTTTTCTTTTTTTCTCGTCCATTGTGTTGATCGTTGCAGTGCAAAGGTCGACGCGCGAATGAGGTTGCAAGCCTTGAGGATTGAAATGATAATGTATCACGCGTGGTGCGAAGTGCGATTGCATGCATGCATGCAAGTATGTAAGCGAGGAAATGATTTGAATTTGACCAATGACAAATCTAGAGTCGTTAACTGTTGTCGATTGCAACACGATGGTCGGCACAATGTAACGCTGGTATGGTTTATGCAACGGGATATCGTCCGACTACGAGGTGCGAGTGTAAAAGTGGTTGGTGAAAAAAATGGTAGTATACCCATATATTTATTCCAATAACATAAAAACGATCAAAAATTGTGGTACATCCGTACACATTTATTCTAGTGACATAAAATGATTAATTGTAATATATCTGTACACATATTTATCCTGAATGATCAAAATTGTAGTATATCCATACACATTTATCCTAGTTACATAGAATGATTATTATGTAATATGACCCATAACTACACATCAGACACATGCTCACACAATTTCTCACAATAACTCACACATTCGCACACACGAAACCAAAGAAACGAAAATACACCACGACAAAACCCTAAGACATACACACAAATGCTACTCAAAAACCAAAATCACAATCACACATACACAGACACACTAGATAGAGTAAACCATTAAAAACGACGAAAACACAACCTCCCATCATAGACATCGCCCGCGTTAGGGAGGGGGTAGTTGTGACGTGGCGCTCGGCGCCCCGCCACAAGTGTGTGTGAAGTCCGTATAGACCTCTGTTAATTAGAACTACTTAGAATAACGATAGTTCGTCAGGATCCTTGGATTTTGTGGGAGGATATGAAAAGTAAGGTACAGACGTTTCTGTAGGACACTGTATTTATTCGACAGTTCGAATAGCACTGACTGTCGGCTCAGATTAGCAAGTACAGATTCAAAATAGGCGAGTGATATCTTCTATTAGTATTGGTTATGTTTTGAATTGATACATGTAGGAAAGTGCAAAATAGAATATGTCTGTGATTGCACTTATGAAATAGCTTTTCATCAAACATTCCGCCCGCCGAGTCAACTGCTGACAGTTGACGGAAAGACATGCATAAGGTAATTGCACAATAAATATTCTTCAACTTAAGGCTCCGGTGTCGATGTCTCCGCCGTTCCGGGAATAGGTAGAGGACAGAGTTTGACAATTGGTCGTGTGAACGTTGAAGACTGAGTTTTCACGGTCACCACGCGGACAAGTCCGTCTCGTCCTGGCTTGACGTCGATGACTCGAGCGAGAGGCCACTTAGAGGGAGGATAGCGCTCGTCTGTGATTAGTACGAGGGCTCCAACTTTAATGTTGTCGCTCCGACTGTGCCACTTGGCGATACCCTGTAAACGCTGTAGATATTCCAGTGCCCATCGTTGCCAAAATGCCTCGAGCATTTGTCTTTGCAATTACCATCGTGATAGTCTGGATTGTTTCAGAGTAATGAGAGCCGGTTCAGGTATCGAGTTGATTGCGGCTCCTGTGAGGAAATGCCCCGGAGTAAGAGCATCGACGTCGGCAGGATCGTCAGATAGAGGGCACAGCGGTCTCGAATTGAGCACCGCTTCGATTTGCACGAGGAGCGTCGAGTACTCCTCATATGTTAGTGTAGCATCTCCGATAATGCGCTTCAAATGGAATTTAACTGATTTCACACCAGCCTCCCATTTTCCTCCAAAGTGTGGGGCTGATGGTGGGTTAAATTTCCACTCTGTCCCGTCGTTCGCTAGCAGATCAGCAAGCTTGCCGAGCTCTTTCGATGAGACGTCGAAGAGTTTTCGAAGCTCTGCGTCTGCGCCAACAAGGTTTGTTCCACAGTCGCTTCTGAGGGTTGTGCAGATCCCTCGGCGTCCAGTGAACCTTTTGAAGGCCGCTATGAAGCCGTCTGCTGAGTAGTCTGTCACGAGTTCCAGGTGAATAGCCGATGTCGCGAAACATACGAAGAGGACGATGTATCCCTTGTATGTTTTAGCGCCGCGTCCCTTCCAGGTTTTCAGAGTGATCGGGCCGGCGTAATCCACGCCAGAATTTGAGAATGGTCGTGACGGTATTGTTCGATACTGAGGCAGCTGACCCATCAGCCGTTGAGCAGTTGCTGCTCGTTGTCGTGCACATGTGACGCATCGCAATATGTAAGATCGAATTGGTACTCGTCCCCCTAGGATCCAGTAGGATCGTCGGAGCATTGCGAGCGTGACTTGTGTGCCACCGTGCAGTGTCGAGGCATGAGCATCTCTGATGACCAGCGTGGTTAGAGATGAAGTTCGAGGCAGTATCAGAGGATGCTCCGAATCAGGATCGAGAAGGGAATTGTGAAGACGCCCTCCGAGGCGGAGCAATCCACTGTTGTCAATCACTGGTGTCAGTTTGAGAAGTGGATTCGAACGTGATAGAGTCCTAGCGTTTTGAAGTTGATGAATCTCCTGACCAAAGTAGGCCGTTTGAATAGCTCGGATCCAGAAAATTCGAAATGTTTCGATTTCTTGTGGTGTAAGGGGCCCTGAAGGCACCTTGACGTTACTCCTCTTGAATCTGGCGATTGCTCGTTTGCAAAGAGCTGTGATCCGAAGTAAGCGGGTTAGGTTCGAGTACCGCTCGATGAGCGGCCATAGAGCGGGCACTCCACATTGGATTGTAGCAGCAACCCTTTTCCTTTCTTCAAGGTCCACTTCGTCTTCAAGATGAGGTATGGTTGTTGGCCAGAGCTGAGAAGACTGTGTCAACCAGTTCGGGCCTTGCCACCAAATGTGATCTGGTGCAAGTTGATGGGGGGTAAGTCCCCTTGAAGCACAATCAGCTGGATTGTCTTCTCCTGAGACGTGGTGCCAAAGTGCGTTTGGTAGTGTCTCCTGTATAACTTTCACGCGATTTTTCACGAAGTCTTTCCACTGTGAAGCGTGTCTCTTAATCCAGTAAAGTGTCACCGTTGAATCTGTCCACAGGTGTACCACTATGTCGTCGCGGTTGAGCACACTCAGCACACGAGTCATGAGGCGTGTGAGTAACACCGCCGCTGTTAATTCGAGTCGCGGAATTGTCACACGAGCAGTACGGATGCGTTTTTTCACAGTAGAGTCACTTTTCTGAGGCGCTACTTTGGTTTTCGCGGCGATCAACGAGACACACACTTCACCGAGTTCATTAGTCACGCGTAGATAGGCGACCGCACCGATTGCTGCCTGTGACGCGTCCGAGAACCCGTGTAGTTCCACTTTAGACACTGTTAACGTTAAACCAATCCATCGTGGCATGGAAAGATTCTCTACGTGCGATAATTGTTTGAGGAAGTTTTTCCATTGATTAGCCAAGGGTTCGGGGAGTGGTTCATCCCATTCGAGTTTCTCGACCCACAGATCCCGCATGAAAATCTTGGCACGTATAATCACGGGCGATAACCAACCCAGAGGGTCGAAGCATTGCGCAATGCGAGAAAGCACGGAGCGCTTTGTCCACACTACTGTTTCTTGGTTCACACGCGACGTAAACACGAAAGAGTCTTTGCGCACTTGCCACGACAGTCCGAGGGCTTGAAACACTGGTTCCTTTTCAAAGGATCGCGATGAGACAGCGGCGCGTCGCGATTTCGATATGTCGGCCAGCAACTCGTTGTTGTTGGCGACCCACTCGCGTAGCGGGAATCCGCCCGCCTTGAGAAGATTGTCGATTTGACGAATCTTCTCCCGTCCGTCTTCAATCGAATATGCTCCTGAGTGAACATTGTCTACGTACGTCTCTTTGAGCACAGCATTGACTGCGTCCGGGAATCGTTGGCCCTCGTCTTGGGTTAGTTGGTGGAGAGTACGTATGGCTAAGTATGGTGCACATGCCATGCCGTACGTCACAGTACGAAGTTGATAAGCCGAGACTGGTTCCTCGAGAGTATGTCGCCAAAGGACGCGTTGGAGATCCCAATCGTCTGGGTGTACTCGGATTTGGCGATACATCTTCTCGATGTCAGCTGAGTACACGTATGGGTATTGTCTCCACCTGAGAATGACATCGGAGAGATCTTCCAATATCTTTGGACCAATGTATAGACAATCGTTGAGTGATTGACCGTTACGTGTGGCCTTTGATCCGTTAAAAACAACACGTAATTTCGTGGTTGCGCTTGTTTCCTTCGTTACGGCGTGGTGGGGCAGATAGAATACTCTCCGTAGGTCGTGAGGTTCCTCAGTTGCTCGTTGCATGTGCCCCAGATCCTCGTATTCCTTCATGAACTTTCCGTACGCACCGTGGAGGTTTGGATCGCGTAGAAATTTGGCCTCCATGCGTTCGAGCATGCGAGCTGCATTAGACTTCGAATCACCGAGGTCGTCTGTCGTTCGTTTGAGTGGCAGTCGGACGATGTATTCTCCCGTGCAGGTATCACGTGAATGAGTGGCCCTGTAGTGGTTGTCACACTCCGTGTCGTCTTGCGACAGTTCACCATAGGATGACGGAAAGGATTCTTCCTGTAGAAAGAACTGTTGCATCAGGTCTTGCAGCTCAAAGTCAGGAGCACAGTGGTAGCTGTGACCTACACCATGTTCAGCCTGAACCCCAAGAGTGTCACCTGATAGTATCCACCCGAACTGTGTTCTCTGAGCGATCGGAGCCGTATCATGGCCTTTGCGAACTTCTCCTTGAAGTACTCGTTTGTAAACTGTCGCACCGAACACGATGTCAATCCGACCGGGTGTTGCGTAACCTGGGTCAGCCAGTTCGAGACCAAGGAGATGCGGCCATGCGCGAGATGACGCCTCTGCCGATGGCAGACGTCCCGTAAGTCGCGGTAGAATCAATGTCTTCACGTCACACGAGAATGACGGTGCCACGCGCGATTTCACCGTCATTACGACCTCTCCGTTGGTCGTTCGCGATTTGTCACTTCCCATACCGACGATTGGGATTGATGCGCAAGAGCGAGGGAGTCGGAGCCTCTGTACGAGTTCTTCAGTCACGAGAGAAACTTCCGACCCTTGATCGAGTAAGGCACGTGCCTCCACGAGTTCACCAGTGCATGACACTACTCGTACAATGGCCGTTGCCAATAGTACCGATTTGACACGAAAGTCACTCACGTTCGCGGTCACCGCACTGTTTGTCGCGATGTTGACGGCGGCTGCCGATGACGTAGTCTCAGGCTGCGCTGGCAGTGACGGCGTTGATGTTGAGGAGGAAACTGATTCGTCATGAATCGATGCATGATGTTGAGCTCCACAAGTTATGCACCTCTTCGTTGATGTGCAGTTGCGACGAAAATGAGGAGCAAGACAGTTGAAACACAGGTTCTTTTGTTGTATGAGATCTTTTCGTTGAGCTACAGTCTTCGTTTTGTATTTTGCACACGACCAAACGTAGTGTTTTGATGAGTTGCACACTACACACTTCGTTGTTGAAGATGATTGGGCCTCAGCAGTGTGATGAGATTTGCCTGCTCCTTTGTTCTTCGGCTTTGTATCGAATGGTTGAAGTGTACCGACTGATCGTTCGAAAGATTGGAGGGCTCTTGCTCGTCCGATGAGAAAAGTCTCCAGTTTCTTGTAGGTCGGCGGATCAGTGCTTGCACCGATATCTTTCTCCCATTCCAAGATCGTTGTTGAGTCGAGTTTGGTGACGATCATGTAGACAAGTAAATCGCTCCATGTGTCGACAGGTCGTTTCAGAGCTTGAAGTGCATCGAGCGCTTGTTGAGTATCGTTGAGCAGCTGCTCAATCTCTGTTGCGGTGCCATGGGTCACTGGTTTCGTTGAAAAAAGGACGCTGAGATACGTATGAACAAGAATACGTTGATTCTCGTAATGGGTGACCAACGAATCCCAAGCTCGTTCAAAGTTATCAGCTGTGACCGCAATGTTCTTCAGTCTCATTGCTGCGGAGCCTGTTAGACTCAGTTTCAGATACTGAAGTTTTTCCACACACGTCAACGACGTATTGTATCCGACTAACGATTGGAACAGGTCCTTGTAGGTGGCCCATTCGTTGTAGTCGCCGCTAAACTTAGGCAGGTCCAGCCGCCGTAGGCGTCCAGAGTGTGAGGCTCTATCTGGGTGATTCAGGGCAATAGCAGATTGGCAAGCCCTACTCCGTCAGCTGTTGCTTCTGGAGTATGTCGCTCTTCGTAAATGTTTCCCATGTCTTCTTGGGCATCGAGGAACGCTTCCTCGACGGCTGAATACCAATCACCGTTAAAATATTCGTGTGCCTTTAACTGTGCGCGAGTTTCGTCCTTCGCCTGGCCATAGATCTCCCGCATAGCCAGATGATTGTCTTGAAACTTGCCCCAGTTTGCTTTCATACACTCCATGCGTGACTGTACACGACTCACTGTTATGTTGTCTCTTCCTACCTTCTTGAGATTCGTGACGGCGCGATGGATCAGACCGCGCAGCTCTTGTTGATGTTCGAACAGAGTCCGAAAGTTCGGCATGATAAAAGTTGTGATAGTGTAAACACTGAGTTCGATAACGTTCGAGAGAGTTCGAAATATGACACGTTCTGTCCGTTTGCACTCACAATTGTTATTGAGAGGAGGTTTTTACACTACTAACTGGAGTTGTAAGAAAAAAGAAACATTTATTCTCGACAAACTGAGTTTTAACACCACGTTTTGGTGTGTCCAACGCGTAGTTCGCTGCTGTGTAGCCGAGAGCGAACGACCGAATCGCGAGAGGCGACACGTTACGCAATATTCATCTTCTTCCACACAATTCGCAAGGATCCGGCTCGAAGGACCAGAATGTTAATTAGAACTACTTAGAATAACGATAGTTCGTCAGGATCCTTGGATTTTGTGGGAGGATATGAAAAGTAAGGTACAGACATTTCTGTAGGACACTGTATTTATTCGACAGTTCGAATAGCACTGACTGTCGGCTCAGATTAGCAAGTACAGATTCAAAATAGGCGAGTGATATCTTCTATTAGTATTGGTTATGTTTTGAATTGATACATGTAGGAAAGTGTATAGAGCAAAATAGAATATGTCTGTGATTGCACTTATGAAATAGCTTTTCATCAAACAACCTCACACAGACACATACGGGAGAGTTCCCGGAGCAGTCAGTCGTTGTTAGGCGCTCGCTTAAGGCGCACGGTTTTGAGTGGGAGCCTTGGGTTGGAACGCTGAGAATATAGAAGCACACATTACACAGACACACACTGTACAGATTAGTCAGACTGAGACACTGACCCCCCACACCCGCACACACTCACACACACGCAGACACACACGCGCACACACACACACACGTTAGGTTAAGGATACCCCTGTAATTAGATATAACTGACAGAATATATTGAAATCATTTGAGTTCTGGTGTAGCCCTGTCATTTCTTATCCTTCCCCTCATATTCAAATAAATACAGTTATAAATAAAAGTAACGGAGACCCACGTTTAGGTGTTCAAACAGCCGTACCCGTATTATGCATAATATTATATCGACTATAAAAAAAAAGATTGAATACTCAATATTTTCGTATCGTACATGGCAGGACCTTTACCAACTACTCGATTTCTGACGAATTGCCCATTCAAAGTACATATTATTATAAGTGCAGATACAAGTGCAGATTTTGAGGTCAGAAATGCCAACGACACTATGATAGCGCCAGTTAGTATATATATATCAGAGCGTGGTGGGTATACACAAGCTATGGCATGCGTCATGTAAATACTATAATGGAGCTTGATTGTGTTAGATATAACCATGTGCCAGCATCGTCAAAGTTCTTTAAGGTCTCAGTATGTCATAACGCACTTGCATATTTATAGATTCGCTGAATGAATTGCAAAAGGTAATATCTGTTGAGAGATGTCCTGTGCCCAAATTAAATGCTACGCTACTACAGGATGACTTCATCGCCGACTCTCAAGAATTAGAGAACAACATCTCACGGACCAAAAAACGGAAGGTCAGTATAGGCTGAAGGCCTCCATAAACTGCTGCTCATTGATAAAAATTGTCTTTTCGAGCAAAATATTCCTAACTTGTGTGAAAATTTTGAAACTTCACTTACTTGCAATTTATTTTCATGATTGAATTGCATGAATGCGAATTTGGTACTGCAATAAACTAAACACTATCACCTAACCAATGATTTTTGCTATATATTATCAAGACTAATCAAAGTGCTCGAAAGACGAGCTCCCAAAGTGAGACGGCTAAGGAAATCCTTGATGCACATCGAGCTCGTGCTAGCTCGCAATATGATGGAACAAACGTACGAACAGAGAAAACAGAAAACAGATCATGGAGCGTATCAAAACCGAGTAAGCTGCAGACTGTATCAAAACAAAAGAAGCCGCAGACTGTATCAAAACCAAGTAAGCTACGGACTGCATCAAAACCAAAGAAGCTGCAGACTTTACCAAAACCAAAGCCGACCGATAAGGTATCATTTCCAAGCTGTTTTTTAGGCCAGAGACTTTTTGAGATTTATTTATTCATATATTTCTGTTAAAAAGCAATATAATTTTCGTCTTTTGAATAACTGAAGAGCATCCAAGCCAAAAATCCTAGTACTATGATCCATTAATAAAATTTGCGGCCTCATACGACAGAAACAGTGTAGGGCCATGCGGGCCAACCTGTGCATCCGTTGCACATTTTGCACCGGCCAGGTAGGCTTGTGAATCCAATCCTATTACCCAGCCAATCAAAAGGGATTAGGACTCGGCGGCCCGGGACTACCTGGAGCGCGCCTGGGTCGCTTAGAACAATAGCTTCTTGGAATCCATTACCTGCTTACGAATATTTTCCTTTTTTGGATAACTTCGCTAGCTTCGGAGTCTAATTAAAGGCTATGTAAATAATTCTTCGATTCCGGGCTACGATCAAAATCTATTGAAAAACTTCTCCAACATAAGTAAATAAATTTTCAGAAATATGCAGCTGCACTTGCACCTGCGAGTACTATCTTGAATTCAAGTCAAATTCGCGCTATTCGAAGGTGAGTCTTCCTAGCACGTCGAATTGAACCAATAGGATCGATCAATTGCCTTTTATAGTAGAAGTATTTGCGCATATAAAACGGTGGGATACTGTAGGTGAGCTCATTCGAAGTTTACCTTCCGAACTTGTGTCCATAGTACGATTAAATCATAGTAGCAATGGCAAGTGAAGCTAAAAGGCCGAAAGTCCGGAATTATTCCTATCAACCACGTTGGGAAGAAGAGTTCTTCGTTATTCCTGTTGGTGATGGTTGTGCATGTCTAGTGTGTGGACCAGTGTTTTTGAGCAATAGGAAGTCAAGTGTGGAAAAACATTTATCCTTAATCACGCTTCTCTTGATACGGATTTTTCAAAAGGCTCCACAGCTCGAACATTAGAAATCGAAGCCTTGAAATTAAAGTTGATGAAACGTACATCAGTTGATGCCTCCAGGATTGTAAGCAGCAATTCGAATTCAACAACAAGATTGTCTTTCAAAGTGGTTCATATTTTGGCCAAGGCAATGAAGCCGTACAAGGACGCACAGTGGGACGAAATCCCAAATCGACGGCCAAAAGTCTGACAAGTTTTCAATTCGTGTGAAAGTCCGCATTCGTGGGTTTTCGGGGTCGCTGATTACGAATCTGAAGTTGAAATTTTGAAAAACAAAATGGCGGATCCAGTACGGCAAATAATTTAATGAAAAACGAATGAATCGCGGTGAAAGTCTGTATCCGGGGGTTTGTGGGGTCGCTGATTACGAATCTGAAGTTCGAATTTCGAAAAACAAAATGGCGGATCCAGTACGGCAGAAAATTTTATGAAAAACGAATTGAATCGAGGTGAAAGTCTGTATCCGGGGGTTTTTGGGGTTGCTGATTACGAATCTGAAGTTGAAATTTGGGAATACAAAATGGCGGATTCAATATGTACGACTTGTGTAGAAAAAGCGTTATATTTATGTCACATAGCAAAATAATAATAATAATAATAATAATAATAATAATAATCAAGAATCTCACTTATTCTACAACACAATTGGGTTTAAATTGATGGACTTCGTCCGCTCTAACAACGGAGTAACGGTTTCTTGGACTTTTCACACACTTCTACGATGGACTTGGATAACCACCACAAGACTCTTGCCAAAGTGAGGAGGAAAATAGTGAAGGCCACCAACCGAAGGATATTTCTGCTCCGCTGCCGTAACAAAGGCATTGTACCAAAATTTTTACAACTAAGAATTGCTAACCTAGGCCATCTAGTCAAAAATCATCAATTCCAAAAAACGCTTAGACGCTTCCAGAACAAAGTCCTAGACATAGAAATTGGTCAGGTCATACACACCTTGAAAATACTTAACAAAGAAAAGATTGAATTAATTTCATATCTCAACCAAAACAGTTCTGACCCGTCGCTTCACAAAAAACTAGTCAATGATGAGCACAGGTGTGAGTTAATGTTTGAGAAAATCAAGAAAAGCAATATAGCTAAATTTGAGAAGCTTGATAATACTGATAGTAGCTTTCCACCCAATGACAAATGGGTCGTAAATTTAACTAACACTGAACTACCACCTAGAGTAAAGAACTGTTTAGCTCTGGGTCAAAAACATGGGGTTCCATACTCCCCGGAGAAGATCCCAATAGATGATATCATTTGTAGCGTTGAATCTGCAGTACTAGGCCTTGATAGACAAACCAAAGATAGCATTAGAAGTGAAATAACACAGAAAGTTGTGTCTCACACCAAAAAAATGCAACTCAACAAAGAACAAAAACAACAACTAAGCAATGTTAACACCACCAAACGGTTTCTCAACAACCACCCTGAATTAACTGTTGTCAAAGCTGATAAAGGGAACGCCACTGTAATAGTAAATACTGATGATTACGTATCTAAAGTCACGACCATGCTCAATGACACTAAAACGTATAAAATACTCACGTCCGACCCCACGAAAGATACTGAAAAACAAAACAATAATTTAGTTAGTGGTTGGATTAAGGGTAAATACATAACTAGTACCACAGGCACCAACCTTAAGATCCACAACTCGGTACCACCAAAAATCTATTTTTTGCCTAAAATCCATAAACCAATTTTATCATACAGACCTATAGTTTCTAACATTGGCTCTCCAACTTACAAACTTGCCAAGTTTTGTACTCAACCATTAACTAAAATCCTCGGCAAGTCTAATTATCACACAAAGGACTCATGGTCTTTCGCTGACTCGATAAAAGGTTTGAGCATACCACCTCAACATAAGCTCATCTCGTTGGATGTCACTTCTTTATACACTAATGTGCCTGTGGATCTGGCTCTGGATTGCGTGAACAGTAGATGGAATGAAATTGAACAACACTCCGACTTACCTAAAAAAGACTACCTTGAAGGAGTTAAACTGTGCTTAGATTCCACCTTCTTTGTACACAAAGGCGTTTTTTATAAACAGATAGAAGGGGTAGCTATGGGTTCTCCAATTAGCCCGGCGATAGCCAATTTGGTCATGGAAAGGCTAGAAAATGATGTAATCCCAAAATTACCTTACCAACTTCCGTTCTTCAAACGATATGTTGATGATATTCTTACCGCAGTGCACTTAGACCATATACATACCATAGCCAACAGTTTCAACAATTTCCATCATAATTTAAACTTTACGACTGAATTAGAAACTAATGGCAGGATTAGCTTTCTAGACCTTGTCGTCATTAACAATGACGACAAGCTATCAATTGATTGGTACCAAAAATCCACATGGACAGGTCGGTATCTGAACTTCAACTCACATCATCCCCTTGTACACAAAAAATGTGTTATCGCTGGACTAATTGATAGAGGTCTTAAGCTCGCCGAGCCTGTATGGAGGGAGAAAAATCTGAAACTGATTGTCAACACACTGCTTAGAAATGGTTATCCGCTCGGTCTTATAAACCAAGTAAAGGTAACAAGAATAGATAGGCTATACAATAACGAAGTATACCAAATTAAAAAAGAACTGAACGAACATCGGTTTAATAACACCACAATTTTGCCGTACGTTTACGGGCTATCAGAACAAATTGGCAAACTACTAGGTAAACATAACATTAAGGTCATTTTTAAAATAACTAACACCTCTGCCAGTTTGTTCACACGCCTGAAGGATAGGGTGAAAACATTAGATGAATCCCACTTGGTTTATAGGATCGACTGCAATGGATGCGCAAAATGCTACGTCGGTCAAACAAAGCAGCACTTACATAAAAGAATCTATGACCACAAATATAGTATTAAATGTAAAGACAGTAACAAATCAGCGTTATCAGATCATGCCTTAAGTTGGGGTCACACTTTCGATTTTGATAATACACAGATAATTACTAAAGAATCTAACTATCATAACCGACTTCTGAAGGAAATGATCAACATTGCTAGACACAACACATGTAATAAAAGAACTGACATTGATCGACTTAGCAGCATATATGCTCCAATTTGTAAAACATAATTCTGGTCTGCAAGAACAAGATTCAAATCGTAAAGATAACGAGGTTCGATTATCGATTACTCGCGCACTGGATCACTTCCGGAAACTGAAACCGCTTCTCGGTCACTTCGCCGCCATAGAGCCTACATAGAACACCTCAGGCTCGATCGAAGTTGCAAAGATGTAAGTTTCTTGTTCTTCCAGACCAGAAAATTTGTTAATAAAATAATCCAGAAATGTCTTTTCACTATAACTGTATATTTATTTGATAATTTATAACTTAGAGTAGCTTTAGAATCAAAACAGTAGAATACATATATCGGTTAACATAACCTTAAATACCGACCACATTGTGACTCCGATCCTTTGTAGGTTATAATGTATGCGCTATTTCATAACTACGTTTAGCAGTACAAACCTAGGGCTAACCTTAATTAATTTTTAGTTGTTAAAAATTGTAATACAAATATAAATTGAATCTTTACAGATTTTGATAATGGCCAACCATGATTGGCCGAAACGTCAATTTCCAAATAAAATTGATTATCTACTGAATGATCGTCACACCCATGATTCTTCCTTCCTGTCACATAGCAAAGGTTTTCCTTAAAATTAGTTCGATACAGAGTATTGAGATTGAAATAACGTGTATAAAGTGTAAAAATTAGCATTACATTTCTTAATAAATATGTATTCGCTTATAAAAACAATTAACTGACAGAAAAAGTTCCACATTCCGAACAACTGGTCAGTCATCGTGATACATTCGATTACATACAACTTTATTCATCGTCACCAGAACAATCTGAATCACAGTGAGTGAATTCAACTGACGACGCATTGCCCGAGCTCCCTGCAGTTGATGAGACGGTTGGTGCAGTTAATAACTGGATTGCTTCCGGTAAAAACAGTCTCATTTTCTTACCAGGTAATTTTCGCAGGATAGAAATGTATGGATCAGACGGGGGGTTCCATGCACTGTTAGAAAAAGTTGCGGTGTAAGACGGCCCGGAGTAGAGGTTAAAAGATTTGGTGTTGATTATGACACTATTTTAGTGGTAGAAACGACCCCGGCCATGTTGTAAATGGGAAAACTGGTGTCACTTTGGCCCTTGTGACGCGATTCACCGAGATTAACACCTCTTGGAGTACTACACGGAGAAAAAGGAGCGGTTCCTGTAGCTGATTGAATACATATTTGCATGAACATAACCTATAACAGCTATGGGAGCCATGCTGTCAGTTGCTGCAACCTACCGTATAGCTCCCACAGCTATACTCTGCACTCCTGTAGCTGGACAACACACTGTTATGACCTGATTGTAAGCTACAGAAACCAGAAATCTGGCTGTCACAACCACTCCTTTTTCTCCGTGTAGCTACACCGATAACGGAGTAAATTCACTTGCGTTCCAAAATCGGTGTCCGAATTGACACCGAAAATAGTCTATAGAAGTCCACACCATTAGGTTTCAATTTGACACTTTTTGGTGCGTGAATGGCACCGATCGGTGTTATTTTATCCGATCCCCTCAAATCGGCAATAATCAATTTGTTTATTTCATTCTTCTATACTTTTAAGAACGTACGCGACGTGGTCAAACAAACATCTGAGATGGTGGTTAATGTATGTTTTTGAACAAGTCATTGTCCATGGTGCAGAAATCATGTACCGAAAAGTTGCAACCTAAGCTATCCGGCCGCATAGCGTAGTGGTTAGAGCGTGCGACTAGTAATACAAACAGCGGCGAGCGTTCCGGGTTCAAACCCCGCCTAGGTCTTAGAAATGCGAAAAAACTTACAGCGAACTCAATATGCGTTTTAATTGACATCCGTACTGAAAAACAAGTTAGGGATAGCCTACAACACCTAAAATACCAATAAAAAGCAAAAACTCTACCTAATTTATTGATTTTTTTTTCATCACATGGGAAAACACTGTTTCGGAGGCCGAAAAGATCACACCGTTCAGTGCAAAGCTGCACGGTGTATTTTCTTCTAACACCGTTTGGTGTGCATTAACCTCGCGAATTCAACACCGCAATTTTGTTACTATTGAATGTAATCGGTGTCGACCGTAATTAACACCTTACGGTGTTGTTGCATATGAACCATCTCGGTGTTGAACCACGGTGTAGCCTGGTAACACCAAGAATTTTACAATGTGCCACTACACCAAAATCGGTGTGGACTTCTATAGACGTCGGTGCGGTGTTAGATCGGTGTCAGTTTTAACACCGGTTTTCTAACAGTGTGGCATTTCACCTAATCGGTGAAGGTTACCGACGCCAATCTTGATGTCAATTTTTTTTCTTAATTCGTCCATCGAAGAAAGTGAACACGTGTTTGGCCGTTTTCGATTCAGCCACGTTTTCTATTTTTTTTAATTTTCCAATTTTTCATCCTTTTCGCAATTGGACTTTTTTCAACTGGCTCTAACTTCAAGAGCTTTGACTTTTTTTTTTAAAAAATGCTAAGGACATAAAATGTGCCAAAAAGATCAAGATTTTTGACAAAAAATTGCGCAATCTTTTCCAACTACACAGTTCTGGGATATTTTTGATAATAGAGAAAAAATCAATTATTGATATATTATTCATTTGGACACCTTCGATTTTCCTGAAACTTTTTACCTGGAATCAACCACTCACAATCAAGTTATCCTCCAAAGGAAATTATGGGCCTCGGATTCGTTCGGAAGTTACACCATCATAGGTGCCAAAAAATCGGACAATTCGCAAGAAATCTCAGGGAAAGCAATTTTAATATCGACAAGAAAAGCGTACTTGATGAAAAATTGAATATTGATGATCGAAATGATTAAATCTGAACTATTTAACTATTTCAATACTATACTATCATTAGTTAAACTATTTAACTAGTCGCTTTTTTATCGGATGATTCATTGATATTTCGAGATCTCAGCATTTATACGGTTTAATTTTTTAGTATATATGATAGTATAAGCACAAGATAGTATATTTTGTCGCGAGCTTGAATTCTGAATGAGTACTACCGCAGCTCGCTCTTCTGTTCGCTGCAGCCGTCGACAATGTCAACGTTGACGTACACTTGAAGTTTTATTTCGAATTTCACGAATGTAGAACTCATTTTATGATCGGAACCACGTGAAAACTTAGTATCTACATTCACAAATGTACGTGAAAATATACTTGGCACGGTAAAAAAATTATAATCTCGTTTTTGTTCATGACGTCGGGTATTTTTTAAGAAATTTAATTTTTCAGCAAACACTGATTTTTGGCACATGAAAACTTGTCTGCTCAAAGTTAAAATTGATTTCCCTGAGATCTCTTGCGATTTGTCCGATTTTTTGGCACCTATGATGATGTAACTTCCGAACGAATCCGAGGCCCATAATTTCCTGTAGAGGATAACTTGATTCTGAGTGGTTGATTTCAGGTACAAAGTTTCAGGAAAATCGAAGGCGTCCAAATGAATAATATACTGATTTTTTCTCTATTATGAAAAATATTCCAGAACTGTGTAGTTGGAAAAGATTGTGCAATTTTTTTTTCGAAAAGCTCGGTCTTTTTGGCACATTTTATGTCCTCAGCATTTTCCTAAAAAAGACAAAGCTCTTGAAGTTGGAGCCAGTTGAAAAAAGTCCGTTTATGAAAAGGATGAAAAATTGGAAAATTCAAAAAAATAGGAAACGTTGCTGAATCGGAAAACGGCCAAACACGTGTTCACTTTTTTCAATGCACGAATTGAGAAAAAAATTGACATCAAGATCGGCGTCGGTGACCTTCACCGATTAGGTGAAATGCCATCGAACCCCCCATAAGTAATTACCCTACTGAAGATTTCCAGGTGGAAATCTATGGATGAACCTATATGGTCTTTCTATAGGAATTTGGAACTGAAAATCCACTGAATTCTATGAATTTTAACATGGATTCATATAAATATCCAGGTAAAATCCTATGCGTTTTGAATTATATTTTGAATATCCACCTGCATATTTTCAATGCACATAGGAGTTTACCTGGATATTTATAGGACTCTATGTTGAAATTCATAGAATTTAGTAGATTTCCAGTTCGAAATTCCTATAGGAAAACCATATACCGAGCCTTTCTGACGAAACTAAACAAACCATCTCTCTCCCTCTCCCAGGTATGCCTAACGCAGGCCTGTGGAAGGGAAAGGGTTTGTTTAGTTTCGTCAGAAAGGCTCAGTAGGTTTATCCATAGATTTCCACCTGGAAATTTTCAGTAGGGTACATATTCAGTTTTACTCACTATTACTCATTCCACAATATTATACATGACTATAATGTTGTGAAATGCTATGAAAACCATAAAGAAATTAAAAAAAGAACCCTTATTTTTTATCATCGATTTCGATTGGACACTTCAAAATATACATTTTTTCAGAGGTTATTTTTCGCTAAGATTCGGGGCCTTTTGAAAGAGGCCTAGCAGAAAGTGACTTGATACAAATACAGTGAAACCTCTGAATAGGCTACCTGGAAGGCGGCTAGGGGAGTATAATTCTTGGAACTGACTTTCCCCCACCAACAGCTCGCTGGCACACCTCGAGTCCGTCGCCGGCGTTACCTCTGAATGGAGACCCCGTGTCTGTGTTGTTTTTGACGTGATATACCCATGTAAATAAGTGACTCGAAGCGTTTCCCAATAGGTTCTCTATTCAGAGGTAAGCGTCCGAACGCTCGTAAACAGAGTGAGTGGGGGAAGCGCTCGAGCGAGAATTAGGGGAAGGTAGCCTATTCAGAGGGCGCCTATTCGGAGGTTTCACTGTATTTCAATTTGGAAACGTGAAATCTAAATCCGCTATAAAAACTGAGGGTAATGATAAAAAAAAATCTTTTTGGGCCTCACTGGGCCCACAACGTGAGTACACCCCTGAAGAGACAATTTGAAACCATACAACTTTTATCTGAATCACTTCTCCATATTTCATGTTTCAACTGTTAAAAATCGAGAAAAATGCATTTTTCATTACAAAACCTTGTACCAATAGCGGTTGCGCAATAATGCACACATTTTTTTTGCTGTTTCCATTAAACAATAGAATAATCTACAACCTACAATAAGTCTGGCCGCTTTACAACGTTTTACAATTCAACTTTTCTCTACGTGTTTACAATTTTCAGTAGCAATTCTACGTTGATTTTCGGAAAAATCATTCGTTCACTGATATCACATACATTATTATTACAAGTTTTTTATTACATAATGATATTCTACTTACTTTCCCCTTTCGAATCCATTTTGAAAATCGGCGATCGGTTCATTTTTCTGCAACTGGCGACGTTTTCAAGAGCGCACTGAAAATTAGGCACAGAGCGCGACGCGTCTGCGTCGAGCGAAGGGCACTTTTGAACTCTGACATAATAGCAAGTATAAAGGATCTTCCCCTCTCGGGTCTGGAATTCGACCCTCGGACAATTACTTTATATAACCCACCATTGCACATCCCCGAAATCGATCCTTTATGTTTAGACTTTTGGCCGTCGATTTCGGATTTCGTCCCACTGTGGGACGGGGATATTGTGAAAGAACTGATAATGGAGATGGCTAATGAGCTAATAGAAGACCGAAAAATCAGGAACAATTGGCTAGCGAAGATGAAGGATACGCCTTTATCGCGACAAACAATGACGAGTAGAGTGATGGCGATTTCTGCCAGCTCCTACGCACCGGATTTCGAGAAACTTGCAGAACAGGCGCACGGGCAATCATCGCACTGAATTAGTGCTTGGATTTTAAAAATGTTCCTTTTCAACGCCAAAAACAATCGGTTCTTTTTAGAGCCACTGAAATATATCGCAATAAATATCCTGAGTCAAGTTTACTATTGTGCGTCATTATAGGATCAACAGACCTTTTCCCGACGCAGGTAACAAGCTTAACTGACCCATCCAATTATGTGCATCGCCCCGGGGGCCGTGTGCAGCGAAAATTCTCAACTTGGGCACCCTGGAATGTATCGCATGCAATAATGGACGAGGAGGTCAATCTGCCCTTGATAAAAAGGTACTTCGAGCCCGATGCGTGGAACATTGTTAATGAGGCTTTTAAAATAAAGAAAAAGAATGATCGATGGGACTGTGACCAGTGTAAAACGGACTTGGATGCATTGCTACTAATTTTGGCCTCAACAGAAGCACTGTCGACGATAATATAGCTATACAATGCGATTATTGCCTTGTATGGTACCATTTAGCATGTGTATCACTGAGACAACCTCCAAAAACAAAGAACTGGAAGTGTGGTAATTGTCGCGACTAAATTTGTTAAACGGGTCGGAAATCAATTGAAGCAAATAAATTTTTTTTTTTTTTTGTTAAATTTTATACACTGCAATCTGTTTAATATTAACAATAATCAGTTTCTTTTCACGGTTCTGGGCATGTAGAGAACGATCCATTGAGCGTTCTCTTTATTCGAGTTCATTGTCTATATGTACGTTGGCCTTGATTCACTTGTCACTACCCGCTTGCACTTAATTGAATCTTGTCATTAGATCCGAGGGCTTGAACCTTTTCAGTCTGCGTGGAACGTTAATATTGTAATTTGTGGTAAGTCTGTTGGCTAGCACATTGGGGTGGGTTAGCAGTCTGTCATGGTACTTGACACTGAACGATTTGATTTCTGCCTGCACGGAGAGCATTTTTAGGTCTCGTTGAATTACGAAGTTTGGCACGTATCTTGGTGCGTCTACTATGATTCGGAGCACTTTGTTTTGGAACCTTTGAAGGATTTCTATGTTGGAGGAGCTGGCTGAACCCCATAGTTGTATTCCATAAGTCCACACGGGTTTTAGTATTGCCTTGTAGATCAGCAGTTTGTTCTCGACCGAGAGTTGTGATTTCCTACCGACAAGCCAGTAGAGCTGTCTGAGCTTAGTGCCAAGTTGTTTTCTTTTGGCGAAGATGTGTTTGCGCCAGGTTAGTCTTCTGTCAAGATGCATCCCGAGGTATTTTACGTCTTCCACTTGGAGTAGTTGACGGCCGTTTAAGAAGACGGGCGGGCAGGAATCTCTCTTGAGGGTGAACGTTACATGGGCTGATTTTGTTTCGTTCGCCTTTACCCTCCAGGTGTTTAGCCAGGATTGGATCGAGTCTAGGTGGTTTTGCAGGTTCGCGGATGCTATTGTTGAATCTTTGTGGGATGCTAATATAGCAGTGTCGTCTGCAAAGGTGGCGACTATCGTATTTCTGGCTGTGGGTAGGTCGGCTGTGAAAAGTAAATACAGTACTGGTCCTAGGATGCTCCCTTGCGGTACACCTGCTTTTATCGGTAGAATGTTGGTGTATTCGTCCTGGTATTTGACTAGGAAGTGTCGATCGCTGAGGTATGATTTCAGGAAGACGTAGAAGGGATGCGGGAGTGTTTTTTTTAGTTTGTAACATAGGCCTTCGTGCCACACTTTGTCGAAGGCTTGACTGATGTCCAGGAAGGCTGCGGAACAGAAACTTTTGGCTTCTAGGTCGTTGTTTATTTTATTTACCAGCCTGTGCACCTGTTCGACAGTGGCGTGTTGGTTACGGAACCCAAATTGGTGGGTGGGGATTAGTTTCCTGTTTTCGATGAGCAATTTGAGCCTTTTGAGAAAGAGTTTCTCAAGTAGTTTGGCTAGTAGGGGTAGGAGGCTTATAGGTCTGTACGAGGTGATTTCTTCTAGTTTTTTACCAGGTTTGGGTATGAGGATGATCTGTGCTACCTTCCACTGGTTAGGGTAGTATTCAAGTCGGAGTGCGGCGTTGAAAATCTGTGTGATTGCTTTTAGGCATTTTTCTGACGAGTTCCGCAGGATTGTGCCATTTATTAGGTCAAAGCCGGGGGCTTTTTTTGTGTTGGTTTCCTTTATTAATGCTTTGATTTCCTTTTTTTGGATTTTGGGTATTGGCAGGTCCATTTGAAAGGGCGAGTCCAGGTATTTATGTATTGCATCTTCTTCTTCAGGGGTGGAGGCAGCTGGGAGAGGCTTAAACACCTCAGCCAGGTGATTGGCAAATGCCGCGGCTTTTTCTGGATCGCTCTTCAGCCATTTGCCGTTTTTTCCTTTGATGGGTGGGATAGTTTGCTGTGGGCGTTTGATCTTCCGCGTGGCTTTCCACAGCGAGTAGTCGCTGGCCTCCGTGGCTGTTAGACCTCCGAGGTAATCTTGGATTGAGTTGTTTTTTAAATTAGACAGTAGCTGTTTAAGTTCTTTCGAGGCTTTGTTGAGTGCCGTTTTGTCGAGTTCGGCTCTTGTTCTCTGCCACTTTTTACGGAGTTTGCGTTTCTGCGCCAGTTTCTCTTTGACTACCGGTGGACACTGCTCTTGGACGTAAAGGTCAAGTGCGTCCGGGGTGGCAGCCCAGGCCGCCGTTTGTATTGCCTTGGTGAGATTTTCAGTCGCAGCGTCGATTTCGATCTGAGTTTTGAGCGGTATGTTTAGGTCTAAGAGTTCGTCGAGTTTGGCTCTGAACGAGGGCCAGTTCGTGTGTTTGCTGTGGAGGGAAGGTTGTTTTGGTTTCTCGAATATTGTTGAGTTCATTGTTACTATGAATGGAGAGTGATCGGAAGATAAGTCTAGGCATGAGTCGATCTTGAAACGTTTTTTGTCAAGACCTTTGGTGACGCATATATCGATCAGGTCAGGAAGTCTGTTGGGGTCAGTCGGCCAGTAGGTTGGTTTGCCTGTTGATAAGAATTGCAGGTTTTGTTTTTGCATTGTAGCCAGCAGTTCCTTGCCTTTGAATGAGGTGAGCCGTGATCCCGACTCGGTGTGTTTAGCATTATAGTCTCCAGCGGCTACGAATTTGTTGCCCAACGTCGAGAAGAACGTTTCGAATTGTTCTAGCTTGTTGTTGTGTTTAGGGGGACAGTAAACCGCTGCTACTGAGAAAGCCCCGAGGTGGTCTTCTAAGGTAATGCAGGTCGCTTGTAGATAATCATGCTCAAATTTGTGAGATTCGTGGTGTCTGAGGTTGTTTTTGACTATTATGGCTGTGCCGCCGTGGGCTCTGCCATCTGGGTGTTTGGTGTCGTATATGCTATAGTTTGGGATTTTCATATAGCTTCTGTTTGTGAAGTGTGTTTCGGATACAAGCAAGATGTCAATATTGTGGGCTATTAGGAAGCTTTTGGTTTCGAGTGTATGTTGACACAGTCCGTTGGCGTTCCATACGGCGATTTTGAGAGTGGCCATTAGGTTAATTTTGAGACAAGAGTGGTTAGAAGGGCTACCAGTGATGAGATTTGCTCCGAGAGTTTTTTCACCATGTTTCGGAGCTCCACTATTTCGTTGACATGCTGCTGATCTGCTTCAGGGGGTGAAGCCGGGTCTAGAGCTGACGTGGGATTTGGAGTTCTGTTGGTTGTTGTTTTTAATTGGGCGAAATTAAGTTTTGCCGTTTGGGCGTACGATACACCTGGCTGCACTAGTTTAGTGGGTAGGGCAGTCGGAGTTGGCTGCTCCTCTGCAGCGTTTTTGCCTCTTAGGGGAGGGTAGAGACGTTGTTGTAGTTGTTTGTGCACGATGCACCCCCGGTAGTTGGCAGGGTGGTCTCCGTCGCAGTTTACGCACTTGACTTCCTTGTTTTTTTCCTTCCTAGGGCAGCTAGCGGTTTGGTGATTTTGCGCGCATTTTACGCAGCGTGGTTTGTTGTTGCAGAAGTTCTTGGTGTGGTATATGAGATTATGTATCAGAGGACTGAAAGGTTATACTTGTAAATATAGAATATAGATAGAGAATAGAACCTGTAACCCCAGTTCTCAGGCAGCCGGCCCGCTGGTCGGGTGTGTTTATTAAAGCCGTATTCGTCACATTATAATATTGGTTATCTTTATTATTCCCTCCTGAGTTCTCATACATTACATTTGGCGACGAGGATGGGATGAAATACCCGACACAAAAAAGGTGCCAGTGTTACTCACAAAAATTGATGCAGACACATATTCATTACTAAAAGATTTGTGTATGCCAGATCTTCCGAAAAATAAAACGTACGATCAGTTAGTGGAAACATTGATGACACACTTCAAGCCACAACCATCAATTTCGATGGAACGCTGCAAATTTCAGCAAGCAAGGCAAGAAGATGGTGAAACAGTAACGGAATTTGTTGCTCGTTTAAAGAAACTATCGAAGCAGTGCAAGTTTACGGATTTGAAGACTTCGCTAAGAGATCAGTTGGTGTGCGGTCTATCAGATCATGAGACGAAAGTGGAGCTATTTCGAGAAAAGGATCTAACGTATGAAAAAGTAGTAGAAATCGCGGAATCAAGAGAGACAGCTCAAATCAAAGCAATCGAAGTTCAAGCGATTGTTAGTGGTGAATCGTCCAGATCGAACGTACATTACGTAAACAAACAACCTGGAGCTTCGAGAGGAAAGTTCAACTCAAGATTCAAACCTAAGAACAGCGGATACAATACTTCAAATAACAGTGCTAATAAGGCGATAACAACAGGGAAGCAGCAATCCGTACAGCATACGAGGAACACACCTTCAGCGCCGAAACCATCGACATCGAGAAACGCCGATCATTATACGGAAAGTAAACATTGTTTTTGCTGTGGTAAAATAGGGCATTATGCTAAAGATTGTAGATTTAAGCATATGAGTTGTGCGTACTGTAAAACAAAAGGTCATTTAATCGCTGCGTGTTGGAAATTGAAGTATAAAAATGCTCAAGGGAGAATCAGCTTTGTAAACGTTGAAGAAATATCGGAAGAGGATCCGATAGTAACAGGTCAAAAAGTTGAACCATTTTTTTGTATTAAACAAAACAAAGGGAACATTGAACCAATGAAAAGTAAAGTTAGAGTAATCGAGAAAGAAATTACTTTTGAAATTGATTCTGGAGCGTTTATAAGTGCGATTTCAGAAGTATGTCGTCAGAAGAATTTTTCAGATTGGCCAGTCAGCCAAATTTCAGAAAATTTCAAGAATTATGATGGTTCAAACATAGTACCAAGAGGATTACTCAAAGATATTCCAGTAGAGTTGAATGGAAAAAAAGAGATATTGGAACTGTACGTAATTGGTGAGAACGGTCCACCAATTATGGGCAGAAGTTGGCTAAATTCTTTTGGACTATGGCCGCTGAAATGTCCTTCGACCAATGTCATTTACACAGTAAAAAGTAGAGAACAGGTTATAGCGGATTTAAAGGCAGAGTATGCAGAAGTATTTTCAGAGGGTCAAGGTACGCTAAAAGGTGAAAAATTAAAACTCTATGTCAAAGACAATGTAAAACCTACTGCTTGTAAACCCGCTACGGTAGCATTATCATTGAAACCTAAACTGGAAAAAGAATTGAATAGATTGGTAGATTTGAAAAACTTGGTTCCAGTTGAGACCAGTGAATGGGCTACGCAAGTAGTTCCAATAATCAAAGAAGACGGGGAAGTAAGAGTTTGTGGAAATTTTAAAAGAACCTTAAACCCTTACTTGATAATAGATAAATACCCGATGCCGTTAATTGATCAAATTTTTGCTTCATTACAAGGGGGAATTCAATTTTCCAAAATAGATCTAAAGTATGCGTATCAGCAAATTGAGGTTGAAGAAGAAAGTCAAAAGTATTTGACAATTATTACACATAAGGGTCTATTCAAATACACTAGATTGCCTTATGGAGTAGCTTCTGGTCCTGGAAGTTTTCAAAGAATTATTGAACAGAAATTAAAAGGTATCCCTGGACTAGCAGTATTCATTGATGATATTATAGTAACCGGACCTACAGAAGAAGCTCATATGCAAAGCTTAAAAATGTTGCTTGCTAGATTGAAAGAATGCGGTCTGAAAGCAAATAACAGAAAATGTGAATTTTTTAAGGATTCAATTAATTATCTAGGTTTTGTGATAGACAAAACGGGATTGCACAAAGACCCCGAGAAAATGAAAGCGATAATAGAAGCTCCTGAGCCAACAGATGCAAAAATATTAACAGCCTGGTTAGGTCTAGTAACGTATTACGGTAGACTTATACAAGACCGAGCTGAGATAGTACGACCATTGTACGACGCGTTAGAGAAAGAAACTTGGGAATGGAATGAAAAATACCAGCAAGCATTTCAAAATACTAAAGACGCTCTAATGTCTGCAGAAGTATTAGTGCATTTTGATCCCAAGTTGCCTGTAATATTAAATTGTGACGCTTCAGAGTACGGTTTATCAGCTGTGTTAGCTCACGAGTTTCCGGATGGTTCAGAGAGACCAATTGTCTTTGCATCGCAAACAATCCCTAAGAACGAAAGAATTAGAGCTCAAGTTGACAAAGAAGCGGCAGCAATAATCTTTGGAGTCAAAAAGTTCTATGATTATTTGTATGGAAGAAAATTTGAATTACGAACAGACCACAAGTCTTTACTTCGAATTTTCGGTCCATATGACGATATTCCTAAAGTAGCAGCCAATAGACTGCAAAGATGGGCACAATTCTTATCAGCATTTACGTATGACATCAGATATGTTAAATCAAGCGATAATGGAAACGCAGATGCGTTGTCACGCCTGCCTAACTCAGATACTAAAGACGAGGAAGAAATTTTCGGTCATGATTACACGTATTTAAACTATGTAGATGAGTGTCACTTGTCAAACGTAAACGCTAAAGCTATAGCAGCAGAAACAACAAAAGACCCAGTATTGAAGAAAATACTATTGTATATTGTTTCCGAATGGCCGACAGATGAGAAGAAGATCTCAGATGAAGAAAAAAAGTACGCCAATCGGAGATCGGAACTATACGTTGAAAAAGGTTGTATAATGTTAGGGATTAGAGTGGTAATTCCAACTGCATTAAGAAAAAAAATTCTTGAGGAAGTACATGAAAGCCATTTCGGCATTATCAAAATGAAAGCAGTAGCAAGATCGTTCTTCTGGTGGCCAGGTGTAGATTACGAAATAGAAAACAACGCAAAAACTTGTAAAATATGCTTAGCATTAAACATTAATCCTGCAAAAATGCCATTGACACCTTGGTTGTGGCCAGAAAAACCTTGGTCTAGAATTCATGCGGACTTTCTAGGACCTTTGTTTGGAAAAATGTTTTTGGTAATTCTAGATTCACACTCTAAGTGGCCAGAAATTGTTGATATGGGTTCATGCACGAAGTCTGACAAATTGATTTCAGTTTTCAGAACAATCTTTGCTCGCTTTGGGATGCCACATCATTTGGTAACAGATAACGGAACTCAATTTAAAAGTGATGAATTTGCTGAGTTTATGACCACAAATGGGGTGAAACAATCATTTTCATCACCATACCATCCAGCCACAAATGGTGCTGCTGAAAATTTCGTGAAGAATTTCAAAGCTCACATCACAAAGATGGTTAAAGACGGTCGTAAGTTAAACTACGCGGTTGACAAATTTTTGTTTGATTACCGAAGCATAGCTCATGCAACAACAGGAAGTAGTCCTGCAAAATTGATGTTCGGTAGAGAGATAAGAGTGAAGTTTGACTTATTGCGACCTAAACAAACAAAAGAAATTGTCGAAGAAAAACAAAACGCCCAAAAGAGAAATGCAACAGGTTCGAGAAAAGTTGCAATTTTCGAAGGAGAAAAAGTAATGGTAAAAGATTACAGAAAAGGAAAAGATAAATGGCAACAAGCTGTAATTGTCAAATGTCTTAGCCCTAGAACGTATTCTGTGAAAGTTCGAGACGAAATCTGGAAGAGACACATTGATCAGATTAGAAAAATAACTGGAGAAATCATCAAGAAAGTAGATGGAAATGAAAAAAACAATGAAGACAAGCCAAAAGTGCTTAGACGATCTCCCAGATTGAATCCTAACTTGTGTACATAACTGTATATACATATAGTATAATAAGTTACAATTTAAAAAAAAAAAAAAAAAAAAGGATAAAGATAATACAAATGTGTGTGAAGTGAAATAAAAAGTGATGAACTAAAACAATACGGTTGATAAGGAAATTATTTGAAAGGAAGGGAAGAGTGTGGTATATGAGATTATGTATCAGAGGACTGAAAGGTTATACTTGTAAATATAGAATATAGATAGAGAATAGAACCTGTAACCCCAGTTCTCAGGCAGCCGGCCCGCTGGTCGGGTGTGTTTATTAAAGCCGTATTCGTCACATTATAATATTGGTTATCTTTATTATTCCCTCCTGAGTTCTCATACATTACACTTGGTATGGCCGAATCTTTGGCATTTCGCGCATTGCGGAATTTCTCGTTTCACTCTGGGGGCTTCGAATATCACTCTTGTGTTCATCAGTAGTTGGACCTTGTAGATTTCTTTAATATTTTCCGTCGGTTTCAAGTCAACGTAGAACATTGGTAGCGGGATTTTGGTTGTTCGTTGTTTAATATTCCAAATATTTGTGGCTTCGTAGCCTAGGGCATTTATCTCTTCTTTTAGCGCTTCGATGTCCGAGAAGGCGTGCATGTTTTTCAGGACTACTCGAAAGCTTCTTTCCTGTTTGGGTTTGTATGTGAAGAATTCCGTATTTTTTTCGGTTAGGGCTCCTATGATTGAGTTATATTTTTCTTTAATTTTTGGTTGGATTTTGACTTGGTCGTTGCCAATGGATTTGACTGAGTAGTTGTCCTTGGCGATTTCATTAAGCAGCGCAATGAGGCGGTTTATGTTCATGACTCCTGACACATAGATCGGAGGGGGTTTTGGCTCTGAGTTTGTGTTTACATTTGTGGTCGCACACTCTTGGCTTGCTTGGTCTGCGTTGGCATCGGACGTTCCCTCGCTTAGCAACTCGAATCTGTTGCTGGTTTTGGTTGGGTTGCTTAGCCAATATTCGTTAATTTTTGATTGTTTCCTTTCTCTGGGAGTTTCTTCTGGGCTCCTCAGCCTCTTTTTGTCTGCCTGTACATGCCAGGGCTCCTTTTGGTTTGGGGGAGTATCAGAGTGAGTTTCTAGGACTGGGGGCTTCGAACCATTTTGGTTTGGCGGATGCATTTGCAGCTGGGACAGGGTTTGTATTCACTGCCGGATTTTTTGATAGCAGTGTTGTGAACTTGTGGTTTGTTGAAAGAGGGAGAGTTCCAAACGGTGACTTGACACGAATATACGCAGTACACAGCGAGACTCTGCACAACACAACTCTTCACTCTAGGGTACATTTGATCCCGGAAGGTTTAGCGACTCAAGACACGTCCGCACACGACGGCCTCTCGGTCGGAACTCGAAGCAAATAAATGACGCAATTATTTTTTACTTTTTAGTGCATTTTTTCACAGCATTTTTTTTTACTGCTATTTTTCGTGTATTTTTTCATAGCAGATTTTTTTGAAGTCGGTTTTTTTTTTGCAAAAATTTTTTTTATTTCCTGCTTTTTAGTGAGTCTCGCGTTCCGTAACTAATTCATCGCAAGCGAATATGGGTAGACCTACTAAACGCGCTGCCCATATGCGACAGCGCCGTTCAAATGAGACGCGCTAAGAAAGAGAGAAACGCCTATCTCAAAGTAGAAAATCCAGATCCAAGACTATTTCAAAATAGAGTAGTGAACTACGTGAAAAGAGGCTTTCGCGAATGAGGGCTTACAGTAAAAAAGTATTGAATAGTGAAAACATCGAAAGACGTGTCCACCGTCTCGGCTTAATCCGCGATCGCCTTTCCAATGAAACGGAAGAGCAACGTGCCCACCGTCTCAGCTCGATCCACGAACGTTTATCCAATGAGACGGAGGAGCAATGTGTCCACCGTCTTGGCTTGATCCACGATCGCTTATCGAACGAAACGCCTGAAGCTCGTTTGGCTCGACTTGATGTAATGAGACAAGCCAGTCATGTTCATAGAAACATAACAAGTGAACAATCTTTTCAAACCGCTATTAATGTCTTCGCCGATGTTTCATGCGCTGTTTGTAAAACAACTGTTTATCCACAACAGCGTTTCAATTTACAAACAAATGTGTATAGTACACTGTTACCCGAAGAATTGGTTGCTTCAGGTAAAATAAGTACGTGCTCCCGCTGTTATAATAATATTAGGAAAAGAAAAATTCCACCAACTGCACATTGGAATGAAATGATGCCCGCAGAAATACCGCCTGAATTAGCCAATTTGACGAGCATTGAAGAACGATTTTTATGTCGTATTGTACCGTTTTTAAAGATTGTCAAACTTTCTAACCGCTTCAGTCAAAATTGGTGTAAGGGGCAAGTCATTTTATTTGCAAAAGATGTTGTAGAAATAGCTGAGCAGTTACCACTGACAGAAAGCCAAGCTGGTCTAGTTGTAGTTGTGGAAAATCTTGAGAACCTTTCATGCTCTAAAGATTTCGTCGTGGATATGCAAAAATTAAATCGAGCTTTAACTTGGTTAATTTCCAACAATCATCTTCACAGAGATGTCAAAGCGTATTTTGAAACTACGTCAAACATTACTCCGTTAGTCCAAATAGGTGAGACTTCTATTCCAGAAGAGGGTGGTGTAGCCTCAAAAACTTTTTCGAACCATTACATCACTTTAAATGACAACAAAGCAATATTAGGTGGATCATTTCACCAAGGTGACTTACGATTCAATTTATCTCGGGGTAAACAATGCAATGGGATAGCGGCTGTTGCTCGTGCAGCCTTTAGTATATTAGATCCAAAACGAGTGGGCCAGGAGCGATATTGATTATATTGTGATCATTGGCGACAAGTACTATAATGACTGCATTGCTGCAAGAGATAATCCTGCGCCCGGCGAAGTAAACCCTGACTACCTCGCCGTAAGGGACCTTATGCCAAGACTAAGATATAACAGACGAAATGTAGGGATCACAGTTCTCGAAGAAATTAATTCTAATGGTCACATAGACAGTGATAATAGTTCCGATGGCTTCCCTAACCTAAAAAATGCTTTAAGAAGTTTTTTCAGAGAACATTCAAATGGGATACTTACAGCAAACGCCATCTCGGTAGCAGTACACTGTGGTACTTTAGCTGAAAATCAAACATACTGGTTATTTGATTCCCATGCGCGTGGTCCCAAGGGTGCTTCAGCCCCCAGGAATGGTGCCGCTTGTTGCATGCGCTTCAGCGACCTGGATGATCTACATGCCGTCTTGCGACGCGATTTATTTGTGTCACCAAAGAAAGTGTCCGGAGGCAACCTTCACTGTTAGAAAACCGGTGTTAAAACTGACACCGATCTAACACCGCACCGACGTCTATAGAAGTCCACACCGATTTTGGTGTAGTGGCACATTGTGAAATTCCTGCTGTTACCAGGCTACACCGTGGTTCAACACCGAGATGTTCATATGCAACAACACCGTAAGGTGTTAATTGCGGTCGACACCGATTACATTCAATAGTAACAAAATTGCGGTGCTGAATTCGCGAGGTTAATGCACACCAAACGGTGTTAGAACAAAATACACCGTGCAGCTTTGCACTGAACGGTGTGATCTTTTCGGTCTCCGAAACAGTGTTTTCCCATGTAGTGAAAAAAAATCAATAAATTAGGTAGAGTTTTTGCTTTTCATTGGTATTTTCGGTGTTGTAGGCTATCCCTAACTTGTTTTTCAGTACGGATGTCAATTAAAACGCATATTGAGTTCGCTGTAAGTTTTTTCGCATTTCTAAGACCTAGACGGGGTTTGAACCCGGAACGCTCGCCGCTGTTTGTATTACTAGTCGGACGCCCTAACCACTACGCTATACGGCCGGATTAGAGTGGTCGTTATTTGGGGTCAAAATGAATTTTACCCCTGCTGCCCCCTAAATCGGTTCGAAATACGTAAAAAGTAATGCTGTAATTTTTTCAGATTTTTAAAAAAGTGCTTGACCCTTGACCACGGGGGGTTGAAGTTCTCCATTTGAAATACATGGGATTTTCCCGCGTTTGCAGTCACTATTTTACTGTGGGCCTAAATATGTTTGTAAAATCTTGAAATTTTCAGGAATTAGTTTACAAGCATGCTGCTACAATGTATGAATTAGAAAATGAATAGAACAATTATTGAACCTATTGGAAAAAATTATGTTGTATGCACCCCTTTAAGCACCCCAAATTCCAGGGCCGTATCAAGGATAATTCTGCCGCCGTCCGAAATGTCACGTTCTTCGGTTACGATTTGATATGTCACGTTCTTCTGGCACAATTTGATATGTCACCTTTTTCTGGCACAATCTGATATGTCACGTTCTTCCGGCACAATTTGATATGTCACCTTCTTCTGGCACAATCTGAAATGTCACGTTCTTCTGGCACAATTTGATACGTCACCTTCTTCTGGCACAATCTGATATGTCACCTACTTCTAGCACAATTTCAAATGTCACGTTCTTCCAGACTGCCATCGGACTATTGTCTCCTTCTTTGCGTCTGGATTATTTTTTCGATATTCACTTACGATTTGTAAAACGAACTGTTTTTGTTGTTCGTTCCGTGTGAGTATTTCATTGTAATCGGTGAACACACATACGAAATAATTGTAAAATAGATTCAACTGTGAATTTTTTTAATATTGTTCATTTTTAGGCACGATCGTAGAAAACGGAGTGCCTTATAGATTCGCCATCGCAAAAAACGTCGGATCGAGTAAAAATTCTGGAATCATGTAGGGAGCACGTTTTGGCACCCGGGTAGTCGTTTTCGAGCATTTTCAAGAGTGGTGTATGTGACCCCCCCATTTCTTGTAAACCCGCTATCATCCAAACTGCTGAACCGATCCTGATGAAATTTGCAGAGGATACTTCTTTTACCCTGAAGATGTCAGAATTTCGTTGTGTACCCGATCCGACTTCCGGTTCAGAAATGGCGTTTGCTAACTTTGTCAACTTTGAAGATACAACAGCGAACTTTGGAATACAGCCTTGTGATCACAAATCAAAATTTTGAGAATTTTTGAGGATTTTTCCGGCACCTGCGTCTCAGTGTCAAATCGATAAAGTTGCTTGTAAACCCGCCATCTGCCACACCGCTAAACCGATTCTGATGAAATTTGCAGAGGGTATTTCTTTTGCCTTGAAGATGTCAGAATTTCATTGTGTACCCGATCCGACTTCCGGTTCAGAAATGGCGTTTGCTAACTTTGTCAATTTTGAAGATACAACAGCGAGCTTTGGAATATAGCCTCGTGATCATGAATCAAAATTTTGAGAATTTTTAAGGATCTTTCCGGCACCTGCGTCTCAGTGTCAAATCGTTGAAGTTGCTTGTAAACCCGCTATCTGCCACACCGCTAAACCGATTCTGATGAAATTTGCAGAGGATACTTCTTTTGCTTTGAAGATGTCAGAATTTCTTTGTGTACCCGATGCGACTTCCGGTTCAAAAATGGTGATTGCTAACTTTGTCAATTTTGAACGTACAATAGCAAGCTTTGGGATACAGCCTCCTGATCACGAATCAAAATTTTGAGAATTTTTTAGGATTTTTTCGGCACCTGCGTCTCGGTGTCAAATCATTGCAGTTGCTTGTAAACACGCTATCTGCCAGACCGCTGAACCGATTTTGATGAAATTAGCAGAGGATACTTTTTTTATTCCGAAGATATGCAAATTTCATTGCAGACTCGATCCGACTGGCGGTTTAAAATCCGCGGTCGCTAGCTTCGTCAATTTTGAAGTTACGAGAGCGGTCCTTGGAATACGGTCTATTGGCTTCGAATCAAAATTTTGAAGTACTTGGGGGATTTTGAACACTATTACAAAACAAACTAGCACTGTACGATCGTGCCTTACGCAAAAAAGCGATGAGCTTTTTGGCTAAAACGGGCTAGTTATTGTTAAAGTGGATCCTTACATTCATTTATCCACGCGAAACTAGTTGTAGGCGATCAAGTTCAACTGCAACACGTACCGTTTGATTTCGTCGCAACATCGCGCACGTGAATTTAGAACTCCCGTGGATTTTATTGAATAATCGCGAGATCTACCGTACACTTAGTGTTCAATTAATACCCAATTAATTGGCTGTACATTCATGATGTACAACTGCGTCGTATCGTGGATCGAGTTTCGCACATCGAAACAAGGCAATATAATAACAAGGGAAATGCTCTATAATTCACTCAATTATACAATTTTTCGGTGCTATCTCAATTGATAGAGCAAGTGTACTGCAAGTGTTCTACTAACTCGCAGAATGAACTCTCGTACATTCGACGCTAGGAATCGCTCTGTCGCCCTCACTCTCATAGGATAAAACTCTTTCGTGTCATATCGGTCTTAATTCACGACGAGCTATCACTGTACGATAAATCATCCATGGCACGTCCATCTGTGTACATATTAGAAATAGGAACTAACTAGCGTACGAAAGTGTTCACGGTAATTTCACCCGTCACCATCCTTATAAATAAACACTTACGAACTTGTAGCGGCATGTGCCCTAACCTCATTTCGTAATGACGGTACAGCCTGATCTACGCCAAAATATTTTTTTACTCGGCGACCTCGATACTCAGATCTATGGAAATAAGTTGCCATCAAAAAAACAAGTGCTGAAAGTTCTGTTTTTCAACATTCGAGACGTGAAATTGAATACGCGGGACAGTGCAAGATTAGTAATAAGAGAAGTGAAAGTTTTTTGGGACAAAGCGCGATTGCCGATTCAAAAGGAGGCCCGTTGTGTAGACAAACTGTTGGCTTTGCATCAGGAATGGACAGATTTACGAAGACACAAGTCAAGAGCTTCGAATCATGAAAAAGAAGAACGTTTTTCTTCTCAACTGAATAATTTATTTGATATTGCGCATGGAAATGTTATGGAAGAATTTGATGAAACAAGAAGGATGTTTCTTGAAAATCAAAGACGAAATGGTCGCGTTGGATATATCAGCAATGTCGAAGGATTTTTCGAAAGAATGGAAAGAGAAGAAGAAAGGCGAAACGAAATTATATCCAAAAGACAATCCAAAAGGCGAATGGACATTGATTTGATAGGTAAGTGATGACTTCTACTTTTAATATTATTTAATAATTTTACGTTATATATCAAAATAATTATAATTTGCTTCAGACAATTTCATGGAACTATCGTCAAGTGAAGAAGACCCTACCTCTAAAACTCTGAGTCAAGGAAGTATCGGGACATACTCCAATATTTGTCTTCATAACGACAGTGAAGATAAAGCTGGGCCATCGGCGTGCAAAAAATCTCGAGGGAATGTCAATATATTCAATGACAAAGTCGTTGCCGTCCTCGATAGATATGAAGTGAGGGTTAGAGATGCAGTACAAGTAGAGGGGATGAGATGGTTCTAGCCCAAGATCCCTGTTACCGACATGTTACCGACCGAGGGGTTCGCATCCGTGCTATTTACCGACCGTGGGTAAGATACCACGGTGCCCCACTGTTACCGACCGATGGTTCGCACTATTTACCGACAGTAGGTGGGTTACCCAACAGATGGCGTCCCTAATTTTCCCAAGAGATGGCGCCCCTAATTGTTTATTCCCGAGATGGCGTTCCCATGATAATTGTACATTTCCGCAGCGGGATAGCACCACCAATTTTTTCCCATGGAGGCGGCGAGAATCAAAGGTTTTTTTTTCCTCCGAATTTATGATTTTTTCTTTCCCACGGTAATATCAAAGGTTTTTTCTTCCTTCAAGTTTATCATTTTTTCTTTCCCGCGGTGACATCAAAGGTTTTTTTAATCCAAATTTATGATTTTTTCTTTCCCACGGTGACATCAAAGGTTTTTTTAATCCAAATTCATCACTTTGTCTTTCCCACGGTGATATCACAGGTTTTTTTCCCACAAGGTTATGATTTTTTCTTTCCCACGGAGGCGGCAAGAATCAAAGGTTTTTTTTCCTCCGAATTTATGATTTTTTCTTTCCCACGCTGATATCAAAGGTTTTTTTCTCACAAATTTTACTATTTTCTACCCCTACGCCGATCCATGGTGTATAAAATGAGGAGCTCCCTGAGCAGCCATCACACTAGTTCTTCGAGCCGACTGCAGCAAACTATATCTTCTCCTGCAAAATGGCGTTGGTTATCGATGTGCAAGGATTCATTCAGAGTAATAGTGAATTCGTGCCCAAGGAGCTCGCTGTGGCGTCTACTGAACACCCGGTGACGCATGTGGAAAGTGTGAGAGAATATCTTTTCAAGCCACCCTGTGAGTGGACAGAGTTATCGACGAAAGCCAGAGACGCCAATGGCTGGACAATGCGTAATTATCACGGATTACCATAGGATGTCGGGCAGCGCGCCTACAGTGATGTATCCAAACTGCTTGAAGAAATGGTTGCGGGAGCGGAAATCTTGTACGTACGTGGAGAAGAGAAAAAACGCTGGCTCAAATGAATGATTGATTCCCCGATAGCGATCTTTGAAATGAGCAGTAGTGGCTGTCCACCTCTGCAAGACCTAGACACCACTGTATTTCAATGCCGGAATCACAAGCTTCATGAGACTGGCTTAGGACACCTGCACTCCAGCGAAAGGGACTACGTCCCGAGATACTATTGCGCCGTAGAAAATGTTCAACGATTTAGAACTTGGTTTCTAAACTTCAAGGCAGAATATCTTGTTGGGATTCTCCACGTTGCATCTCTATATCGCCAAACATGAGTGGATTTGATGAGATCAACATCGATAAGTGTAATGTGTGTGTGTGTGTGTGAAATAAAATGACTGCTGTTATTTATAAAAATGTCATGTATTTATTACTTTTATCATCAATATTCGTATGACATTACATCGAATTTTAAGTTAATATTATTATAAAAATAGAATAAAAATTATCTAATGTATGCACCAATAACTATCACAAGCGGGTGTAAGGGGGAATAGTGGAAGCTAGCAGTAGAATCAAAGAAGAGTGGAGAATGGTGAAAGCAGGCAAGGATGCGAACGAGGAGGACGCTGGCGAAATGCCTATAGTTGACCTGCTCAAAGAATTTGTGCATACTAGATTAATTATTATAATTATTATCATTAGGTTTTATTATTATTAATAATATTATGTACATATATCGCTTATAAAAGAATTAAAATAAAAATCAAGTGAAGAATTATACTATTATTATCCATGCGACGCAAGTCCAGTCAAATCTGTAACAATACAGGGGAGCATAAATTAATATTCTTAATATTTTAAAATCATGTTTTTTTTTTCTATGCAAACCATTCTTCAACTTCAATGACGTCCCCATCTTGCGCTGGTTCACCCTCTCGCAGCACAGCCAACCATTCACCCACACGCTGCCTCCATTCATCCCTCCCGATTTGCTGCAGTAATACCTGGGGCATCTCCGTCTCCTCACCATCCCTCGCCTCATTCTCCGGTGCCTCCTCCTCCTCGCCTTCTGAATCAGATATGCTGATTGTTGTCACCTCTGAGGGTGGTGGTGTTTCTGGAGCTGGCGGTGGTAGACACATCTTCAGCCTATCGAAACACTCGTACTCCATCAAGTATGGCGTGTCACGCCAATCGTTAAGTTTTTTAAACCACCAATACATGTATCGGTGGTTAATCACCAACGTCACCACCACACCAAAGAGCTCGATCTGCACCCCTTCAACACCCTGCTCTCGGTTGAAACAGGCGTGTGAAAATGCAGCATTCATGATCATTTCTGCCAACCCCCAGTCCTGAAGCCACTCCGAAGGAATGACCCACTCGTACTCAGCACAAGGATATTGAAACTCCATTTTTTCCAAATTTCGAAGATACTTTTTGAAACACGCACGTGCTGGTGGACTCTTTGCGAATGATGCTGGATGCGGCCAAAACGTGGCTATTTATCTAAGCTAGGCTACACCCCACCCCTACAGATTGAGGGTGGTGAGAAATACAACTCCTATTTCATCACACCTGTATAACCTGATGGATCAGATTTTGGACGATTGTTGGACGTCGCCATGTGTGGGCGTGGTGGGAGGAAAACCAATCGACATGATGTTGATGATGAGCAAAGTGGAAGGGCGAGCAGAGGGACAGAACCCATCTTAGTACCAAATAAAAATACCATAAAAACTATGGGTATAGGTTTTAAATAAAATATCGCAGACAGACAAAGAGAATTAAAATTTTCAATGATTGTGTTTTTTTATTTTATTCACAGGTCATACAGTTGTATACAGGGTGTTCATTTTTAATCGCCCCAGGCCGATATTTCCGAAACTAAGCAACATATGAGAAAATGTTTCAAACAAAAGTTTCAAGGTTCGGAGGGGGAAAGAACATGAGCGAGCCAGATTTGTTGTCAGTTGCACTACCAAGGTCAGGCAAAGGTCAGACTGCTTTTTTCAAATGGAATGGTGTATTTTTCTCACCGGAATCCGAAAGAACATCAAATTTTGTATTCCGAAGTACCCTCATTTTTTTTTTTAAATTTAACTAGTAATGAGATACCAGCCGGGTAGATTAGTACCGGGCAAATGCCAGAGAACAACTTCATTCATGTGTCATTTGATATGGCAATAATCTGCAACCCAATTTCCTATTGATCAATCATCTTCAAAAATCGGGAAACTGAAATGGAACTTTCAAAAAAAAAAAAAAAAAATCGGGAAACTGAATTTTGAAGATGATTGATCAATAGGAAATTGGGTTGCAGATTATTGCCATATCAAATGACACATGAATGAAGTTGTTCTCTGGCATTTGCCCGGTACTAATCTACCCGGCTGGTATCTCATTACTAGTTAAATTTAAAAAAAAATCGAGGGTACTTCGGAATACAAAATTTGATGTTCTTTCGGATTCCGGAGAGAAAAATACACCATTCCATTTGAAAAAAGCAGTCTGACCTTTGCCTGACCTTGGTAGTGCAACTGACAACAAATCTGGCCCGCTCATGTTCTTTCCCCCTCCGAACCTTGAAACTTTTGTTTGAAACATTTTCTCATATGTTGCTTAGTTTCGGAAATATCGGCCTGGGGCGATTAAAAATGAACACCCTGTATAGTAATCCCTCAGACCGCTGAGGGGGTGATCCCAGTCCACCTCGGGGTGTGTTTCCCGCCAGCGGCCTTGGTGCATCCATAGGATGCCGTAGTTATCAAAATCATTTATCGGTTCCTGCAACCGATCGTTGTTACTGCGCTCATTTCTGCGCCACCACCGGCGCTGAGCCATCACCTCTATGCTCAACCATCCTGGTACGATCTAGAATCAGACAGATAGGACCAAGTTATTATTAAAAAAATTGCGCACTTTGACACTACAAACTCTGCATTGTATGCAAAATTTCGACTGACTCATAATTATTCACTGATCACTTACTATGTTTGCCATTTTTTAAAAACTTTTTTTAAAACTTTTTCTGAGTCTAAAAACGTTTTCGAGTTTTCTGTCAAGACGCAGCGGACTTTGCAGAATGATGCTGGCTACAGAAACGGGGGCTATTTATCTAAACCGGAGTACCACCACTCTTGCGGTTGAGGGTGTGGCTAGCGAAATGTATTACTTACTCTTCTCCTTACCGAAATATGCATGCCCTTTTTGCACCTGCAAGTTCACACGGAAATACTCCACTCAGGCCACACAAATGCTGCAACGGTCAAACGCGATTCAATGCAGTAGACAACTATCACAGCGGGTGGAAGTTTATGTGACACTTCTCAAAGCAGCCACTTCCTGGTGGTCTACAATATTTACCCTCAAAGCCTTTTTTTTACGATGGGAAAAGCAAACATCGACTACCGAGATTCGTAAGAAATGCAGTTTATTTTTACGATGGGAAAGCAACAGCGACCACTGAAAGTTTTCTCGTGAGAAATGCAGGTGGTCGACATCGTTTTGAAAAGTCAAACGGTTTCAATCTCAGTTATCAATAGGAGGTAAAATAACATCGGACCGTGGGAAAAAGTTGTGATTTCCTGCAAGCAAAGTGTGTATCACTGTATATGCTTAAATTACATGCAAAATGTACATCACTCATCCTTATCATCGAACGCGTATGCATCTGGGGGTAGGTTGCATCATCCAAATTTCCCCTGAAGATGTCATCTCGGAGGGTGGATGGATGTGAAAAAAATTTCTTTGAGAATGCCGACATTTCAATCGCTCGCCTCCTTTGAGGATGCCGACATCTCAATCGCTCGCCTCCTCGTGTGTATAAAAAGAGGTGTGCTCACGTTTTGGATGATCATTCGATCTCAGTCCTCCAAAGTGATATTTTGGGTAAAAAACATGGTTGAGCAGTTGTGTTCGGATCTCGTCGCGTTGATGGCTGAGGCGTACACCAACCTGATTACAATGGAGCGGGATGAAGCTAGTGAGGAGTATATTACACTCTGGATTGAGAACGGACAGCGGAATATTCAAACTTTGAATAATCTTTTGAAGGCGCCCAAGATGTGCACCGCTGAAAAACAATTGATACAGAGTAAGATATCACTGCTGCAATCTTGGGCGGTGCAGTTCGCCCAGCATCGTCAGCTTGTCGTTGGCGGCATTATGGTTAGGAGCGATCTCGACAGTGCATTTAACAGCAGGATTCGCACTGGGGTCGTCACCAATCTCCGGCATCGCGATCTTCAGGCATTTCTGACTGATGCCGGCATACTAACCATCGAGCACCTAAGAAACGTGCGGCGCGAGGAGGGTAACATCAAGGCAAACGTTAACCTTACATGTCTATTCGAGAACGTGAAGGGGGGTAGCGTTGAGGAGGATGTGAAATCCTTCACCACGCGAAACGAGATAATTCTACCATCAACGAATCTCACAGGTTGGTTCACCGAATAGTGAATCAGTTGCTGGTGAAGGTCGAAGATTTCGAGCAGTGAGATTCCGGTTGGAGTATGCTGGAAATTATCAATGTGGTGATTAACATCAACTGCTACCAACCCCTCGCCGGTGGCATTTCAACATTCGTCACGCTACCCCGAGATATCCAGCGAAAAAGGGCGGTCGTCAACATCAAAAATAATGACGAGCGCTGCTTCCTCTGGGCTCGGACCGCAGCGAGGCAACCCGTCAACAACCACCCAGAAAGGACCCACAGCTATCGACGGTACATCGACGAGTGGGATTGTACAGGCGTCAGTTTTCCCATGACCTTGCACGGCGTGGAGAAGTTTGAGAAACTTAATGATATTAAGATCAATGTGTATGGCATATAGTGTGAGGCCTTTCGCAATAGCGTGAAGGGCGAAAAAAGTGTAATTGTACCCCTGTATTCAAGTAAAAATTTGACAAATCCAGAGGAGGATGCGATTCATTTACTCATGGTTGAGTCCAACGATGACGAGGAAATGGATATCGATGATATTGATTTGGACGATTACACTCCGCGATTCCACTTTGCTTGGATTAGAAATCTATCGCGTTTAGTGCGTAGCCAACTGTCACTCCGTGCTAATCAACACTTTTTGTGTGACCGATGCTTGTGCCACTTCACGGTGCAAAGTAGCTTCGATAAGCATAGAGTCGATTGCATGCGTTTGAACAAGGTGCGAATGCTTTTCTCAGAGAAAAATAAAAATCTGGAATTCAAAAATTTCCGAAACAAATGTCGGGTGCCGTTCGCGGTCTACGCGGATCTTGAGTGTATATTAAATAACCCGGTGCAAATGAATCCTAAGAGCATATCCCGCATAGTGCTGCATTTTACGTGCATTGCTCATACGATAATGCGTTATCGGGGTATGCGAGTAAACGGGGGCCCGATTGCATCGAGTGGTTCGTCAAGCAGCTTCGTGATTTGGCTGTTAACGTAGAATCTCGAATTAAAAATATCATCCCGATGAAACCGCTGACTCAAGTGCAACGGGATCGACATGCACGCGCGAAAAATTGTTACATTTGCGAGAAACCATTCTCATCGGGGGATAAAAAGTGTCACGATCACTGTCACTTTACGGGTGAATATCGAGGCCCGGCTCATAACGGGTGTAATTTAAATTTCACAGAAACACAAACGATTCCCGTGGTGTTTCACAATTTTTCAGGCTACGATTCGCACTTCATCATTAAATCTCTAGCCACATCTTTCCCCGGGGAAATTACTCTGTTACCGATCAACAAAGAGAGGTATATTTCGTTCACGAAGCGGGTTGACGGTACCTTTATACACCTGAGATTCTTAGATTCGTTTCGGTTCATGGCCAGTAGCCTCGACAAGCTGGCATCGTATATTGATAACAGCGGTAAAACAATAACTCGTTCGTTCTACAGCGATCTCGAGGAATTTGAATTGATGATCCGCAAAGGTGTTTTCCCCTACGAGTACATCGATAGTTGGGAAAAACTCGACGAGTTGAGCCTGCCCGATAGGGCGAATTTTTCTATTCAAAACTCAGCGACTCGGGCGTCTCCGATGCGGATTATCAGCACGCAAAGAATGTCTGGAGTAAATTTAAGTTGAACACTCTGGGCGAGTATTCGGATTTGTATTTAAAAACCGACGTTCTCTTGCTTGCCGACGTTTTTCAAAATTTTCGAGAGAGCTGTTTCCAAACGTACGATTTAGATCCCCTCCATTATTACACCGCTCCAGGGCTGGCTTTCGATGCAATGTTAAAGCATACGGGTGTTAATCTACAACTCCTAGATAACCCCGAAATGGTTTTATTCGTCGAAAAAAGCATCCGGGGTGGTGTCGCACAGTGTTCAAACCGCTATGGCCAAGCCAACAATCGATATATGCGTAATTTTGATTCTAGCAAAGAGGAATCATATCTCATGTATTTCGATGTCAATAATCTGTATGGTGCGGCTATGAGTGAGCATCTACCGTGTGGCTCCTTCGAGTGGGAGCACGAATCAATCGATGTGATGAGTATTCCGGACGATTCGCCGATTGGGTACATGCTCGAAGTCGATTTGGACTACCCGGTAGAGCTTCACGAGCAGCATAAAGATCTACCGCTCTGCCCCGAACACTTTATTCCGCCTGGCAGTAAGATAGCCAAGCTATGCACAACGCTACTACCTAAAAATAAATACATACTTCACTATCGGAATCTGAAGCAGTGTTTAGATTTGGGTATGACGTTGATCAAGGTGCATAGGATTCTAAAGTTCGCACAATCTCCATGGTTGAAATCCTACATTGACCTCAATACGAATAAAAGAAATATGTCGAAAAACGAGTTCGAAAAAAATTTCTATAAATTAATGAATAACGCGGTGTTTGGTAAGACCATGAAGAATGTGCGGAAACACAAGAGTGTCAAGCTGGTCACCAAATGGGGTGGTCGGGGTGGTGCGAAGGCTCTGATCGCAAAACCGAATTTCCATAGCTGCACCGTATTTGATCGAGACATGGTTATCACAGAGATGAGTCGACTAAATGTTTATTTCAATAAACCAATATACATCGGTGCGGCTATTCTGGATTTGTCAAAGATTATTTTATATAAGTTCCATTATAATTATATTAAAAGTAATTTCACTGGTGGACAAGTTAAGCTCCTATACACAGAACCGATAGTCTTATTTACCAATTTAATGTTCCTGATATATATAAAATTATTAAGCGCGATGTTGCATCAACCTTTGATACCTCGGATTATCCACCCAATAATGTTTACGACATCCCTCTACAAAATAAAAAGCGGTTGGGATTTATGAAGGATGAGAATAATGGTAAAATTATGGTAGAGGTCGTAGCACTGCGAGCAAAACTTTACGTAACAATAACAGAGGAGGAGGAAGGGGAGGGGGAGGAGGCCGGTGTTAAAAAACGAGAAAAAGGGATAAAAGGACCGACTCTAAGAACCATCACGGCGAAAGATTTTAAAGAGTGTCTATTCGATCATGTGAATTTACACAAGGAGCAATGTCTTATTGTCAGCAAGAAGCATGAGATGCGCACCATTGTGCAAAACAAACTCGCCCTCAGCTGGCGTGACGACAAAAGAGTCCTAATACCTGGCGAAACGGATACTCTCCCTTGGGCTTTTCAGACTGCGTGATAACTTACCCAAGCAAGGCCGGCAAAGATAATTCGGTCTCTACCCCCAAGACAACTCCCACATCTCAATTCTCAAATCTCAATTCTCAAATCTTAATTCTTAAATCTCAATTTTCAAATCTCAAGTCTCAAATCTCAATTCTCAAATCTCAAACCGCAAATCTCAAATTAGATTTTTCCCCCACGTAGTTGTTACGTCTGGACCTTCAGTCCATACTCACCCTATCTCTATCTATTAGTAATACTTATTAGTTATTAGCTTATAGTAACTAGATACTCTTCTTCCCGCTCTCTTATTTCTTTCCGCTCTAACTCTGGATTCCCAGACTTAATCTGAGACAATGCATCCGGTGATGCTTATTGAACTTCGCATCACCTCATGCATCGTCAGCCACACGTGGCCCCCTTCCTGAACTCTTTCACGCCTCTTCCCTAGCTTTCCTGTTTCCTATCGGAACACCCGCTCTTCACTTCTTAACTTGATCTTAACTGGTAAACAGCTATTAGTAGATAAGCTTCTTGTACTTAGACTTAGACTTGATTGACTTGAATAAAAACTGTTATACAGAGATCACTGAATTCTACGCAGAAAGTCTTTATTAAAATAACACTGTGCTTTTCTCTTGATACCTTCGGTATACTTCTGTATCTTTATGCGGGCTGAACCCTTATAAATATACTTGACTTGCTTAGGCTTGTTACATAGTTTCGAAAAGTTTCGGAAATTTCAAGTTTTTCTCGAAAAGTTTTGGAAATTTCAACTTTTTTCAAGTTTTTCACAGTTTTGAAAGGCGAATCGCAGCATCCGTATTTACATGTATAAGGTATAGGAGAATTCGGAAGAACTGAAAAAAAGTTGAAAAAAGTTGAAAAAAGTTGAAAAAAGTTGAAATTTCTGAAACTTTCTGAAACCTTCTGAAACTTTTCGAAAAAAAAAGTAAAACTTCATTGTACAAATTAGTATTAAGACTATACCCTAGGTTGTGTGTAATATGTACAATAAAAACAAGATGTAGTATGTATGATATTCATTTTATTGTCATTAAAAGTTGTCATACATATTTTTCATCAAATTTCTGATTTATTTATCCAACTGTTGTGTGAACTGTCGAATCCCAACCACTTTACATATAGCTGATTGTCACGTTTGCGGAGGACCTTTTCCACAAGATAACCATCGGGGTATTGCACCCTGCTGAGCTCCAACTCGTAAAACCCGCCCTCAATGGGTTGCTGCAGGTAGTCGGTGAGTTTGTAGTGTGACGAGGACTTTTTATTACCGCTACTCAGGCCGTGTCTGAGCGCAAGCCCCTCACTGGAAATAACCTGAAAATAAATCTCCGCTCACTGACTCACGGGGTCACTCTGTAATCTCTATTATCAAGCCGGGTCGATATGATCGACCCCCAAGGTAATCAATATTCTAATCAGACGGGTCGATACGGATCTGCCGTATCGACTCAACGGGTAAAGCCTAGAGCACAGACTTTGACGTGTGCCGTGTGCCGGCGACGGAACACCTATATGCGGTCGGTTCACTCACACACGGCTGCGTCCAATCCCGTGCGAGATAATTCCGGCGTCCGGACACGTACGGTCGGGTCCGGCTTGTCGGGCTGCACGGGCCGGTCGGCGCGATTTTACAGCGTTGCCACGTGCGGTAGTGCGTTAGTGTTCCCAAGCTACAAATCGAATTCTGACACAGGTAAGAGTATACTCTACGTTACTATTTTTTACTATAAAAATGTCTGATTGATGAAAAGTTTGTCGAAATCTAAAATTATTGTCGTATCCGCGTATACCCATACCCAAACCCAAAATGTTAATTTTCTGTGATGGAAGTAATGGTTCGGAAAATTTATCGATGTATGTACCTAACCTCTGAGTTCGCTCGTCTAGTAGTACAATTATTCTCCAATGTTTATTGACTTGGGATATTTTTCGATATTTGCTGCTAGTAGTTTTCAGTTGTTGGAGCTCAAAGAGTATTTCAAGAAATACTGCCTATATACGAGGCATCCCATGCTCAGTGGATCAATGATTTTCCCTCAACATTGTTTATCTGTCTCAGAATTTTCTATATTTTTCTAAAATATGATTATTATCAGTGCATAAACTCGGGATTCTAGCCTCAAAATCTACAAAAGTTGGGAATTCTAACCTGAAATTCGAGATAGGTAAGGGATTATAACCTGAAAATGGACGTCAGTTAGGGATTCTAACCTCAAAATAGACATAATTAGGTGATTCTAACTCCAAAGTGTCACAAAAAAAATGTCGAACATCTTTCGAATAGTTAATGAATAATCTTCCAAACTCAAAATAGATTGTGATAGTGGGGTGAAGCATATAAATAATTATGAAACAGATAAAAAATAGTAATGGAAAATCATTGGTTCACCTGGTATGAAATGCCTCATACATAAGTTTTCGTCCTTCACTTCCGGTAGATAAAATGGACCCAGACGTAGATGAGGAAACTATATTATTTCTCATCGATCAAGAGAGAGAAAATAACGAGGCACATGCGACGGAACAAGTACATCAGTCGCAGGAAATGAAACTCCCAGACGGTACGCTGTTTGTAACAGCGGATGGCCAAGTGGTTGTTGACAACGACGCGAGGCTAATTTCATTGGTTAGAAAGTATCCGGTCCTCTATGACAAACAGAATCCAGGCTACAAAAATCACACCATTCGTGAAAATTGCTGGCGAGAAATTAAGTCTCTACAACATGAAACAGGTGAAGCATGTTTAAAATTATGAATGAATTCCAAAATGTGTACATCTTTTATAATTACAAATATGGTTGATTCAAAATTTACAGCGCCAGACCCCGCAAAAAGGTGGTCTCAACTTAGAGACAGCTATGCGCGTGAAAAGCGTCGGAGAGGTGATGAGGCCAAGAGTGGCAGCGGCGCAACGAGCCGAAAAGGATTTAGCCTCTTCAATTCTATGGGATTTCTTGAAAAGCACGTTCAAAAAAGACAGTATGTTTCATGCCTATGATCATGGCTCTTTGTTGATGAAAGATGAATGCTTTAAAATGATGAAAATCGTTTCCGATATATTGTTGATACTGTTAAAAAAATAATTGAAGCAAATCATGAAACTCAAGTACAGAAATGATTGAATATTATTTGAGTTGAAATTTTTTGATTCCAGCATATTTACAAACGTCTCAGTATCCCTGATGCCCCCTGCTGTTCGCACTCCACTCAAGCCAATAAACATGCAGAGTTGTGCGGAACCAACATCGATACCGATATCCACTGCAACTGTACCAATAACAACATCGCTATTGGCAGCTGCATTATCATCAGTTCGAGCAGCAGTGCCACCTGCACCCATCTCATCAACAACACTGTCTGTCAGAAGGTCTACGTCACCGTTGAATTCGTTGCTACTGCCTCGAAATTCACCTACAGCACTTGGCGTAGTACCAGATATTATATTGCCTTTGGACACGCCGACGCTATCTCCTCCGAGTACTCCAACCCTAACTACATCAACGCCACTTCGAACGACAACAGCTTCCTATACATCTGTAACACAAGGTATTTTAGCGAGGCCTTCGAGCACATTGTCATCCTATTCAACATTTTCAACTGGTACAGATGTATCTTCATTATCCGACTCGTTTGACATTGACGACACTTCACTTAACGGTACAGCATCAGATTTCAGAATACCTGAACCAAGTAATAATTCATCGTTTTCACGGAATCTTGCATCTGAGCGTTCTCCGTCACACCAGGTAGCTACTTATACTCCTTCGTTGAAGAATACAAATTACAAAGAGAATGTAAAATCGCCAGGGAGCCTCCCACAGTCGAAATCTTGTTTCAACAAAGAAAGTGGTAAACGCCAGAAAGTTGATCCTATGAAAACGGCATTTGTAAATGTAGCATCAGTTTTACAGAACCATTTCGAAAATGCTGGTCCGAAGAAAACCAAGGTGAAAGATGTAAGTTCAGAACAGACCTTTGCAAATTTGATAGCGGATGAGCTGGAGGCTATGCCGGAGCCAAAAAAATCTACCAAAAAAGCACGCCTCATACAGGTGCTCTTCGAATGAGAAATTACTACAGAAAAGTTATTCAGATAATCCTAACACGTATCAGACAAAAAAGAGAACAAACTTCCGATGGTAAAATTCAAAATGGTATTTTAGAAAGCGGTTGTTGGGAAATAGGACAGCGGAAGAATACGTTTCATTGACTAATAAAATAGCTTGGTGTAATGTGGGTATAACAGAATTTATCATTTGATGGCATAAAGGTCCTAATGATATCTAATCCAAAGAAGAAAACCTGGACTTATAATTAATTAATACTAGTAAATGAACCATGAAGTGATTTAAATAGAATTACAACACGACATAACGACGGGTCCTAATGAAAAAGAGCCAACTCGCTGTGCCGGTTAGAAAAGAGCCAACTCGCCGTGCTGGTTAGAAAAGAGCCAACTCGCCGTACGGTTAGAAAAGAGCCAACTCGCCGAATTCTATAGAAATTTCTATTGTGTTTCGGCGAGTTGGCTCTTTTCTAACCGTACGGCGAGTTGGCTCTTTTCTAACCGGCACGGCAAGTTGGCTCTTTTCTAACTGGCACGGCGAGTTGGCTCTTTTTCATTAGGACCCGTCGATATGTCGTGTTGTAATTCTATTTAAATCTGTTGGAGAGGTTATGGCAACACGTGGTGTGAATGATTTAAAGCAGTGTTCATTTAACAGGTGTAATTAACAGTTTATTTGTTACACTTAATTTGAGAAAATAAAACACTTTACACAATAGCAGAATCGTTGTACCCGTAAAAGGATTATTATAAAGTGGACAGACTTAATTTCTTCTGTTAGAGAGATCGTGTCTACTTCGACCAGATCTTCGGAAGAGCACGGAGTACAAGTGTACTAGATATATAACTTAGACTAGAATCTAACTCGTATCAAGGAGTTAGGTGTTAGGCGCTACTATCTCCAACACTCCCACTCGCCGAACACGCATACAAAATATACATGGGGGATTCCACGTCAAATCGACCGAAAAAACGGGATTTTTTCCCTGACCCCTTTCGATCTTCTTGTCCTTTTGCACAGTCGAACTACATGTTGAAAGGATGAACTGTGATTTTTTTCAGATTTTTTTGACTCATCATTCTATCACGAAAAATAATCGAATAAATTTATTTTCAATTTTTTTTTATTTTTCACGCCTACATAGCTCAAAACGTCAACAATGTATGAAAAAAGTTCCAATACCAAAATTTTGAGGCTTTTTGTGAACTTTTCGAGAGTATTTTCATCAGATTTTTAATACCCCGTTCAAGTGTAGTTTTAATACAAAATGAGTGGAAATCATTCATAACTCAAAAGTGCCCTGATCGAATTGGCTGAAATTTATGCACAGCCCGTCTTTCACAATGCCAAAGGTTGTCTGAAAATTTCATAGTGGGCCGAGCAGTGGTTCAAAAGATACATCAACAAATATTCGCACAGTGGCAAGAATTCGGCGATTATGAGGTCGCAAAAAAAGTTTTTTGGCCACGATTCGAAAATTCAACATTAAAATTCATTATTCTTGTCTACCTACTGGTGATCGCCTTTGAATTTTTGAACTGCGGCCGAAAAAACTTTTTGGCGACCTCATAATCGCCGAATTATCGCCACCTTGCGAATATTTGTTGATGTATCTTTTGAACCACTGCTTAGCCCACTTTGAAATTTCCAGACAACCTTCGGCATTGAAAAAGACATGCTGTGTAAAAATTTCAGCCAATTCGATCAGGGCACTTTTTTGTTACTGAAGATTTTCGAAGATTTTTAACCAAAACTACAGTTTCGCGAGGCACAAAATATTGCAAAAAATTATTTTCAGAAATTTCAAAGAAAGACGCGAAACTTTTGTATGAGAACTTTTTTCATTGCTCATCTGGATTTCAAGCTATGTTGGCTTGAAAAATCAAAAAAACGCTAAAAGCTGATTATTTGACCAGCTGTAGTGAAAAAATACTTGGTCAGAAAAATCTGACAAAATTCACAGTCGATCCTTTCAACGTGTACTTTCACTGTGTAAAAGGGCAAACAGATCGAAAGGGGTCAGGGAAATCAGCCGGTCGATTTGACCTGGAATCCCCCACATATTTCCTTTAAAACACTCATCCATGCATAAATCAACATGTATATCAGCATACCTTCAGCTAACAAATCTCTTTCAGTTCAGAATGCCACTTTCGTTTCGGAATCTTTGAAATTTTCCTTTAGCTAGAGCCTTAGTTAGTGGATCTGCTAATTGACAATCAGTCTTAATATATTTTACGTTAATACTTTGATCTTCATCTTTATCACAGGTATAATGATACTGAGTATCAATATGTTTTGATCGCTTAGAACACTCTGGAGTTTTCACTAGTGAAATTGCTCCTAGGTTATCGCAATAAATAGAAATAGTTAATTTCTCTCGACAGAATATCTCGCATAGTAAACGCCGTAGCCATACAGCCTCCTTTGTCGCCGAGCAAAGAGCGACAAATTCTGCTTCTGTCGCAGAGGTAGCTGTAGCAGTCTGTTTCCTTGAGGACCAGGCAATCGGGCCCCGATTCATTAGATAAATCCAGCCAGTAGTGCTTCGACGGGTATCAATATCTCCCGCCCAATCAGAATCACAAAATCCTGTTAGTTCTAAGTCAAGACTGCCTAGACGGTAAACAATTCCAAGGTTTATCGTTCCTTTTATGTATCGCAAGACCCTTTTAACCCCATTCCAATGGTCTCTGCTAGGCTTTTCAGTGAATTGACTCAAAACACTTACTATAAAGGCTAAATCCGGCCTAGTAGCGACCATTAGATACATCATCGAACCGATCGCCTCTCTGTAAGGAAACAGACTACTATCCTCATCATCTTCACAATTCTTAGAAAATTTAATTCCTGGATCGGCAGGGACAGACACTGGCGAACAATCTGAGTGGTTGAACCTCGATAGGATTTTCTGTGCATATGCAGCTTGATGAAGCTTAAGAGTGCCTCTCTTTCTGTCCCTCTCGATCTGGATGCCTACAAAATATTCAGCCTCATTATATCGTATCTTAAATTCTACACATAAGGCTTGAAGTAAATCATTCATTTTATCACAATTATTTGAGCAAAGGAGACCGTCATCTACGTATAGAGCAAGAAAAAGTATCACCTGATTTGTGATGTAGTAATAGACACAAGGATCAGCCTTTGACTGTGTCAGACCATGCCTCTCAAGAAAACCTGCGATTTTTATGTTCCATTGCCTGGGAGCTTGCTTGAGGCCGTACAGGCTCTTCTTGAGTAGGCAGACACGATCGTCTTGTTCGAATCCATATGGCTGCTCCATATAGATCACCTCGTCCAGGTCCCCATACAAGAATGCAGTTTTCACGTCGAATTGAGCTATGTTCATGTCGTGAGCAGCTGCAACCGACAGTATCAAGCGAACAGAGTCATACTTTACCACAGGAGCAAAAGTCTCCTTGTAATCGATTCCATAGGTTTGAGCATATCCTTTAATCACAAGTCTAGCCTTAAACTTGTCAGTTGACCCGTCTGCTTTATACTTTTTCTTGAAGACCCATCGGTTGGGGATGACCTTAGCATCGTCCGGTCTCGGGGTGAGAATCCAAGTTCCATTCTCTTCCAAGGAATCGATTTCATCGTTGATTGCTTGAATCCAATAATTTGAATCCTCAGCTTCTAACGCTTCTTCCAACGTAGCTGGTTCCAGGGATGCGAGAAAGGCTTCAGCTAGGTATGTTTTTCCTTCTTCGTCATCCAATGTACTAGCCTCCTGCTTCTGGCCTTGGCGACTTCTGAGCTCGTAAGGCTCTGTACGAGTTGGCAGGCGTGGATTTTTCCTGACAGGACGTTCAGCACTCCCACTGGCGACAGCACCTCCCGCGTTGAGTTGAGATCCCCAGTGATTCACAGTGAGTACCGGAGTGGGATTACTCTGGGCAACTTCATGGAAAATGACATCTCTTCGAATTAAACATCTTCTGCCAATAGGATCATAGACTCGGTATGCCTTGCTATCTTGACAATAGACCACCATCAGACATTTCATGGAATTTTCTTGAAATTTCCCTCTCTGGTCCTTAGTTACGTGCACGTAGCACTCGCTGCCGAAGATTCTGAGATGCTTTACCGATGGCTTGGTTCCAAACCATCTCCCGTAGGGGGTAGCACCATCCAAAGTATCTGATGCAGTTCTGTTTTTCACATGTACAGCTGTATTTGTAGCTTCTGCCCACAGATAGATAGGAAGTTTCCTCGCGTGAAGCATTGACTTGGCTGACTCGACGACTGTCCTGTGTTGCCTTTCGATAAAGCCGTTCTGTTCGGGAGCTCTGAGAGTGGACATTTCATGTTTTATACCTTTCGATAGAAGAAATTCTTTAACAGGTCCGTTCACGATTTCTGTACCCCAATCGCTTCTCAACATACGTATTTCATGTCCATCGGCTCGAACGTCAGCGTAAAATTGCTTCACACAATCCAGTACCTCCGGTTTGTCTTTCAGAAAATAAACAAAACAGTACCTGGAACAGTCATCCTTAAAAAGGAGAAAATAGTTCGATCCTTTGATAGCAGGCTGACTCATTTTTCCACATAAGTCTACGTGAAATACTTCTCCTGGTACGTCGGACCGTCTCGCCCCTGACTTGGGAAAAGGAGTCCGATGCTGCTTTCCTAGTACGCAGCCTTCGCAGAATGGTTCCTCAGTCGCTGACCCGTTCAACTTGAGATCTAAAACTGTGGACTTGGAGACCATTGATTTGAGAGTTTTGAAATTTATGTGGCCCATACGTTCGTGCCAGGCCATGAGAGAGCAATCTAGAGCTACATTCGCTTCACAAAGTAAAACTGGTTTAAGATTTAATTTGTAAAGTCCATTACCATGCTTCACTCCATCTACAACTAGCAAGCCATCTCTTAGGAACTTCACGTGTCTTCCTCCTTCCTCAAAGACAACCGTCATTCCCTTCTTGGTCGTACTGCCAATTGACAGCAGATTCTTCTTGATATCTGGTACATAGAGGGCTTTTTGAATAGTGTGCACGATTAACTCTCCTCCTGGACCTTCAGCAGAGACTTGAACGTCACCTCTGCCTTGTGCATAAACAAAATTGCCATTACCAACTCTCACTGGAAATTCTTTGTTTGCGAAAATTTCCATATTAATAAACCAGTCTCTACGAAAACACATATGTTCCGTCGCTCCGGAGTCTGCAAACCACAAGTCATCATCCTGGAGACAAACGAGGGACTCAGCTTCCATTGTAAACAGATCAGCTCTTCCGTAAGACGTTGGGGGCTGCGTAGCAGGCTGTGATCCAGCACTTGGAGGGCAGTTTGACTGAACTACCATCGACTGACCCTGATGATGACTGCCTTGATGAGTACCACCTTGATGATGACCACCCTGCTGTTGACCACCTTGATGTTTGCCTTTTCGTTTGAAACAGTACCGAGCAGAATGCCCGAAGATACCACAATAGTTACATTTGTATCGTTTCGAGCCTCCGTTACCCTTTTGGAAATCACGACCTCCTTTATTCGTTTTGGCAAAATAGGCCTCTTGAGTTCCTTCTTCCTTCGCAGCGCCCATCCTCAGGTTTTGGAGCGCCTCTTCGTTGACTAAATGGTCCGTCAGCTTCTCGATTGTTTGTTCAGCTTTCCGAACGGCGTACCAAGCCGTTCTAACGTTATCGTATTTCGCAGGCAGACTGCTCAGAATTTTTGCAATAACAACTGGTTGCTTTTGTTCCATATCCATGTCCTTCAGTCTTTGGGCTAAGGACACTATATGAGCTACATGGTCAGCAATTTTGGCATGTGCTTCCATTTTGCAGTTAATAAATTGGTCTAGCAGTACCTGGACAGACTGGTCACTCCTCTCGGCGTGAATAGACTTCAGGCGAGACCACATCGCAGCCGCAGAATTGCAATCAGACAAATATTTCAATTGCTCCAATTCAAGTCCTCTCATCAAGAATGCCTGAGCCTCGGCATCTTTCTGGTCCCAAACAGCTGCTGAATCGGGTGCAAGAGGACGGATTATAGCTCCAAGGATATACGGCTTTAATTTGTTTTCGGTCATGTAGATCTCCATTTGTCTCTTCCAAAGCTGATAATTTGATCCATTAAATCGATGGATGTGAAACAGCTTGCTTCCAGCCATTGTCTCAGTCTTCACTTTCACACGGATTCTTTGTTCACTACCAACGGTTTTATTTGAACGTATTCTGGGCCCATAACCTGTTGGAGAGGTTATGGCAACACGTGGTGTGAATGATTTAAAGCAGTGTTCATTTAACAGGTGTAATTAACAGTTTATTTGTTACACTTAATTTGAGAAAATAAAACACTTTACACAATAGCAGAATCGTTGTACCCGTAAAAGGATTATTATAAAGTGGACAGACTTAATTTCTTCTGTTAGAGAGATCGTGTCTACTTCGACCAGATCTTCGGAAGAGCACGGAGTACAAGTGTACTAGATATATAACTTAGACTAGAATCTAACTCGTATCAAGGAGTTAGGTGTTAGGCGCTACTATCTCCAACAAAATCACGTCATGGTTCATTTACTAGTATTAATTAATTATAAGTCCAGGTTTTCTTCTTTGGATTAGATATCATTAGGACCTTTATGCCATCAAATGATAAATTCTGTTATACCCACATTACACCAAGCTATTTTATTAGTCAATGAAACGTATTCTTCCGCTGTCCTATTTCCCAACAACCGCTTTCTAAAATACCATTTTGAATTTTACCATCGGAAGTTTGTTCTCTTTTTTGTCTGATACGTGTTAGGATTATCTGAATAACTTTTCTGTAGTAATTTTCTCATTCGAAGAGCACCTGTATGAGGCGTGCTTTTTTGGTAGATTTTTTTGGCTCCGGCATAGCCTCCAGCTCATCCGCTATCAAATTTGCAAAGGTCTGTTCTGAACTTACATCTTTCACCTTGGTTTTCTTCGGACCAGCATTTTCGAAATGGTTCTGTAAAACTGATGCTACATTTACAAATGCCGTTTTCATAGGATCAACTTTCTGGCGTTTACCACTTTCTTTGTTGAAACAAGATTTCGACTGTGGGAGGCTCCCTGGCGATTTTACATTCTCTTTGTAATTTGTATTCTTCAACGAAGGAGTATAAGTAGCTACCTGGTGTGACGGAGAACGCTCAGATGCAAGATTCCGTGAAAACGATGAATTATTACTTGGTTCAGGTATTCTGAAATCTGATGCTGTACCGTTAAGTGAAGTGTCGTCAATGTCAAACGAGTCGGATAATGAAGATACATCTGTACCAGTTGAAAATGTTGAATAGGATGACAATGTGCTCGAAGGCCTCGCTAAAATACCTTGTGTTACAGATGTATAGGAAGCTGTTGTCGTTCGAAGTGGCGTTGATGTAGTTAGGGTTGGAGTACTCGGAGGAGATAGCGTCGGCGTGTCCAAAGGCAATATAATATCTGGTACTACGCCAAGTGCTGTAGGTGAATTTCGAGGCAGTAGCAACGAATTCAACGGTGACGTAGACCTTCTGACAGACAGTGTTGTTGATGAGATGGGTGCAGGTGGCACTGCTGCTCGAACTGATGATAATGCAGCTGCCAATAGCGATGTTGTTATTGGTACAGTTGCAGTGGATATCGGTATCGATGTTGGTTCCGCACAACTCTGCATGTTTATTGGCTTGAGTGGAGTGCGAACAGCAGGGGGCATCAGGGATACTGAGACGTTTGTAAATATGCTGGAATCAAAAAATTTCAACTCAAATAATATTCAATCATTTCTGTACTTGAGTTTCATGATTTGCTTCAATTATTTTTTTAACAGTATCAACAATATATCGGAAACGATTTTCATCATTTTAAAGCATTCATCTTTCATCAACAAAGAGCCATGATCATAGGCATGAAACATACTGTCTTTTTTGAACGTGCTTTTCAAGAAATCCCATAGAATTGAAGAGGCTAAATCCTTTTCGGCTCGTTGCGCCGCTGCCACTCTTGGCCTCATCACCTCTCCGACGCTTTTCACGCGCATAGCTGTCTCTAAGTTGAGACCACCTTTTTGCGGGGTCTGGCGCTGTAAATTTTGAATCAACCATATTTGTAATTATAAAAGATGTACACATTTTGGAATTCATTCATAATTTTAAACATGCTTCACCTGTTTCATGTTGTAGAGACTTAATTTCTCGCCAGCAATTTTCACGAATGGTGTGATTTTTGTAGCCTGGATTCTGTTTGTCATAGAGGACCGGATACTTTCTAACCAATGAAATTAGCCTCGCGTCGTTGTCAACAACCACTTGGCCATCCGCTGTTACAAACAGCGTACCGTCTGGGAGTTTCATTTCCTGCGACTGATGTACTTGTTCCGTCGCATGTGCCTCGTTATTTTCTCTCTCTTGATCGATGAGAAATAATATAGTTTCCTCATCTACGTCTGGGTCCATTTTATCTACCGGAAGTGAAGGACGAAAACTTATGTATGAGGCATTTCATACCAGGTGAACCAATGATTTTCCATTACTATTTTTTATCTGTTTCATAATTATTTATATGCTTCACCCCACTATCACAATCTATTTTGAGTTTGGAAGATTATTCATTAACTATTCGAAAGATGTTCGACATTTTTTTTGTGACACTTTGGAGTTAGAATCACCTAATTATGTCTATTTTGAGGTTAGAATCCCTAACTGACGTCCATTTTCAGGTTATAATCCCTTACCTATCTCGAATTTCAGGTTAGAATTCCCAACTTTTGTAGATTTTGAGGCTAGAATCCCGAGTTTATGCACTGATAATAATCATATTTTAGAAAAATATAGAAAATTCTGAGACAGATAAACAATGTTGAGGGAAAATCATTGATCCACTGAGCATGGGATGCCTCGTATATAGGCAGTATTTCTTGAAATACTCTTTGAGCTCCAACAACTGAAAACTACTAGCAGCAAATATCGAAAAATATCCCAAGTCAATAAACATTGGAGAATAATTGTACTACTAGACGAGCGAACTCAGAGGTTAGGTACATACATCGATAAATTTTCCGAACCATTACTTCCATCACAGAAAATTAACATTTTGGGTTTGGGTATGGGTATACGCGGATACGACAATAATTTTAGATTTCGACAAACTTTTCATCAATCAGACATTTTTATAGTAAAAAATAGTAACGTAGAGTATACTCTTACCTGTGTCAGAATTCGATTTGTAGCTTGGGAACACTAACGCACTACCGCACGTGGCAACGCTGTAAAATCGCGCCGACCGGCCCGTGCAGCCCGACAAGCCGGACCCGACCGTACGTGTCCGGACGCCGGAATTATCTCGCACGGGATTGGACGCAGCCGTGTGTGAGTGAACCGACCGCATATAGGTGTTCCGTCGCCGGCACACGGCACACGTCAAAGTCTGTGCTCTAGGCTTAAAGCCGGGGTTGTTTTGGGCGCCAGATGCCGTCCGCATCAATTCTCTTCTGGACCTGAAATTTTCTCACAACAAAACAGAAACGGCCGGCAGCAAAGTATTTGGTAGAGGGGCGGGGAACGTTACGGCAAGCCGAGGTGGAGGGGAGAAGTAGGGGTGACAAGCTTCAACTCAGGTTTCCGATGCAAACAAAATAACTGGCAATTTATTCAAAAAGAATACAGCAAATCTCCAAGGGAGATTATTGATCACAAAACAAGCAATAAAAAAGGCAAATAAACAAGGCAGCTCAGGGCTGAGGTCTCGGAACAATAAACAAAAGAATTTAATTTCCCGACAGGCCCGGGTTAACCAGTCAATACAATTAACGAGCCTCAGGGATCATTCTTACAACTAAATTAACAACAAAAATAATCAAAAGAATAATACTAAAAAAAAAAAACCAATAATCAGTATCACCCAAGGTGATAATCCTCTCTCAAGGTTCGTGAAGCGACCCAGTATTCTAATAAACTATATAAACAAAATTAATAACAACGCTGACCGCTACAGGCCTCGCGCGGCTCTCGTGAGGCGAGACCGAGCTCCGGGAAGAAGATAAACAAACCAACGCTACGCCGATTTCGAATTCAACGGTTCGAGAAGCGAACCGCCGACTTCCCAAGTTCTCTCAAGAGCATTGTCATTGTTTTACTCTTCTTTACCGACCTTACCCGATTTTCACTTGTTTTCACTGATAGCAAAGCCTACGCGTCACGAGCGCGGAAAAAGAACCAAGAGTGCAATTCTAGATGAAATTCCGAAGATATACATCGGAAAACTTCTTTGTTTCATGCAACAATGAAGTCGTATTCTTTTAAACTGCACAAAATGGTAATTGTCGATGTCAAGCGGTGGTCGCGGCCATGATTGTGAGTTTCGCCCGCTTGACATCGACAATTACCATTTTGCGCAGTTTAAAAGAATACGTCTTCATTGTTGCATGAAACAAAGAAGTTTTCCCATGTATATCTTCGGAATTCCATCTAGAATTGCACTCTCGGTTCCTTTTCCGCGCTCGTGACGCGTAGGCTTTGCTATCAGTGAAAACAAGTGCAAACTGGGTAAGGTCGGTGAAGAAGAGTAAAAAAATGACTGTAGCATGCTCTTAATACTATCCCGCGAGGGATCAGAATACCAAAAATTAACAATAATTAATTAACAAGCCACCAAGGCAATAATTCTCATAAAATATATCCTCTAGAGGCAAATAATAAACCCTACAGGACTCTGGCGTGTCTGACTCTCCGCTAAGAGCCACGAGGCAACGACAAAGACAAAATGGCGAACAGCGCTACGAGGCGAAACCCTCCGCGCGGAAAAGACTCTACTCAAAACTCAGAATTTAACATTAGAAATTCTCTAATAACCCATTTTACAAACTCTGGCTTTGGTCGGCAATTCGAAACTCAATATCAATCTGAACTGGAGATCCAAGGAACACAAATTTTGTCTATTCTCAGACCGCAGATATAATTCAGACTCAAGGGATCCGTTCAGATTTACCACAGGTAAAATGAAGCCACTTACTTTAACGAAGACCAGCGTGTAGCAAAACCTCCTGAGGTTAATTTCTGCGACTCCGGGCTCGTACACACTCAAACTCTCAAAACTCTAAACTCAAACGCTCAACTCAATAGACTCAAAATTCTCCCTCTACGACAAATGCCTCCGCACGCTACGGACACTAACGCCAGAGTGAGGATCTCAAGCCGGGTGTCTATTACCCCCTCCTTACGATCTCCTTAATTCTATGATCGGTGAGTGTCGTCCTCTTGGCGAATTTAGGGAACCCTTTAACTCCTGAGAGTTATGCGGAGCGGTGTCACTGCCGTGTGCGGCGGGCTGTCTTTCTGCAGGCGGGTCCTTGTCCTGGGGAGATTAAGGGGGTGCTACTGGATTTTTACCACAAAAATTATTTTCTCGAATATCTTCTAAACGGAGCTT
>JAEUYN010002006.1:0-24355 GCA_018257835.1 Euura lappo
CAAACAAGGAATTTTGCCACTCTGGAAAAATTCCTGAATATTCAAGGACACCTAAAAAGCCCTCAAAAAAATAATCAGCAACAAAATCGACCCGGAACGCATCGTTAGCCACCTCCGACCCCCCTTATCATTGATTAGTTGATTAAAAAATTTCTAGTATCCAAACAAGGAATTTCACCACTCTGGAAAAATTCCTGAATATTCACTGACTCCTAAAAGACCTCAGAAAAATAATCAGCAACAAAATTGTCCCGCAACCCATCGATAGCTACCCCAGACCCCCGCTTATCATTGATTTGTTAATTAAAAAATTTGACTAATATCCAAACAAGGAGATTTGCCACTGTGGAAAAATTCCTGAATAATCAAGGACACCTAAAAAGCCCTAAAAAAAATAATCAGCAACAAAATCGACCCGGAACGCATCGTTAGCCACCCCCGACCCCGCTTATCATTGATTAGTTGATCAAAAAATTTCTAATATCCAAACAAGGAATTTTGCCACGTTGGAAAAATTTTAAAATGTTTGTTGGCTCCCCGAAGCTCGTAAAAAAATAATCAGCAATAAAATCGTCCCGGAACGCATCGTTAGCCACCCCCGACCCCGCTTATCATTGATTAGTTGATAAAAAAATTCTAATGCCCAAACAAGGAATTTTGCCACTCTGGAAAAATTCCTGAATATTCATTGACACCTAAAAAGCCCCCCAAAAAAATAATCAGCAACAAAATCGACCCGGAACGCATCGCTAGCCACCTCCGACCCCCCTTATCATTGATTAGTTGATTAAAAAATTTCTAGTATCCAAACAAGGAATTTCACCACTCTGGAAAAATTCCTGAATATTCACTGACTCCTAAAAAGACCTCAGAAAAATAATCAGCAACAAAATTGTCCCGCAACCCATCGATAGCTACCCCAGACCCCCGCTTATCATTGATTTGTTGATTAAAAAATTTCTAATATCCAAACAAGCAATTTCTCCACTTTGGAAAAATTCGTGAATATTCATTGAAACCTGAAAAGCCCTAAAAAAAAATAAACAGCAACAAAATCGACCCGGAACGCATCGTTAGCCACCCCCGACCCCGCTTATCAATGATTTGTTGATTAAAAAATTTCTAATATGCAAACAATTGATTTTTCCACTCTGGAAAAATTCTCAAATATTCATTGACCCCTAAAATGCCCTCAAAAAAATAATCAGCAACAAAATCGTCCCGAAACGCATCGATAGCCACCCCAGCCCCCGCTTATCATTGATTGGTTGATTAAAAAATTTCTAACATCCAATCAAGGAATTTTGCCACGTTGGAAAAATGTTCAAATGTTTGTTGGCTCCCCCGAAGCTCGTAAAAAAATAATCAGCAACAAAATCGTCCCGGAACGCATCGTTATCCACCCCCGACCACGCTTATCATTGATTAGTTGATTAAAAAATTTCTAATATCCAAACAACAAATTTGACCCCTCTGGAAAAATTCCTGAATATTCATTGACACCTAAAAAGCCCTAAAAAAAATAATCAACCACAAAATCATCCCGGAACGCATCGTTATCCACCCCCGACCCCCGCTAATCGTTGATTTGTTCATTAAAAAATGTCTAATATTCAACCAAGAAACTTTGCCACTCTGGAAAAATTCCTGAATATTCATTGACACCTGAAAAGCCCAAAAAAAAGAATCAGCAACAAAATCGACCGGAACGCATCGTTAGCGACCCCCGACCCCCGCTTATCATTGATTTGTTAATTAAACAATTTGTAATATCCAAACAAGGAATTTTGCCACTCTGGAAAAATTCCTTAATATTCAAGGACACCTAAAAAGCCTTAAAAAAATAATCAGCCACAAAATCGTCCCGGAACGCATCGTTATCCACTCACGACCCCCGCTAATCGTTGATTAGTTGATTAAAAAATGTCTAATATCCAAACAAGGAATTTCACCACTCTGGAAAAATTCCTGAATATTCATTGACACCTAAGAAGACCTCACAAAAATAATCAGCTACAAAATCGTCCCGCAACGCATCGATAGCCACCCCAACCCCCGCTTATCATTGATTGGTTGATTAAAAAATTTCTAACATCCAATCAAGGAATTCTGCCACGTTGGAAATATTTTCAAATGTTTGTTGGCTCCCCCGAAGCTCGTAAAAAAATAATCAGCAATAAAATCGTCCCGGAACGCATCGTTAGCCACCCCCGACCCCGCTTATCATTGATTAGTTGATAAAAAAATTCTAATACCCAAACAAGGAATTTTGCCACTCTGGAAAATTCCTGAATATTCATTGACACCTAAAAAGCTCCCCAAAAAAATAATCAGCAACAAAATCGACCCGGAACGCATCGTTAGCCACCTCCGACCCCCCTTATCATTGATTAGTTGATTAAAAAATTTCTAGTATCCAAACAAGGAATTTCACCACTCTGGAAAAATTCCTGAATATTCACTGACTCCTAAAAAGACCTCAGAAAAATAATCAGCAACAAAATTGTCCCGCAACCCATCGATAGCTACCCCAGACCCCCGCTTATCATTGATTTGTTGATTAAAAAATTTCTAATATCCAAACAAGCAATTTCTCCACTTTGGAAAAATTCGTGAATATTCATTGAAACCTGAAAAGCCCTAAAAAAAATAATCAGCAACAAAATCGACCCGGAACGCATCGTTAGCCACCCCCGACCCCGCTTATCATTGATTAGTTGATAAAAAAATTCTAATACCCAAACAAGGAATTTTGCCACTCTGGAAAAATTCCTGAATATTCATTGACACCTAAAAAGCTCCCCAAAAAAATAATCAGCAACAAAATCGACCCGGAACGCATCGTTAGCCACCCCCGACCCCCGCTTATCATTGATTTGTTGATTAAAAAATTTCTAGTATCCAAACAAGGAATTTTTCCACTTTGGAAAAATTCGTGAATATTCACGGACACCTAAAAAGACCTCAAACAAATAATCAGCAACCAAATCGTCCCGCAACCCATCGATAGCCACCCCAGACCCCCGCTTATCATTGATTTGTTGATTAAAAAATTTCTAATATCCAAACAAGCAATTTCTCCACTTTGGAAAAATTCGTGAATATTCATTGAAACCTGAAAAGCCCTAAAAAAAAATAATCAGCAACAAAATCGACCCGGAACGCATCGTTAGCCACCCCCGACCCCGCTTATCAATGATTTGTTGATTAAAAAATTTCTAATATGCAAACAATTGATTTTTCCACTCTGGAAAAATTCTCAAATATTCATTGACCCCTAAAATGCCCTCAAAAAAATAATCAGCAACAAAATCGTCCCGAAACGCATCGATAGCCACCCCAACCCCCGCTTATCATTGATTGGTTGATTAAAAAATTTCTAACATCCAATCAAGGAATTTTGCCACGTTGGAAAAATTTTCAAATGTTTGTTGGCTCCCCCGAAGCTCGTAAAAAAATAATCAGCAACAAAATCGTCCCGGAACGCATCGTTATCCACCCCCGACCACGCTTATCATTGATTAGTTGATTAAAAAATTTCTAATATCCAAACAACGAATTTGACCCTCTGGAAAAATTCCTGAATATTCATTGACACCTAAAAAGCCCTAAAAAAAATAATCAACCACAAAATCGTCCCGGAACGCATCGTTATCCACCCCCGACCCCCGCTAATCGTTGATTTGTTCATTAAAAAATGTCTAATATTCAACCAAGAAACTTTCCCACTCTGGAAAAATTCCTGAATATTCATTGACACCTGAAAAGCCCAAAAAAAAAGAATCAGCAACAAAATCGACCGGAACGCATCGTTAGCGACCCCCGACCCCCGCTTATCATTGATTTGTTAATTAAAAAATTTGTAATATCCAAACAAGGAATTTTGCCACTCTGGAAAAATTCCTTAATATTCAAGGACACCTAAAAAGCCTTAAAAAAAATAATCAGCCACAAAATCGTCCCGGAACGCATCGTTATCCACTCACGACCCCCGCTAATCGTTGATTAGTTGATTAAAAAATGTCTAATATCCAAACAAGGAATTTCACCACTCTGGAAAAATTCCTGAATATTCATTGACACCTAAAAAGACCTCAAAAAAATAATCAGCTACAAAATCGTCCCGCAACGCATCGATAGCCACCACAACCCCCGCTTATCATTGATTGGTTGATTAAAAAATTTCTAACATCCAATCAAGGAATTCTGCCACGTTGGAAATATTTTCAAATGTTTGTTGGCTCCCCCGAAGCTCGTAAAAAAATAATCAGCAATAAAATCGTCCCGGAACGCATCGTTAGCCACCCCCGACCCCGCTTATCATTGATTAGTTGATAAAAAAATTCTAATACCCAAACAAGGAATTTTGCCACTCTGGAAAAATTCCTGAATATTCATTGACACCTAAAAAGCTCCCCAAAAAAATAATCAGCAACAAAATCGACCCGGAACGCATCGTTAGCCACCTCCGACCCCCCTTATCATTGATTAGTTGATTAAAAAATTTCTAGTATCCAAACAAGGAATTTCACCACTCTGGAAAAATTCCTGAATATTCACTGACTCCTAAAAGACCTCAGAAAAATAATCAGCAACAAAATTGTCCCGCAACCCATCGATAGCTACCCCAGACCCCCGCTTATCATTGATTTGTTGATTAAAAAATTTCTAATATCCAAACAAGCAATTTCTCCACTTTGGAAAAATTCGTGAATATTCATTGAAACCTGAAAAGCCCTAAAAAAAAATAATCAGCAACAAAATCGACCCGGAACGCATCGTTAGCCACCCCCGACCCCGCTTATCAATGATTTGTTGATTAAAAAATTTCTAATATGCAAACAATTGATTTTTCCACTCTGGAAAAATTCTCAAATATTCATTGACCCCTAAAATGCCCTCAAAAAAATAATCAGCAACAAAATCGTCCCGAAACGCATCGATAGCCACCCCAACCCCCGCTTATCATTGATTGGTTGATTAAAAAATTTCTAACATCCAATCAAGGAATTTTGCCACGTTGGAAAAATTTTCAAATGTTTGTTGGCTCCCTCGAAGCTCGTAAAAAAATAATCAGCAACAAAATCGTCCCGGAACGCATCGTTATCCACCCCCGACCACGCTTATCATTGATTAGTTGATTAAAAAATTTCTAATATCCAAACAACGAATTTGACCCCTCTGGAAAAATTCCTGAATATTCATTGACACCTAAAAAGCCCTAAAAAAAATAATCAACCACAAAATCGTCCCGGAACGCATCGTTATCCACCCCCGACCCCCGCTAATCGTTGATTTGTTCATTAAAAAATGTCTAATATTCAACCAAGAAACTTTGCCACTCTGGAAAAATTCCTGAATATTCATTGACACCTGAAAAGCCCAAAAAAAAAGAATCAGCAACAAAATCGACCGGAACGCATCGTTAGCCACCCCCGACCCCCGCTTATCATTGATTTGTTAATTAAAAAATTTGTAATATCCAAACAAGGAATTTTGCCACTCTGGAAAAATTCCTTAATATTCAAGGACACCTAAAAAGCCTTAAAAAAAATAATCAGCCACAAAATCGTCCCGGAACGCATCGTTATCCACTCCCGACCCCCGCTAATCGTTGATTAGTTGATTAAAAAATGTCTAATATCCAAACAAGGAATTTCACCACTCTGGAAAAATTCCTGAATATTCATTGACACCTAAAAAGACCTCTAAAAAATAATCAGCTACAAAATCGTCCCGCAACGCATCGATAGCCACCCCAACCCCCGCTTATCATTGATTGGTTGATTAAAAAATTTCTAACATCCAATCAAGGAATTCTGCCACGTTGAAAATATTTTCAAATGTTTGTTGGCTCCCCCGAAGCTCGTAAAAAAATAATCAGCAATAAAATCGTCCCGGAACGCATCGTTAGCCACCCCCGACCCCGCTTATCATTGATTAGTTGATAAAAAAATTCTAATACCCAAACAAGGAATTTTGCCACTCTGGAAAAATTCCTGAATATTCATTGACACCTAAAAAGCTCCCCAAAAAAATAATCAGCAACAAATTCGACCCGGAACGCATCGTTAGCCACCCCCGACCCCCGCTTATCATTGATTTGTTAATTAAAAAAATTCTAATACCCAAACAAGACATTTTGCCACTCTGAAAAAATTCCTGAATATTCATTGACACCTAAAAAGCTCCCCAAAAAAATAATCAGCAACAAAATCGACCCGGAACGCATCGTTAGCCACCTCCGACCCCCCTTATCATTGATTAGTTGATTAAAAAATTTCTAGTATCCAAACAAGGAATTTCACCACTCTGGAAAAATTCCTGAATATTCACTGACTCCTAAAAAGACCTCAGAAAAATAATCAGCAACAAAATTGTCCCGCAACCCATCGATAGCTACCCCAGACCCCCGCTTATCATTGATTTGTTAATTAAAAAATTTCTAATATCCAAACAAGGAGATTTGCCACTCTGGAAAAATTCCTGAATAATCAAGGACACCTAATAAGCCCTAAAAAAAATAATCAGCAACAAAATCGACCCGGAACGCATCGTTTGCCACCCCCGACCCCGCTTATCATTGATTAGTTGATCAAAAAATTTCTAATATCCAAACAAGGAATTTCGCCACGTTGGAAAAATTTTAAAATGTTTGTTGGCTCCCCCGAAGCTCGTAAAAAAATAATCAGCAATAAAATCGTCCCGGAACGCATCGTTAGCCACCCCCGACCCCGCTTATCATTGATTAGTTGATAAAAAAAATTCTAATACCCAAACAAGGAATTTTGCCACTCTGGAAAAATTCCTGAATATTCATTGACACCTAAAAAGCTCCCCAAAAAAATAATCAGCAACAAAATCGACCCGGAACGCATCGTTAGCCACCTCCGACCCCCCTTATCATTGATTAGTTGATTAAAAAATTTCTAGTATCCAAACAAGGAATTTCACCACTCTGGAAAAATTCCTGAATATTCACTGACTCCTAAAAAGACCTCAGAAAAATAATCAGCAACAAAATTGTCCCGCAACCCATCGATAGCTACCCCAGACCCCCGCTTATCATTGATTTGTTGATTAAAAAATTTCTAATATCCAAACAAGCAATTTCTCCACTTTGGAAAAATTCGTGAATATTCATTGAAACCTGAAAAGCCCTAAAAAAAAATAATCAGCAACAAAATCGACCCGGAACGCATCGTTAGCCACCCCCGACCCCGCTTATCAATGATTTGTTGATTAAAAAATTTCTAATATGCAAACAATTGATTTTTCCACTCTGGAAAAATTCTCAAATATTCATTGACCCCTAAAATGCCCTCAAAAAAATAATCAGCAACAAAATCGTCCCGGAACGCATCGTTAGCCACCCCCGACCCCCGCTTATCATTGATTAGTTGATTAAAAAATTTCTAATATCCAAACAAGGAATTTTGCCACGTTGGAAAAATTTTCAAATGTTTGTTGGCTCCCCCGAAGCTCGTAAAAAAATAATCAGCAATAAAATCGTCCCGGAACGCATCGTTAGCCACCCCCGACCCCGCTTATCATTGATTAGTTGATAAAAAAATTCTAATACCCAAACAAGGAATTTTGCCACTCTGGAAAATTCCTGAATATTCATTGACACCTAAAAAGCTCCCCAAAAAAATAATCAGCAACAAAATCGACCCGGAACGCATCGTTAGCCACCTCCGACCCCCCTTATCATTGATTAGTTGATTAAAAAATTTCTAGTATCCAAACAAGGAATTTCACCACTCTGGAAAAATTCCTGAATATTCACTGACTCCTAAAAAGACCTCAGAAAAATAATCAGCAACAAAATTGTCCCGCAACCCATCGATAGCTACCCCAGACCCCCGCTTATCATTGATTTGTTAATTAAAAAATTTCTAATATCCAAACAAGGAGATTTGCCACTCTGGAAAAATTCCTGAATAATCAAGGACACCTAAAAAGCCCTAAAAAAAATAATCAGCAACAAAATCGACCCGGAACGCATCGTTAGCCACCCCCGACCCCCGCTTATCATTGATTAGTTGATCAAAAAATTTCTAATATCCAAACAAGGAATTTTGCCACGTTGGAAAAATTTTAAAATGTTTGTTGGCTCCCCCGAAGCTCGTAAAAAAATAATCAGCAATAAAATCGTCCCGGAACGCATCGTTAGCCACCCCCGACCCCGCTTATCATTGATTAGTTGATAAAAAAATTCTAATACCCAAACAAGGAATTTTGCCACTCTGGAAAAATTCCTGAATATTCATTGACACCTAAAAAGCTCCCCAAAAAAATAATCAGCAACAAAATCGACCCGGAACGCATCGTTAGCCACCTCCGACCCCCCTTATCATTGATTAGTTGATTAAAAAATTTCTAGTATCCAAACAAGGAATTTCACCACTCTGGAAAAATTCCTGAATATTCACTGACTCCTAAAAAGACCTCAGAAAAATAATCAGCAACAAAATTGTCCCGCAACCCATCGATAGCTACCCCAGACCCCGCTTATCATTGATTTGTTGATTAAAAAATTTCTAATATCCAAACAAGCAATTTCTCCACTTTGGAAAAATTCGTGAATATTCATTGAAACCTGAAAAGCCCTAAAAAAAAATAATCAGCAACAAAATCGACCCGGAACGCATCGTTAGCCACCCCCGACCCCGCTTATCAATGATTTGTTGATTAAAAAATTTCTAATATGCAAACAATTGATTTTTCCACTCTGGAAAAATTCTCAAATATTCATTGACCCCTAAAATGCCCTCAAAAAAATAATCAGCAACAAAATCGTCCCGAAACGCATCGATAGCCACCCCAACCCCCGCTTATCATTGATTGGTTGATTAAAAAATTTCTAACATCCAATCAAGGAATTTTGCCACGTTGGAAAAATTTTCAAATGTTTGTTGGCTCCCTCGAAGCTCGTAAAAAAATAATCAGCAACAAAATCGTCCCGGAACGCATCGTTATCCACCCCCGACCACGCTTATCATTGATTAGTTGATTAAAAAATTTCTAATATCCAAACAACGAATTTGACCCCTCTGGAAAAATTCCTGAATATTCATTGACACCTAAAAAGCCCTAAAAAAAATAATCAACCACAAAATCGTCCCGGAACGCATCGTTATCCACCCCCGACCCCCGCTAATCGTTGATTTGTTCATTAAAAAATGTCTAATATTCAACCAAGAAACTTTCCCACTCTGGAAAAATTCCTGAATATTCATTGACACCTGAAAAGCCCAAAAAAAAAGAATCAGCAACAAAATCGACCGGAACGCATCGTTAGCGACCCCCGACCCCCGCTTATCATTGATTTGTTAATTAAAAAATTTGTAATATCCAAACAAGAAATTTTGCCACTCTGGAAAAATTCCTTAATATTCAAGGACACCTAAAAAGCCTTAAAAAAAATAATCAGCCACAAAATCGTCCCGGAACGCATCGTTATCCACTCACGACCCCCGCTGATCGTTGATTAGTTGATTAAAAAATGTCTAATATCCAAACAAGGAATTTCACCACTCTGGAAAAATTCCTGAATCTTCATTGACACCTAAAAAGACCTCACAAAAATAATCAGCTACAAAATCGTCCCGCAACGCATCGATAGCCACCCCAACCCCCGCTTATCATTGATTGGTTGATTAAAAAATTTCTAACATCCAATCAAGGAATTCTGCCACGTTGGAAATATTTTCAAATGTTTGTTGGCTCCCCCGAAGCTCGTAAAAAAATAATCAGCAATAAAATCGTCCCGGAACGCATCGTTAGCCACCCCGACCCCGCTTATCATTGATTAGTTGATAAAAAAAATTCTAATACCCAAACAAGGAATTTTGCCACTCTGGAAAAATTCCTGAATATTCATTGACACCTAAAAAGCCCCCAAAAAAATAATCAGCAACCAAATCGACCCGGAACGCATCGTTAGCCACCTCCGACCCCCCTTATCATTGATTAGTTGATTAAAAAATTTCTAGTATCCAAACAAGGAATTTCACCACTCTGGAAAAATTCCTGAATATTCACTGACTCCTAAAAGACCTCAGAAAAATAATCAGCAACAAAATTGTCCCGCAACCCATCGATAGCTACCCCAGACCCCCGCTTATCATTGATTTGTTAATTAAAAAATTTCTAATATCCAAACAAGGAGATTTGCCACTCTGGAAAAATTCCTGAATAATCAAGGACACCTAAAAAGCCCTAAAAAAAATAATCAGCAACAAAATCGATCCGGAACGCATCGTTAGCCACCCCCGACCCCGCTTATCAATGATTTGTTGATTAAAAAATTTCTAATATGCAAACAATTGATTTTTCCACTCTGGAAAAATTCTCAAATATTCATTGACCCCAAAATGCCCTTAAAAAAATAATCAGCAACAAAATCGACCCGGAACGCATCGTTAGCCACCCCCGACCCCGCTTATCATTGATTAGTTGATAAAAAAATTCTCATACCCAAACAAGAAATTTTGCCACTCTGAAAAAATTCCTGAATATTCATTGACACCTAAAAAGCCCCCCAAAAAAATAATCAGCAACAAAATCGACCCGGAACGCATCGTTAGCCACCTCCGACCCCCCTTATCATTGATTTGTTGATTAAAAAATTTCTAATTTGCAAACAATTGATTTTTCCGCTCTGGAAAAATTCTCAAATATTCATTGACCCCTAAAATGCCCTTAAAAAAATAATCAGCAATAAAATCGTTCCGGAACGCATCGTTAGCCAGCCCCGACCCCGCTAATCATTGATTAGTTGATCAAAAAATTTCTAATATCCAAACAAGGAATTTTGCCACGTTGAAAAAATTTTCAAATGTTTGTTGGCTCCCCCGAAGCTCGTAAAAAAATAATCAGCAATAAAATCGTCCCGGAACGCATCGTTAGCCACCCCCGACCCCGCTTATCAATGATTTGTTGATTAAAAAATTTCTAATATGCAAACAATTGATTTTTCCACTCTGGAAAAATTCTCAAATATTCATTGACCCCTAAAATGCCCTCAAAAAAATAATCAGCAACAAAATCGTCCCGAAACGCATCGATAGCCACCCCAACCCCCGCTTATCATTGATTGGTTGATTAAAAAATTTCTAACATCCAATCAAGGAATTCTGCCACGTTGGAAAAATTTTCAAATGTTTTTTGGCTCCCCCGGAGCTCGTAAAAAAATAATCAGCAACAAAATCGTCCCGGAACGCATCGTTATCCACCCCCGACCACGCTTATCATTGATTAGTTGATTAAAAAATTTCTAATATCCAAACAACGAATTTGACCCCTCTGGAAAAATTCCTGAATATTCATTGACACCTAAAAAGCTCCCCAAAAAAATAATCAGCAACAAAATCGACCCGGAACGCATCGTTAGCCACCCCCGAACCCCGCTTATCATTGATTTGTTAATTAAAAAAATTCTAATACCCAAACAAGACATTTTGCCACTCTGAAAAAATTCCTGAATATTCATTGACACCTAAAAAGACCAAAAAAAAAAAAATCAGTAACAAAATCGACCCGGAACGCATCGTTAGCCACCCCCGACCCCGCTTATCATTGATTAGTTGATCAAAAAATTTCTAATATCCAAACAAGGAATTTTGCCACGTTGGAAAAATTTTAAAATGTTTGTTGGCTCCCCCGAAGCTCGTAAAAAAATAATCAGCAATAAAATCGTCCCGGAACGCATCGTTAGCCACCCCCGACCCCGCTTATCATTGATTAGTTGATAAAAAAAATTCTAATACCCAAACAAGGAATTTTGCCACTCTGGAAAAATTCCTGAATATTCATTGATACCTAAAAAGCTCCCCAAAAAAATAATCAGCAACAAAATGGACCCGGAACGCATCGTTAGCCACCTCCGACCCCCCTTATCATTGATTAGTTGATTAAAAAATTTCTAGTATCCAAACAAGGAATTTCACCACTCTGGAAAATTCCTGAATATTCACTGACTCCTAACAAGACCTCAGAAAAATAATCAGCAACAAAATTGTCCCGCAACCCATCGATAGCTACCCCAGACCCCCGCTTATCATTGATTTGTTAATTAAAAAATTTCTAATATCCAAACAAGGAGATTTGCCACTCTGGAAAAATTCCTGAATAATCAAGGACACCTAAAAAGCCCTAAAAAAAATAATCAGCAACAAAATCGACCCGGAACGCATCGTTTGCCACCCCCGACCCCGCTTATCATTGATTAGTTGATCAAAAAATTTCTAATATCCAAACAAGGAATTTTGCCACGTTGGAAAAATTTTAAAATGTTTGTTGGCTCCCCCGAAGCTCGTAAAAAAATAATCAGCAATAAAATCGTCCCGGAACGCATCGTTAGCCACCCCCGACCCCGCTTATCATTGATTAGTTGATAAAAAAATTCTAATACCCAAACAAGGAATTTTGCCACTCTGGAACAATTCCTGAATATTCATTGACACCTAAAAAGCTCGCCAAAAAAATAATCAGCAACAAAATCGACGCGGAACGCATCGTTAGCCACCTCCGACCCCCCTTATCATTGATTAGTTGATTAAAAAATTTCTAGTATCCAAACAAGGAATTTCACCACTCTGGAAAAATTCCTGAATATTCACTGACTCCTAAAAGACCTCAGAAAAATAATCAGCAACAAAATTGTCCCGCAACCCATCGATAGCTACCCCAGACCCCCGCTTATCATTGATTTGTTGATTAAAAAATTTCTAATATCCAAACAAGCAATTTCTCCACTTTGGAAAAATTCGTGAATATTCATTGAAACCTGAAAAGCCCCAAAAAAAAATAATCAGCAACAAAATCGACCCGGAACGCATCGTTAGCCACCCCCGACCCCGCTTATCAATGATTTGTTGATTAAAAAATTTCTAATATGCAAACAATTGATTTTTCCACTCTCGAAAAATTCTCAAATATTCATTGACCCCTAAAATGCCCTCAAAAAAATAATCAGCAACAAAATCATCCCGAAACGCATCGATAGCCACCCCAACCCCCGCTTATCATTGATTGGTTGATTAAAAAATTTCTAACATCCAATCAAGGAATTTTGCCACGTTGGAAAAATTTTCAAATGTTTGTTGGCTCCCCCGAAGCTCGTAAAAAAATAATCAGCAACAAAATCGTCCCGGAACGCATCGTTATCCACCCCCGACCACGCTTATCATTGATTAGTTGATTAAAAAATTTCTAATATCCAAACAACGAATTTGGCCCCTCTGGAAAAATTCCTGAATATTCATTGACACCTAAAAAGCCCTAAAAAAAATAATCAACCACAAAATCGTCCCGGAACGCATCGTTATCCACCCCCGACCCCGCTAATCGTTGATTTGTTCATTAAAAAATGTCTAATATTCAACCAAGAAACTTTCCCACTCTGGAAAAATTCCTGAATATTCATTGACACCTGAAAAGCCCAAAAAAAAAGAATCAGCAACAAAATCGACCGGAACGCATCGTTAGCGACCCCCGACCCCCGCTTATCATTGATTTGTTAATTAAACAATTTGTAATATCCAAACAAGGAATTTTGCCACTCTGGAAAAATTCCTTAATATTCAAGGACACCTAAAAAGCCTTAAAAAAATAATCAGCCACAAAATCGTCCCGGAACGCATCGTTATCCACTCACGACCCCCGCTAATCGTTGATTAGTTGATTAAAAAATGTCTAATATCCAAACAAGGAATTTCACGACTCTGGAAAAATTCCTGAATATTCATTGACACCTAAAAAGACCTCAAAAAAATAATCAGCTACAAAATCGTCCCGCAACGCATCGATAGCCACCCCAACCCCCGCTTATCATTGATTGGTTGATTAAAAAATTTCTAACATCCAATCAAGGAATTCTGCCACGTTGAAAATATTTTCAAATGTTTGTTGGCTCCCCCGAAGCTCGTAAAAAAATAATCAGCAATAAAATCGTCCCGGAACGCATCGGTAGCCACCCCCGACCCCGCTTATCATTGATTAGTTGATAAAAAATTCTAATACCCAAACAAGGAATTTTGCAACTCTGGAAAAATTCCTGAATATTCATTGACACCTAAAAAGCTCCCCAAAAAAATAATCAGCAACAAATTCGACCCGGAACGCATCGTTAGCCACCCCCGACCCCCGCTTATCATTGATTTGTTAATTAAAAAAATTCTAATACCCAAACAAGACATTTTGCCACTCTGAAAAAATTCCTGAATATTCATTGACACCTAAAAAGCTCCCCAAAAAAATAATCAGCAACAAAATCGACCCGGAACGCATCGTTAGCCACCTCCGACCCCCCTTATCATTGATTAGTTGATTAAAAAATTTCTAGTATCCAAACAAGGAATTTCACCACTCTGGAAAAATTCCTGAATATTCACTGACTCCTAAAAAGACCTCAGAAAAATAATCAGCAACAAAATTGTCCCGCAACCCATCGATAGCTACCCCAGACCCCCGCTTATCATTGATTTGTTAATTAAAAAATTTCTAATATCCAAACAAGGAGATTTGCCACTCTGGAAAAATTCCTGAATAATCAAGGACACCTAATAAGCCCTAAAAAAAATAATCAGCAACAAAATCGACCCGGAACGCATCGTTTGCCACCCCCGACCCCGCTTATCATTGATTAGTTGATCAAAAAATTTCTAATATCCAAACAAGGAATTTTGCCACGTTGGAAAAATTTTAAAATGTTTGTTGGCTCCCCCGAAGCTCGTAAAAAAATAATCAGCAATAAAATCGTCCCGGAACGCATCGTTAGCCACCCCCGACCCCGCCTATCATTGATTAGTTGATAAAAAAATTCTAATACCCAAACAAGGAATTTTGCCACTCTGGAAAAATTCCTGAATATTCATTGACACCTAAAAAGCTCCCCAAAAAAATAATCAGCAACAAAATCGACCGGAACGCATCGTTAGCCACCTCCGACCCCCCTTATCATTGATTAGTTGATTAAAAAATTTCTAGTATCCAAACAAGGAATTTCACCACTCTGGAAAAATTCATGAATATTCACTGACTCCTAAAAAGACCTCAGAAAAATAATCAGCAACAAAATTGTCCCGCAACCCATCGATAGCTACCCCAGACCCCGCTTATCATTGATTTGTTGATTAAAAAATTTCTAATATCCAAACAAGCAATTTCTCCACTTTGGAAAAATTCGTGAATATTCATTGAAACCTGAAAAGCCCTAAAAAAAAATAATCAGCAACAAAATCGACCCGGAACGCATCGTTAGCCACCCCGACCCCGCTTATCAATGATTTGTTGATTAAAAAATTTCTAATATGCAAACAATTGATTTTTCCACTCTGGAAAAATTCTCAAATATTCATTGACCCCTAAAATGCCCTCAAAAAAATAATCAGCAACAAAATCGTCCCGAAACGCATCGATAGCCACCCCAACCCCCGCTTATCATTGATTGGTTGATTAAAAAATTTCTAACATCCAATCAAGGAATTTTGCCACGTTGGAAAAATTTTCAAATGTTTGTTGGCTCCCTCGAAGCTCGTAAAAAAATAATCAGCAACATAATCGTCCCGGAACGCATCGTTATCCACCCCCGACCACGCTTATCATTGATTAGTTGATTAAAAAATTTCTAATATCCAAACAACGAATTTGACCCCTCTGGAAAAATTCCTGAATATTCATTGACACCAAAAAAGCCCTAAAAAAAATAATCAACCACAAAATCGTCCCGGAACGCATCGTTATCCACCCCCGACCCCCGCTAATCGTTGATTTGTTCATTAAAAAATGTCTAATATTCAACCAAGAAACTTTCCCACTCTGGAAAAATTCCTGAATATTCATTGACACCTGAAAAGCCCAAAAAAAAAGAATCAGCAACAAAATCGACCGGAACGCATCGTTAGCGACCCCCGACCCCCGCTTATCATTGATTTGTTAATTAAAAAATTTGTAATATCCAAACAAGGAATTTTGCCACTCTGGAAAAATTCCTTAATATTCAAGGACACCTAAAAAGCCTTAAAAAAAATAATCAGCCACAAAATCGTCCCGGAACGCATCGTTATCCACTCACGACCCCCGCTGATCGTTGATTAGTTGATTAAAAAATGTCTAATATCCAAACAAGGAATTTCACCACTCTGGAAAAATTCCTGAATATTCATTGACACCTAAAAAGACCTCACAAAAATAATCAGCTACAAAATCGTCCCGCAACGCATCGATAGCCACCCCAACCCCCGCTTATCATTGATTGGTTGATTAAAAAATTTCTAACATCCAATCAAGGAATTCTGCCACGTTGGAAATATTTTCAAATGTTTGTTGGCTCCCCCGAAGCTCGTAAAAAAATAATCAGCAATAAAATCGTCCCGGAACGCTTCGTTAGCCACCCCCGACCCCGCTTATCATTGATTAGTTGATAAAAAAAATCTAATACCCAAACAAGGAATTTTGCCACTCTGGAAAAATTCCTGAATATTCATTGACACCTAAAAGCTCCCCAAAAAAATAATCAGCAACAAAATCGACCCGGAACGCATCGTTAGCCACCCCCGACCCCGCTTATCAATGATTTGTTGATTAAAAAATTTCTAATATGCAAACAATTGATTTTTCCACTCTGGAAAAATTCTCAAATATTCATTGACCCCTAAAATGCCCTAAAAAAAATAATCAGCAACAAAATCGACCCGGAACGCATCGTTAGCCACCCCCGACCCCCGCTTATCATTGATTTGTTGATTAAAAAATTTCTAGTATCCAAACAAGGAATTTCACCACTCTGGAAAAATTCCTGAATATTCATTGACACCGAAAAAGACCTCAAAAAAATAATCAGCTACAAAGTCGTGCCGCAACGCACCGATAGCCACCCCAACCCCCGCTTATCATTGATTGGTTGATTAAAAAATTTCTAACATCCAATCAAGGAATTTTGCCACGTTGGAAAAATTTTCAAATGTTTGTTGGCTCCCCCGAAGCTCGTAAAAAAATAATCAGCAACAAAATCGTCCCGGAACGCATCGTTATCCACCCCCGACCACGCTTATCATTGATTAGTTGATTAAAAAATTTCTAATATCCAAACAACGAATTTGACCCCTCTGGAAAAATTCCTGAATATTCATTGACACCTAAAAAGCCCTAAAAAAAATAATCAACCACAAAATCGTCCCGGAACGCATCGTTATCCACCCCCGACCCCGCTAATCGTTGATTTGTTCATTAAAAAATGTCTAATATTCAACCAAGAAACTTTCCCACTCTGGAAAAATTCCTGAATATTCATTGACACCTGAAAAGCCCAAAAAAAAAGAATCAGCAACAAAATCGACCGGAACGCATCGTTAGCGACCCCCGACCCCCGCTTATCATTGATTTGTTAATTAAACAATTTGTAATATCCAAACAAGGAATTTTGCCACTCTGGAAAAATTCCTTAATATTCAAGGACACCTAAAAAGCCTTAAAAAAATAATCAGCCACAAAATCGTCCCGGAACGCATCGTTATCCACTCACGACCCCCGCTAATCGTTGATTAGTTGATTAAAAAATGTCTAATATCCAAACAAGGAATTTCACCACTCTGGAAAAATTCCTGAATATTCATTGACACCTAAAAAGACCTCACAAAAATAATCAGCTACAAAATCGTCCCGCAACGCATCGATAGCCACCCCAACCCCCGCTTATCATTGATTGGTTGATTAAAAAATTTCTAACATCCAATCAAGGAATTCTGCCACGTTGGAAATATTTTCAAATGTTTGTTGGCTCCCCCGAAGCTCGTAAAAAAATAATCAGCAACAAAATCGTCCCGGAACGCATCGTTATCCACCCCCGACCACGCTTATCATTGATTAGTTGATTAAAAAATTTCTAATATCCAAACAACAAATTTGACCCCTCTGGAAAAATTCCTGAATATTCATTGACACCTAAAAAGCCCTAAAAAAAATAATCAACCACAAAATCATCCCGGAACGCATCGTTATCCACCCCCGACCCCCGCTAATCGTTGATTTGTTCATTAAAAAATGTCTAATATTCAACCAAGAAACTTTCCCACTCTGGAAAAATTCCTGAATATTCATTGACACCTGAAAAGCCCAAAAAAAAAGAATCAGCAACAAAATCGACCGGAACGCATCGTTAGCGACCCCCGACCCCCGCTTATCATTGATTTGTTAATTAAAAAATTTGTAATATCCAAACAAGGAATTTTGCCACTCTGGAAAAATTCCTTAATATTCAAGGACACCTAAAAAGCCTTAAAAAAAATAATCAGCCACAAAATCGTCCCGGAACGCATCGTTATCCACTCCCGACCCCCGCTAATCGTTGATTAGTTGATTTAAAAATGTCTAATATCCAAACAAGGAATTTCACCACTCTGGAAAAATTCCTGAATATTCATTGACACCGAAAAAGACCTCAAAAAAATAATCAGCTACAAAATCGTCCCGCAACGCATCGATAGCCACCCCAACCCCCGCTTATCATTGATTGGTTGATTAAAAAATTTCTAACATCCAATCAAGGAATTCTGCCACGTTGAAAATATTTTCAAATGTTTGTTGGCTCCCCCGAAGCTCGTAAAAAAATAATCAGCAATAAAATCGTCCCGGAACGCATCGTTAGCCACCCCCGACCCCGCTTATCATTGATTAGTTGATAAAAAAATTCTAATACCCAAACAAGGAATTTTGCCACTCTGGAAAAATTCCTGAATATTCATTGACACCTAAAAAGCTCCCCAAAAAAATAATCAGCAACAAATTCGACCCGGAACGCATCGTTAGCCACCCCCGACCCCCGCTTATCATTGATTTGTTAATTAAAAAAATTCTAATACCCAAACAAGACATTTTGCCACTCTGAAAAAATTCCTGAATATTCATTGACACCTAAAAAGCCCAAAAAAAAAAAATAATCAGCAACAAAATCGACCCGGAACGCATCGTTTGCCACCCCCGACCCCGCTTATCATTGATTAGTTGATCAAAAAATTTCTAATATCCAAACAAGGAATTTTGCCACGTTGGAAAAATTTAAAAATGTTTGTTGGCTCCCCCGAAGCTCGTAAAAAAATAATCAGCAATAAAATCGTCCCGGAACGCATCGTTAGCCACCCCCGACCCCGCTTATCATTGATTAGTTGATTAAAAAAATTCTAATACCCAAACAAGGAATTTTGCCACTCTGGAAAAATTCCTGAATATTCATTGACACCTAAAAAGCTCCCCAAAAAAATAATCAGCAACAAAATCGACCCGGAACGCATCGTTAGCCACCCCCGACCCCGCTTATCAATGATTTGTTGATTAAAAAATTTCTAATATGCAAACAATTGATTTTTCCACTCTGGAAAAATTCTCAAATATTCATTGACCCCTAAAATGCCCTCAAAAAAATAATCAGCAACAAAATCATCCCGAAACGCATCGATAGCCACCCCAACCCCCGCTTATCATTGATTGGTTGATTAAAAAATTTCTAACATCCAATCAAGGAATTTTGCCACGTTGGAAAAATTTTCAAATGTTTGTTGGCTCCCTCGAAGCTCGTAAAAAAATAATCAGCAACAAAATCGTCCCGGAACGCATCGTTATCCACCCCCGACCACGCTTATCATTGATTAGTTGATTAAAAAATTTCTAATATCCAAACAACGAATTTGACCCCTCTGGAAAAATTCCTGAATATTCATTGACACCTAAAAAGCCCTAAAAAAAATAATCAACCACAAAATCGTCCCGGAACGCATCGTTATCCACCCCCGACCCCGCTAATCGTTGATTTGTTCATTAAAAAATGTCTAATATTCAACCAAGAAACTTTCCCACTCTGGAAAAATTCCTGAATATTCATTGACACCTGAAAAGCCCAAAAAAAAAGAATCAGCAACAAAATCGACCGGAACGCATCGTTAGCGACCCCCGACCCCCGCTTATCATTGATTTGTTAATTAAACAATTTGTAATATCCAAACAAGGAATTTTGCCACTCTGGAAAAATTCCTTAATATTCAAGGACACCTAAAAAGCCTTAAAAAAAATAATCAGCCACAAAATCGTCCCGGAACGCATCGTTATCCACTCACGACCCCCGCTGATCGTTGATTAGTTGATTAAAAAATGTCTAATATCCAAACAAGGAATTTCACCACTCTGGAAAAATTCCTGAATATTCATTGACACCTAAAAAGACCTCACAAAAATAATCAGCTACAAAATCGTCCCGCAACGCATCGATAGCCACCCCAACCCCCGCTTATCATTGATTGGTTGATTAAAAAATTTCTAACATCCAATCAAGGAATTTTGCCACGTTGGAAAAATTTTCAAATGTTTGTTGGCTCCCCCGAAGCTCGTAAAAAAATAATCAGCAATAAAATCGTCCCGGAACGCTTCGTTAGCCACCCCCGACCCCGCTTATCATTGATTAGTTGATAAAAAAATTCTAATACCCAAACAAGGAATTTTGCCACTCTGGAAAAATTCCTGAATATTCATTGACACCTAAAAAGCCCAAAAAAAAATAATCAGCAACAAAATCGACCCGGAACGCATCGTTAGCCACCCCCGACCCCGCTTATCAATGATTTGTTGATTAAAAAATTTCTAATATGCAAACAATTGATTTTTCCACTCTGGAAAAATTCCTGAATATTCATTGACACCTGAAAAGCACTTAAAAAAAAAATCAGCAACAAAATCGACCCGGAACGCATCGTTAGCCACCCCCGACCCCCGCTTATCATTGATTTGTTGATTAAAAAATTTCTAGTATCCAAACAAGGAATTTCACCACTCTGGAAAAATTCCTGAATATTCATTGACACCGAAAAAGACCTCAAAAAATAATCAGCTACAAAGTCGTCCCGCAACGCATCGATAGCCACCCCAACCCCCGCTTATCATTGATTGGTTGATTAAAAAATTTCTAACATCCAATCAAGGAATTTTGCCACGTTGGAAAAATTTTCAAATGTTTGTTGGCTCCCCCAAAGCTCGTAAAAAAATAATCAGCAACAAAATCGTCCCGGAACGCATCGTTATCCACCCCCGACCACGCTTATCATTGATTAGTTGATTAAAAAATTTCTAATATCCAAACAACGAATTTGGCCCCTCTGGAAAAATTCCTGAATATTCATTGACACCTAAAAAGCCCTAAAAAAAATAATCAACCACAAAATCGTCCCGGAACGCATCGTTATCCACCCCGACCCCCGCTAATCGTTGATTTGTTCATTAAAAAATGTCTAATATTCAACCAAGAAACTTTCCCACTCTGGAAAAATTCCTGAATATTCATTGACACCTGAAAAGCCCAAAAAAAAAAGAATCAGCAACAAAATCGACCGGAACGCATCGTTAGCGACCCCCGACCCCCGCTTATCATTGATTTGTTAATTAAAAAATTTGTAATATCCAAACAAGGAATTTTGCCACTCTGGAAAAATTCCTTAATATTCAAGGACACCTAAAAAGCCTTAAAAAAAATAATCAGCCACAAAATCGTCCCGGAACGCATCGTTATCCACTCACGACCCCCGCTAACCGTTGATTAGTTGATTAAAAAATTTCTAGTATCCAAACAAGGAATTTCACCACTCTGGAAAAATTCCTGAATATTCACTGACTCCTAAAAAGACCTCAGAAAAATAATCAGCAACAAAATTGTCCCGCAACCCATCGATAGCTACCCCAGACCCCCGCTTATCATTGATTTGTTGATTAAAAAATTTCTAATATCCAAACAAGCAATTTCTCCACTTTGGAAAAATTCGTGAATATTCATTGAAACCTGAAAAGCCCTAAAAAAAAATAATCAGCAACAAAATCGACCCGGAACGCATCGTTAGCCACCCCCGACCCCGCTTATCAATGATTTGTTGATTAAAAAATTTCTAATATGCAAACAATTGATTTTTCCACTCTGGAAAAATTCTCAAATATTCATTGACCCCTAAAATGCCCAAAAAAAAATAATCAGCAACAAAATCGACCCGGAACGCATCGTTAGCCACCCCAACCCCCGCTTATCATTGATTGGTTGATTAAAAAATTTCTAACATCCAATCAAGGAATTTTGCCACGTTGGAAAAATTTTCGAATGTTTGTTGGCTCCCTCGAAGCTCGTAAAAAAATAATCAGCAACAAAATCGTCCCGGAACGCATCGTTATCCACCCCCGACCACGCTTATCATTGATTAGTTGATTAAAAAATTTCTAATATCCAAACAACGAATTTGACCCCTCTGGAAAAATTCCTGAATATTCATTGACACCTAAAAAGCCCTAAAAAAAATAATCAACCACAAAATCGTCCCGGAACGCATCGTTATCCACCCCCGACCCCCGCTAATCGTTGATTTGTTCATTAAAAAATGTCTAATATTCAACCAAGAAACTTTCCCACTCTGGAAAAATTCCTGAATATTCATTGACACCTGAAAAGCCCAAAAAAAAATAATCAGCAACAAAATCGACCGGAACGCATCGTTAGCGACCCCCGACCCCCGCTTATCATTGATTTGTTAATTAAAAAATTTTTAATATCCAAACAAGGAATTTTGCCACTCTGGAAAAATTCCTTAATATTCAAGGACACCTAAAAAGCCTGAAAAAAAATAATCAGCCACAAAATCGTCCCGGAACGCATCGTTATCCACTCACGACCCCCGCTGATCGTTGATTAGTTGATTAAAAAATGTCTAATATCCAAACAAGGAATTTCACCACTCTGGAAAAATTTCTGAATATTCATTGACACCGAAAAAGACCTCAAAAAAATAATCAGCTACAAAATCGTCCCGCAACGCATCGATAGCCACCCCATCCCCCGCTTATCATTGATTGGTTGATTAAAAAATTTCTAACATCCAATCAAGGAATTCTGCCACGTTGAAAATATTTTCAAATGTTTGTTGGCTCCCCCGAAGCTCGTAAAAAAATAATCAGCAATAAAATCGTCCCGGAACGCATCGTTAGCCACCCCCGACCCCGCTTATCATTGATTAGTTGATAAAAAAAATTCTAATACCCAAACAAGGAATTTTGCCACTCTGGAAAAATTCCTGAATATTCATTGACACCTAAAAAGCTCCCCAAAAAAATAATCAGCAACAAATTCGACCCGGAACGCATCGTTAGCCACCCCCGACCCCCGCTTATCATTGATTTGTTAATTAAAAAAATTCTAATACCCAAACAAGACATTTTGCCACTCTGAAAAAATTCCTGAATATTCATTGACACCTAAAAAGCTCCCCAAAAAAATAATCAGCAACAAAATCGACCCGGAACGCATCGTTAGCCACCTCCGACCCCCCTTATCATTGATTAGTTGATTAAAAAATGTCTAGTATCCAAACAAGGAATTTCACCGCTCTGGAAAAATTCCTGAATATTCACTGACTCCTAAAAAGACCTCAGAAAAATAATCAGCAACAAAATTGTCCCGCAACCCATCGATAGCTACCCCAGACCCCCGCTTATCATTGACTTGTTAATTAAAAAATTTCTAATATCCAAACAAGGAGATTTGCCACTCTGGAAAAATTCCTGAATAATCAAGGACACCTAAAAAGCCCTAAAAAAAATAATCAGCAACAAAATCGACCCGGAACGCATCGTTAGCCACCCCCGACCCCCGCTTATCATTCATTAGTTGATCAAAAAATTTCTAATATCCAAACAAGGAATTTTGCCACGTTGGAAAAATTTTAAAATGTTTGTTGGCTCCCCCGAACCTCGTAAAAAAATAATCAGCAATAAAATCGTCCCGGAACGCATCGTTAGCCACCCCCGACCCCGCTTATCATTGATTAGTTGATAAAAAAATTCGAATACCCAAACAAGGAATTTTGCCACTCTGGAAAAATTCCTGAATATTCATTGACACCTAAAAAGCTCCCCAAAAAAATAATCAGCAACAAAATCGATCCGGAACGCATCGTTAGCCACCTCCGACCCCCCTTATCATTGATTAGTTGATTAAAAAATTTCTAGTATCCAAACAAGGAATTTCACCACTCTGGAAAAATTCCTGAATATTCACTGACTCCTAAAAGACCTCAGAAAAATAATCAGCAACAAAATTGTCCCGCAACCCATCGATAGCTACCCCAGACCCCCGCTTATCATTGATTTGTTGATTAAAAAATTTCTAATATCCAAACAAGCAATTTCTCCAATTAGGAAAAATTCGTGAATATTCATTGAAACCTGAAAAGCCCTAAAAAAAAATAATCAGCAACAAAATCGACCCGGAACGCATCGTTAGCCACCCCCGACCCCGCTTATCATTGATTTGTTGATTAAAAAATTTCTAATA
>JAEUYN010002007.1:0-56244 GCA_018257835.1 Euura lappo
TTTAGCCGAAACGTAGTGCTAATAATATGGACATTGTTGGGTACCCACGAAGTCGGAGAGAGAAGAGAACGATGGAGAATCTATTTTTACGTGTAAAACTCCACTTAAATCTGTCACTACGTGGAAAATATCCGTAGATATCAACGATAACACAATTTTTTTGTTTCTACTTCCTTCATTCATGGTAAACGACCCAGTTTCTGATATTTTGAGCTTCGGGATAAGATAAAAATCGGAAAAAAATCAACCACAATCAAGCGATCAAAGTATTAACTTTGAATAATAATAATGCCCAAAAGTTATCAATAAATTGTTTAAACAAAACCTTATTCGACAAATTTTCTGGTAACATTATTTTTTTTCATCTCAAATGAATGCCCTAATTTTTCCGAATACACGTGAATTTTTTAAGAATTTTGTCACTATTTTGAAATTTTCGTTTTCGAAAATTTTCAAATTTTGGAAAATGGAATGAAAAATCTGGATTTTGGATATGTTTTTGTGAAAACGATGTAGATTACAATCCCGAAGTTTCCGGAGCGTGGAACAAATAGTTTCGTAAATACAGCCTTTACAAATTTTCGAAAACGGAAATTTCAAAATAGTGACAAAATTCTTAAAAAATGCATGTGTGTTCAGAAAAATTAGGGCATTTATTTGAGATGAAAAAAAAATAGCGTTACCAGAGAATTTGTTAAACAATATATTGTTTGAACAATTTATTGATAACTTTCGGGCATTATTATTATTCAAACTGAATACTCTTATCATCTTTATCACGGTTGATTTTTTTCCGATTTTTATATTATCATAAAGTACTCAATTTGCGGACGAGAATCATTTTTGGTTGCAGATCGTGGTTTTTTCCTTGAAAAGACCCGGTTTTTGATCCGCTGTAGCTAAACGTCACACTTTTAATTCATCAATGATTCTTTTTAAATTCTTTTAAACCTTCCTTTCTGATGAATATTTCTCTAAATCAACGAAAATGGAGTCAGAAACTGGTCCGTTCGCCTCTATCAAAAAAAAAAAATTCTCATTCCCTTTAAATTTTCAAGAAAAAAACGAGAAAAAATTCAGAAAGAAAGAGAATCAAGCCAGGGTAGAATTATGTCGTCGCAAGATTAAGATCAAAACGGTCCACTAGACGCAGTGATTAATCATAGCAGATCCGAGAGGGTGAGGAACGGGGGGGTTTAGGGGTGAAGAGATACGCAGTTGCATTTTTTTTCCTACCTCTTTTTTTTTCATTTTTTATTTTTTCAAGAATAATGGTTCAATTTTCCAGTTGTCTGACGCCAAAATCCTTGTAGGATTTTGAGAAGAATTTCCAAATAGGTATAATACACAAGTTAACTCTCTAGGGATTTTGTGGTCCGGTTTAACCGCATGTTCCGCAATTCGAGTCTTGTGAACGTATTTAATTCACATTCCTTATAACTTCATACAATTTTTTTTCCTTTCATATACCACTTTTAAATCCTGGCTCGCCGCATTTCTCGTGCCTTCTAAACTTCGCCATTTTGAAGATTGAGAAGGAGGTGGGGGGGAAAAAATAAAAAATTTACGTTGAAAAATGAGAAGGATCGAGAATTTCTCTGCGATGAAAAAAAAATAACGACTGAATTATTATCAGAGACAGAAAGAAGACTTGAAAAAACTGTCCTGAGGGGCTCGATTCGCTCAAACTTTTAGCGTAGGTACAGATGATTTCCACTGATTTCATGTGAATTTGTCTGATTTGATGGACGATTAAAACCCATTCTCTACACGATTTTATTCGCGATTTTGGATGATTCCAATTTACAAGTGACTTCAAACAACTACACAGTTGATTTAAATGATTTCGATACATAAAAGTAACATCAAAGTGCTTTTGTATAATTTTGAAGCAATTTTTTATGATTTCTTTGCCTGACTTTCACAATGATTTCTAATAATGATTTCAAACCAGCTCCTCGGTTTGTCGTCTGCTACCTTGTGATGAATTATAGCTGAATTTAATTTACCGAGAGAAATTAGGATCCAAGATTATTGTAGTTGGAGAAATTTAATTAAACAACCCGTCTTTACACTCTCTCTCTCTCTCTCTCTCTCTCTCTTTCTGTAAACATTACTAAATCCCGTGAATTCTAGTGCTGTATATGATACCATACACCATACCGTGTTAGACAAATTACTTCAGCTAAATTAATTTCATCCTATTGTATCAAGAATTGTTATATATACACAGGGTTGAATCTATTCGGGCTTACCTACGCCATAACGTTGCGGAGGTACCATGAGGCTTATTGGCCATTCAAATTATAAACTCGATTAAATATTACATATATACGTTACAAATTTAATGGTTCTTACACAATTTTCGAATTCGAAACGAATCTCAATTTAAAATTAGCATAAAAAATTTCTTTTTTACGGCACAGGCATTAAAAAGTCACTTTTTGACGCCTGTTTTCGTTCCGGCAAATGGCACTTTATACCGCTAAGTTCAAAGTTGCGGTATAAAGTCTTTATTCCGCAACTTTGATGCGCAGTTCGAAGTGCGCATGTCAAAGTTGCGGAATAAAGTCTTTATACCGCAGGTTACCCCCTCTCTGCTACCTTTTACAGCAGCTCCTATACGCAGTTCGTGCGGAACTCAACTGGCGTCAAAGTGACTATTGATGCCTTTTCCGTAAAAAATATTGTATGGGGCGCGCGCGGAAAGTAACTGTTCGGCAAGGTTATGTTTTTCGTACGAGCCGTTGGTTTTACCTGGCGAGCCGAAATAAACAGTTACTTTCGGCGCATGCCACATAAATATCTATTTTACACAAAAATTAAGAGAACAAAAAAAAAAAAAAAAATACTGTAGACAATTTTTTCTTCCAAATTGAGAATTCAAAATTGAAAATTTATGTTTGAAAAAATAATAAAATTAAATACTGTAGACAATATCGATCCAAATTTTATCTGAAAATTGATTTTTGATGTTTTTCTCTATCTTTGTTTCCCTCAGACCGAATTTGTAACAAGATTATCAAAATCCGATAATTCACTTCCTTCTTTTGTTGTTCATTCGATATTCGATATAATTAAATCGTCCTTTCGATTCATCCAACCGTTTTTCTTTCGTCTCGATTCTTATCCCCTCTGGTCAATCGGGTTTGCCCTCGGAAATGTATCCCTAGTGAATTCTGTAAGGGATAGTAGGTCGTGGGAAGCGATCGGTCGTCGAAAGAGATAGAAAAACGATAAAAAAAAGGGGGAAATGTATCTGAAGAAATATCATAGCGTTAGGAAACGAGAGAAACTCGCGTTTGTCGAGCCCAAAAAACCACTTTGATAGAAGAAAAGTGTTTTATCTTGTTGTTTCTTTTTCTCTAAGAAGATCCAAAGCTCCTTTTTTTTAATTCATTTTTGTAAGATATTTTCGTCCATTTTATTTTAATTCTCAGACAGCTATATATAATGATGCACAGCAGTTGAGTGTGAAAGCTAAAAAAGCACTGATACAAAATTTTGAGAACCTTATCCTGATTCAACTGCTTGATTTTACCCCGAGTAGATTAAAGCTACGTACCTTATCCCCTTTTATTTCGATAAGAGGACTGTAAGGGGAGGTACTACCTGAGTAGAATGTGTGAAAAGTAGGCGAATTTTAGGAATTATTTTCTCGAAAAGTATTTGACCGATTTGATTCAACTTTGCTTTATTTGAAAGAACATCTATTGAGGATTGCTTACAATTTTTTTTATGTATATATATTGACTGGGAGCGCTGCTATCATGGCCGGCATAAAAAGTGTCTCTCGCTCGCACGGTTTATCGGTGTCAGAAATATTACGAAAATGGCTGGACCGATTGCTTCCAAAATTTTACACAATATTCTTGGACATGTTTTCTAGTACTTGTCGTAGGATTTTTTGAAAAAAAAAAATTTTCGTCAAATGGCGGCCGTTTGAATTTTTTTTTCGTTTTTCGACCTCAATTTCCGACGATTCTGGCTTGATAAAAAAAAAATAATTGTTTAAAACAAAAAATTCTCCTCATATTTTGTGTAAGAGTATATATGAAGACATAAAGCGAACTCTCGAGAATTTTTCGTACATGAATACATGCATAAGACTCTGCGCGGGTATGCAGATGACGGCCGAAACCCTCCGGGCTTCTTATTCACCCACTACTTCCGCAAAAGTTTTGTCTTATGGTTAAATTTATTTACCCTCTCTCTCTCTCTCTAGCAAGATTTAAGACCGGTTTTCATGTTTACGACAGGATAAATATACGGCTAGAATTTAGCAGATAAAACCTGGGTCATAACCTCAAAAGAAGAAAAAAAAAAAGAAAAGAAAATTGGGTCGTTTTCAAAAGGACCGCGAAGCTCAAAGTATAGAATTCAAATTTCTTCCATCTATGACAAGCGATAATTCATACTTTGAACCATCGGTTTGATGAAGAAAAATGATTCAGTAATGAACAAGCGGGTTTGGGCTGACTATGAGCCAGCCTTCGAACTTCCCGTTTTTTATTTTGTTCTCAGCTATTTTGAAATTTGTAAATCTGACCTCAGATTCTTGATCAGCGGTTCAAAAAACCTTCGAGTACAAATTTCCGTAAGATTTCGAATGTTTTTAGTATTTTTCCCGGCAAATCGGACTCGCCATTTTGAATTTCGCTAATCTGACTTCAGATTCGTGATCAGTGACCCAAAAAACCTACGAGTACCAAGTTTCATCCAAATCCAAATGTTTTTAGTTTTTTTGCAGCATATCGAATACGCCAAATGAAAATTTTGCAAAACTGACTTCAGATTCGTGATCAGCGATCAAAAAAACCATATGGTATCAAATTTCATTGAAATCCGTTGATTCGTTCTCAAGATATCGTCATTTTTGTTGCGTTTTTTAGAATTTTGTTATTTGAATAGTTCAAAAAGTACTAATCCGATCGAAGCCAAAATCTAATCAGTTCTAAGTTAAGAAAAGCCCCGTCGATTGAGCCCAAGTTGATCGAAATCCGACCACGCGTTCTCGAGATATCGCGCGGACAAAAATGTGGTCACGCACATACACACACACACACCCAGACGTCAAACTGAAAATAGTCGGAGGTGATTCTTTGGACCTCGAAACGTGAAGATTTAGTGAAAACTCAACTTTTCATTTTCGGGTTGATCAGAATAACTTCCTTTTTTCTCTGAAAACAGAGAAACGGGAAGTTAAAAATGGAAAATGATAAGAAATTTTAACGCTACGTTGGATACAATTCTTTTTTTGATAAGCCAATTTTTTTAACATCGAGGATGATCGACCCCTTGAGAATTTCAGTACAGTCACCAGATTCTGATTCTAATCTTAGCCATGTCCCCATTGACCTAATTTAAAATTGGGGATAATTTCCTTTCATACGATATAAATTATACGATCATCGATTTCGTAACGAGAATTTTTTATCGTAAGAAGATTTTACGACCGGTATTATTAGAAATAATGCCGAATAAAAAGAGAGGATTTCAATGTTATCGCCTCGCCGGATAATCGGAGGGAAGCTGAAAGGAAGAAAAAACGAGAAACGAAAAAAAAAAAACGTTCTATATTCCCAAACTCGTTGATTCTCTCTTCTGGACGAAAAAGACTAAAAGATATCATCTGATATAATTTTTTTTCTCATTTATTGTAACAAAATTTCAAACATTTGATTTTTTTCTTCTTTTTCTTTTTATTCTTCTATTCAAACGAATCGTAACAGCAAATCGTGTAATGGAAGAATCTTAAGTTGATAAGAAAAAAAAAAATAAAAAAAATAACGAAACATGGAGAAAAAAAATCTGGTTAATGCAGGTGAAATGTAGAGAAAGAGGTAAAATATATGAGAGTGATTAATTCACGTTGGAGAATTTTGTTCCCCTATTTTTCCTACAGCAAGCATATCAAGACATAAATCAAACGAAAGGTGCAGAAAAGGAGGAAGAGCAAATTGAATAGATATAAAAAATAAATAAAAGACACGGTCTACAAGAGGCGGTGAAAAAATTCGCAACCCTTTAGAACACGCAATTTTCAAATTAGCAGTGAAAACTCACGTTGATGAAGAAAAATGAACGAAAAATAAATAAATTACACAGAAGTTATGCAGAAACTTAATAAATTGCAATATTTTTTAGAAAATATATAACAAAGTGCAAAAATTCAGATAATTTTTTTTACCCAGTGAAAATCAATCTTTCTTTTTTCCTGTCTCGAAATCGTTTTCAGAAAATTTATTTCACTATCAGAGTGAATAATTTCGTATAACCCCCTTTTTTTTTTTTTTTTGTTCCAACTGTAGAAATGTGTACCTCCCAACAAATCTGTGGTTTTTTTTTCTTTTTTTTTTGCGTGTATGAGAGACAGAAGAAATTGGGTTTTGACTGATTTATGCGAGGGTAGGTTGGAAGATAGGGGTGAACGCATCGTGTTTTAATATGACTGACAGAGAATATATGAGGAAGATGAAAAAAGGGAAAAAAAAATATGGAAAAGAGATTGAAAGAGAATATGATAAAGTTTTAAGTATGTTTATAACATGAGGGGAAAAAAAAAGATAAATTTTTTTCACACTGACCATCATACAGTGTATAAAGTACACAAGACAGGGAACGAAATACAACATGAAAAAAAAAAACTCAAAAAATAATTACTCAGGCGCAGGTTATACAGCTGGAAAATTGCTAACGAGCAATCATGAGGTAATTAAAAAAATGTTGAAAAAAAATTGGGTATAATAAAACCATGTTAAATTGCATTTTAACGAAGTACTAATCGCTAGGAATAATGATAATATAATTCTCGAAAAAGTATTGGCATGAAAAATGAATCCCTGAAACCGCAATGAAAGTCTGACTCAACCTTATAGTAAAAGAAAAGAAGAAGAAAAAGAAGTAGAAAACAAAAAACTTCAGACCGCTGTAATATAAGCCATCGGAGTTTGTTCCTTATTGCGTCATCATGATCCAAGAACCCATATAAACGACTCAATATTAGAATACAAATTCATCCACGGTATTAAAAAAGAACATTGACTCCGGGTTGATACAAATAGGACAAGGAATATAAAACTCATGACCAGCAAGAAAAAAAATTAGGAAGTAACATTGCTTGGAAAAATTGATTCAAAGACTATTAAATCATGTGGGAATTATGAATAAAATTTTGAATTTGATTTTTATGGGTCAGTAAGAATCAAATTTGTTTTCAAAAAATGTGCTAGGTAATTGAAATCAGTTGAATTTGGATTCTGATTTGCTTTTAAACTTGCTACCTGAATTACTTTTATTAAATTGTGTTTTTTATCAATCGTGGATGTTGAGAATAAACTTTGAAAATGACTTTTTTGTTCCCAATTATATCTGAATATAGTCAATAATTTTCAAACTCATAGATTAATTTTTTTTAAACAATCCTGATCTTTTTTTCGTTCAATCTTTTTTTTTTTTTTTCAAAACAAAACAATTTCGTTCATTTAAATATTTAATAACCCTACCAAAAATTATTCTATATCGAAATTTACTTTGCTTTCAAATTTCCGAACATTTTTGTCATTGACAATTTGACAACATGAATAAAAATGACGTCTCGATTGAAGAAGAAAGAAAGAAAGAAAAAAAAAATGAGCAATTGTGAAAATTGATTCATTGAGGAGAGAAAATAATGACCAAAATGCGTGTAACCGATCATTCAGAAGAACGACTGACATATGTCTAATAGACAAGTCTCTCTTTTTCTTTCTTAAATGTCTGTTTTCCTTCTCACTTTACCGTGTTCTTTGTTGTTGTTGTTGTCCCCCCCCAATCCATAACACGCGAAACCTGCCTGCAGTCTGTTGTAATTAGCTGATGACCTGGGTGCGCCCGAGAAGGGGAACCAGACTATAGAGTGTCTGTCCTGATATTAGGTACCTGCAGTGTACAGGTGTTGCTTAATTACGTCAGTAACGTCAACGACTCTTTTTTTGATGATTTTTTTTTTTTTTTGAAAGTCAGAAAATGCATTAAAAAAATGTAGCATCGATATATTGATTATTAATTAGTGGTTTTTTTTTCTTTTTTTTAAGATCGTCTCCTTTTTATTCGCACCACGTTGTCATTATAAGAAAACCTTAAGTTTAATTTCTAACCTGTCCTGAGATGAAAAAAAAACCCGAAAGAATAATTATGACGTCACGCCATATATTTGGAAAATTTATATTATTTACCTGTAATTCAAGTCACTTTTTTCTAGAAGGTTATCGTTTAATAATTAATCTCAGTCATTTTTAGAACAATAAAAAAGATCAAATGTTAATCAATTGAAATTCTCGCGTTTGTGATTGACGCTAATTAATTATAGGCGTTGAGATTTTTTTCTCTAGATTCACAATCATTTGGTAGAATTATTTAGTCTATTCGGCTTTTTCAAATTAAAAAATATATTACTAGCAGAAATATTTCCAGTTTCAATGTATTAATTTTTAATAGTGTTTCCAATTCTGACTCTTTTTGTGATTTACTTGAATCCGTTGATTGTGATTGAAAAAGTGAGTTTCTTATTCACAATCATAATCATAATGGTAGAAACATTAAAAAATTCACAATCATTGTATAAATTCGTTGTGAAACTTCGTTTTATCAATTTCTTTCAGTGTCTTCAATTCTGACTCATTTTGTGATTGACTTTGATTCGTTGATTCTGATAAAAAAAAAACTGAGTTTCTCAATCACAATTATAATCATAATGGTAGAAAAATTAAAAAATTCACAATCATTGTATAAATTCGTTGTGAAACTTCGTTTTATCAATTTCTTTCAGTGTCTTCAATTCTGACTCTTTTTGTGATTGACTTTGATTCGTTGATTGTGATAAAAAAAACTGAGTTTCTTATTCACAATCATAATCATAATGGTAGAAAAATTTGAAAATTCACAATCATTGTATAAATTCGTTGTGAAACTTCGTTTTATCAATTTCTTTCAGTGTCTTCAATTCTGACTCCTTTTGTGATTGACTTTGATTCGTTGATTGTGATAAAAAAACTGAGTTTCTCAATCACAATCATAATCATAATGGTAGAAAAACTTGAAAATTCACAATCATTGTATAAATTCGTTGTGAAACTTCGTTTTATCAATTTCTTTCAGTGTCTTCAATTCTGACTCTTTTTGTGATTGACTTTGATTCGTTGATTGTGATAAAAAAAACTGAGTTTCTTATTCACAATCATAATCATAATGGTAGAAAAATTTGAAAATTCACAATCATTGTATAAATTCGTTGTGAAACTTCGTTTTATCAATTTCTTTCAGTGTCTTCAATTCTGACTCTTTTTGTGATTGACTTTGATTCGTTGATTGTGATAAAAAAACTGAGTTTCTCAATCACAATCATAATCATAATGGTAGAAAAACTTGAAAATTCACAATCACTCATGTAAGTTACTAATAAAGTATTATTCGGCTATTTTACATGAAAAATACAAACATATCCAGTGATATGAGTTGTGATCAGTTTTCACAGTGACGTCATCAATTCTGACTGATCGTGAATACAGCCGAAGAATGTATCGAAAAAATTGAGCCAATCTTTCGAGGCGTTAGAAAGGTCAGAAAAAAGAAATCAAAGGCACTGCACAAGCATATAGCCGCGGGTCATCTAACAGTTTAAAAATGATTTTAGCCTTGGTCGTCGCCCACGCTCAGGTGAACCTGTCTTTCTCACCTCGTACCTACTATATCCCACCCACGTAAATTTCTAGTATACCTACGTTTCCCAACTGTACATCACCTGCGCTCAGCTATGTATATAAATGAATACATATATTATATACCTGTACCATAGGTATTATAATCTAGCAAAGGCGGCAGAGGCCAAAGGCTGAAGGCAAGCCATAAGGCAAAAGGTATATGTTTGCATTTCATATATCTACGTGTATATTAGTACATTATGAACACTTAACAGAACACCGAAAGTTAGCGCATATTGTACAGCACAGGGTTACGGCTATATTTCATCGACAATATTTCTCGATCTTCTTGCGATGGATAGATTTTCGGGAAAAAATGGGCAGAGGACTAAAAATATCTTATTTTGAAAAAAAAAAACAAAAAAAACGACTAATCACATTTTTTCAAAGTAGTTACTGTATAATAACGAAAGAATATTCCAAGAAATCTACTCTGTTTCGAATAAAAACGACGAGTCAGTCAAAATTTCAGTTTTTCCAAATTCTTTCACTTTTCTACAAAAACGCTTTCAACTTTTTCGTTTCGTTCATTTTTCAAGTACCATTAGTTCCTCTAAAAATTCTAGTTCCATTAATTATTCCTCTGTTCAATTTCTATCTAACAGAAATTTTGCTTTCTTTTGTATTGCTCGTTGGAAAATTGTTGAAAAAAAAAAAAAAACTGCCTAAAGAAAATGATTTTTGTTAAAAATTCGTCTGTCCGTTTTGCCCCGTTCTCGCTCAATGTACTCTCGAACGCAACTAAATCTTATGAATTTAGCAGGATAATCGCTATTCTAATCCGGTCTAGAGCGGCTTCGTGATATCATGTAAATCTCATGTAATCCCTTTCTTCTTATATTTGGTCAAATGATTCTCCTGAATTTTTGCAATAATTTTTGTCATTTCTTGTACGAACTTTTGAAAAATCCTAATTATTTCAATCTTCAAAATCTCCCTGAAAATATCTAGATATAATTGTTATCGTTGCAACCTTCTGGAATCTCTTGTAAACCAATAACTGCGATCTTTTTAATCCTGATTATTGTAATCTTTGAAATCCAATCCATAAATTTAACAATATTTTCTAATCTTTCTCTATTTTTTAATCTTTCTCTATAATCTCTTTGAATATTGCCATCAAATCTTTCCAATCATTCCAATCTTGGAATCAAATTTCAATTTCTATGATGATCAAATTCTACAGACCTACGATGTACAGGACGATAAAAGATATTATCCTGCATCCTCAAAGGGTGCCTGGCTGGTTCAATTTTTCCCTTTATACTATCAAATACCCCATCGACATTTCGATTTATATGTATAAATGAGTGTGCAGCGTGTGGTCAAGCGATTATAGAGCATTCGAGGGTGTTATAGCCCCTGGGGATAGGTAATGCTAAATTCTTGCTCTCCCCCTTTTCCTTATTTCCTTCCCTTAGAACCGCACCTTTTCCTCCAGCCTCAGATTTCGCGCCTTAATCTGACGTTATATTTTCCAACTTTTTTTTACTCTCGTCATTTTTCTTCCCCACATCCAACACCCTTCGAATATATTCTCCCCATCAGCCACGGAAGGAAATAACCCTCACCCGGCCACTTCCGGATCCTCATTAATTAAGAATATACACCAATCTCTGAATTATTTCTCTATCTACTCCATTAATTTTAACCACCCCCCCTTGAAGTGATTAGCAAACGCGAAATAATCATCATTTCAAAGTTTAAAATATTTTTATAATCACACTTTTCTATAAAAACTGTTTTTTTTTTTTTTTGTTTTCGTCGTATTTCCCACGCAAGAGGAAATATAGCGAGTAACGTTCAGCGAGAGGCAATTTGTACCGATTGTTAAGTTTCAGAACGTTGGTGGTGAAAAGTTTCATGGTCGTGTAGGTATAGCGGTATAGAAAGGAATTGGTAGTACGACGTATGGAAAAATACGTTGAAAACTTACCACTCAGTATTTCCTATTTTTCAATATATATGTATATATATAGATAGGAAACAAATATAAATCGACTTTATGGTATATGATAAAAATATTCTACAACAACCGCAATTTCATTTCAATTTTTACACTGATCGATCAGACTGAAAACATATAAAAGATGTGTTTGTCAAAAGCGTTTGGAGACTATTTTTCTCAATTTCTACATTTTACAGGTAGTACTGAACATAAATAAATCGAATTTTAGCTCAAAATATTAAAAAATTTGTATTAAATAATAAATTTAGTTACTTTTATTCAACAAAATAAACTTTTTACTAAATTTTCTAGAAGTAGACAAAATCGCAAACATTTTGGATCAAAGATAGTGAAGATCCGTTCATCGGTTCAAAAGTTATAACATAATGTTTCCTTTTTTATTATTTTTCAAATTCGCAGAATCCACAAGCTTTTTCGCACGAAAAAAAATCACAATTTCCAAACTCTGATAACTCCCACAAAAATCGATATTTCATTATAAAACGATTCACTCTTATCAATTTTTTTTTTCATCCTGCGTCACGTCAAATCTGCACAATCTGGGTGATTTATCAGATTAATCCCCCCCCCCTTTTTTTTGTCTTCTTCTTTTTTTTTTCACCGACCCTCCCGTAAAATGTACAGAAAATTATTTTTCTCACACCCGGTCGCAAAATGCCACTTTTCATACCTCTTGAGCGGGCGCAAAACAGATCTTTTCGGCCCTCGGGCGGAAATGTGCTTTGCGCCCGCCTAAAGCGGGCGCAAACGACTCTTTTCCTGCCCTCGGGCGCAAAGTTCCGTTTTGCGCTCGCTCACTCGGTCTGAAAAGAGGCATTTTTGCAGACCAGGTGTTGAGAAAAAAATCGTGTGCAACACGGGCGCAAGGCTATTTTGGCGAGTGTGATTGCAGTACACTCGCCTTCGGCTCGTACTGCAAATTTCACACTCGAAAAATAGTGTTTTGCGCCCTTGATACACAATGTACTATTATAGTGCATTTTCAGTCGTTTCAACGGTTGACGAAAATCAGTGTCTCGAATGGTCGAGCAGTGTGGTTTGGGGGTCTGTGGTCTGTGGGAGACAGACAGATTTTCGTGTGTTAGAATCACACGCGACGATAGGCGGGTCACACACATAGAGAGAGAGACGGAGAGACTCTCGCGACTCGTTGTTTAACGGGTATATTCCCCTCTTACCCCATTAGACAAATGATACTGCGGCTTTTAGCTAACGCATTTCCCTCACGCGAAAGGGAAGATGGGTAGGTAGGTGCCAGACTCCAACCCCAGAGCGAAAAGCGTATATAGGTAAAAATTTAGTACTAAACGCGTACAGGAGACTAATTAACGAGAGAGAAGAGGAACAAATTTCAAGACCCTACACCCTACACCCTACACCCTACGTGGCGTGAGAACAGTGTTAATTTTCCTGAAGGACATGATTAAAAAAAACAAGGGGAAAAAAGGGTTAACGTTTCAAAGTCACGAAAAAATCTGAGGTTTTTTTTCAAATTAACTGCCTGAAAACAATGTGTAGACTCTGATTTCAATTTCACTTCATTTTTCCACCTCTCGTGTAAAGGACGTTTGAGAAGGGTCGAGAATCCTTGGGGATAATGAAACAGGGGGTACATGACACCCCACGTTATCATTTTAGCCCTTTGTACGAGAGGTAGGGAGCGGATGGGGGATACGAGAAAAAATGTGATCAGATTTTTTCCGTAGAAAATTCAAATATCGTTGGAATTAGTTGAGACATTTTGTTTCTAATAATCTGTGAAAATGAAGTACTAGAACGAATATTGATCATCAAGCTACTTTTAATCAACCCTCAACTTTAGGTCTGAATATTTCCAAATCGGTTGATCGATCGCAAAAACTGTTCAAATCTTTTTTGTAGAGAATTGAATGACGTTCAAAATCGTTTCAGGTCATTTTTCTCCTAGAAGGAACCGGAAGTGAATAATCAGGAAGAAATGAAATATAAGAACGAATACTCATCATTAAGCTACTTTTAATCAACCCTCAGCTTTAGGTCTGATTATTTCCCAACCGGTTGATCGATCGCAAAAACTGTCTGAACCTCTTTTGTAGAGAATTAAAAGACGTTTAAAATCGTTTCAGGTCATTTTTCTTCTAGAAGAAACCGGAAGTGAATAATCAGGAAGAAATGAAATATAGGAACGAATACTCCATCATCAAGCTACTTTTAATCAACCCTCAACTTTAGGTCTGAATATTTCCAAATCGGTTGATCGATCGCGAAAACTGTCTGAACCTTTTTTGTAGAGAATTCAAAGACGTTTAAAATCGTTTCAGGTCATTTTTCTCCTAGAAGAAACCGGAAGTGAAATATGAGAGAAAAACTGTATAGCTTGTGAAATGGACATTGTGAAATGAGATAATGGAAATTGAATTGAAATTGAACCCCCTGTAAAAGTTGAGTTAGTACAAGAGAGAAAGAGATTGTAGGAAAAACCGGAAACGGTTTCACCGGATTTCCCGTGCCCATAAATCCGGGATGGTTCCAACAGAAGGTGGCAAAGGATTCTGTTAGATTCAATGATAATTATTATTTACAATGAATTTATCCAACGTTGCGTCGCCTCGGATGTTTGACAACGTTGAACAAACAGTTGATTATCAAACTTTGTCAGCCTCTCACCACCCCACGTGTTTAAATATATGTATACGAGGAAAATGTCAATCTCATAAATTCCTTGGGGAGATGGCGAAAACTAAACTATGGCTATCGAGCAAACTTTCAGTATGAAACCCGAAGCAACGAGAAGAAGTAAAAAAAATAGCAAATTCCCAACGTTCAGCGGATATTGTTCAGGATTCTGACAAACTTTTATAGAAAAGTGATTAAAAGTGATCGAATCGTTTTATTGAATGATTGTGAAAATAAATCGACAGACTTCGTTCGGTTATTTGAATTACGGAGTTTCTATCATTTATCTAATGATTCTGTATCGGTTTCCACTTGTCACCGGTAAATCTTCCCAAGTCACAATCAGCAAAACCGAACGGTTCGCTATATACCAGGAAAGTCGTCATTCCGTTACCCGTAACCATCGCTCGAGATCGAGACAGGTTTATTTTCTCATTAATTGGGTGGGAAAAGATTCATCTCAACGGAATCAAGTCCGTCTGGTGTCTGACAGTATCCCGACATCAAAGAATCCCAAGGTGGGGAACAAAAAAGGTATTCGAACCTCGCCGACTGTCCACGTCCGACAAAAAGCAGGATACAGAAAAACTGTTTTCACCGATTATTTAAAACCTGCGTATTTTTATTTACTCGAAGCTGATTCTAAGTTCAAATTCATCAGTCAAAAACTGCCTGAGCCATTCAACAATCAAATTGTAAAGTAGTGAAGAAAAGAAGAAATATGCAAAATCTCTTTTTTTTTTCAAATCAACGTAACTTTTTAACGAATGAACAGACTTTGACGATCTTTGATCCCAAATGGTCGCGATTTTGTCTTCTTTTAGAAAATTTCGAGTTCTGATTTATGGGTGAAAAGCTCCTAAAGTTATTCAGCAAAGTGTAAAATAGTGAAGAGAAAAAGGTGAAAAAGCTCTTTTTTTTCAAATCAACTTAACTTTTTAACGAATGAACAGATTTTGACGATCTTTGATCCCAAATGTTCGCGATTTTGTCTTTTTTTAGAGAATTTAGAGTTCAGATTTATGGGTGAAAAGCTCCTAAAGTTATTCAGAAAAGAGTAAAATAGTATAGAGAAAAAAGTGAAAAAGCTCTTTTTTTTGTAACTTTTTAACGAATGAACAGATTTTGACGATCTTTGATCCCAAATGTTCGCGATTTTGTCTTCTTTTAGAGAATTTAGAGTTCAGATTTATGGGTGAAAAGCTCCTAAAGTTATTCAGAAAAGAGTAAAATAGTGAAGAAAAAAAAGTGAAAAAGCTCTTTTTTTTGTAACTTTTTAACGAATGAACAGATTTTGACGATCTTTGATCCCAAATGTTCGCGATTTTGTCTTCTTTTAGACAATTTAGAGTTCAGATTTATGGGTGAAAAGCTCCTAAAGTTATTCAGAAAAGAGTAAAATAGTATAGAGAAAAAAGTGGAAAAGCTCTTTTTTTTTCAAATCAACGTAACTTTTTAACGAATGAACAGATTTTGACGATCTTCGATCCCAAATGTTCGCGATTTTGTCTACTTTCATTCAATCTCAAGATTGAATAAATCAGTCAAGAAACACCAGAGTTATTCAACATAGTGTAAAATAGAAAGGCTCTTTTTCAAATTATTCCAACTTTTGAACCTATGGGGGTGGATTTTTTAATGAATCTTCATATTTGATGAAAAAAAAAAATTTAGAATTACACAAAAATACTGAAAGAATCAATGAACTTCTACAATTTTTAATATCTTGAGCCGAGATAAAAAGAATCGCAAGTTATAGAATGAAATCTACCATTCGAATCTCTCGTAATTTATATCGATATACGAATCATCCGTAAACTCATTAATCCTTCCGGTTTTAATATCCCGGGGTATGTACTTCGTACCCTCGACTCTATTGCCCGTCGACAAAAGATGTTCTCATTGTCCTCGGTTCCATTATATCGTATGGCACGGACCGACAATGACTCAGCAACGTCGTATAGGTATAGGTATAGATACCTGTCCGGTTCTATTGTCGATAATATATTATCATCTCGTCATACCTATACACAGTGATTATGATATAATTACGACTCTCGATATTGGACGAAGAGATGAGTTACAGTTCCTCAACGGCTCAGGACAATCGGCGTTGCGTGTTTAACGGTGAATGGTTACGTGCCCGGTATCCCTGTCGTGTCGGTCTCGTTTATTCAACGGATTCAGTCAGCTCACGCACTTTTGGCCTCAAACCAGATGGTATCTTGAAGCTTGGTGTATAAAACGCGAGCGAGTTCTTCTCGGAAAGACGAAGGGCACCGTAGCTCGTCGTCGTCGTAGAAGAAGAGCGTGAGAGAAAACGAAGAGAATGGAACAGAGTCGGAGAGCCACGTCGTCTTGATCGTCCTCGTGAGGAGAGAACGCGTTTAGAAACGAGGACGAATTGGGGTTCACGATTTTTAGGGGGATGGAGGAAGAGAGGAAGAGAAGGAAGGGAAGAAAAGAGGGAAAACGTCAGCTTAGAATCAAGAGACCCTTTTCCCTCTTTCATCCCACTTGGTGATTCTGTTTCAAGATATAAGACAGAAACGGGAGATTTCTTGTTCTTTTTCAATCTCGGATTATATTGCTTCAGGGTTTTGCTTTTTTTGTTTCATGATTAAAATCGGTCATTATAATTTTTCGTTGTTTTATCTGGTACAGTTTTGAAAGATACTTTTGTCACGAGCAGAAGGAAAGGATCGCGATAATCGTAGATTCAATTTTGAATTTGTATTTTCTTCTGTGATTTGTTTTTTTTTTTTTTTCAAACTGCTAAAACAAAAGCTAAACTTGTAATTTCTGTAAAAACTGGAGAAGCACCCAAAAAAAAAAAAAAAGTGACAATTTTCATAGTCCTAATTCAAAAAATGGTGGAAAAAGTCTTAAAACTGTAATTTTCGTGGATTTAGACTCAAAAAAAAAAAAAAGAACCGCGAAATAAAGACAAAAAAAAAATGAAAAAAATTTCATTTCTGTAATTCTTGCATCCAAAGATTAAAAAAAAAATAAAAATGTCAATTTTTGCATGAAATGAAAACGAAAAGAATGAAGAACAAAAAAAAAAAGGAATAAAAATGGTGTAAAAAAATTCCCAATGTATGTATATATGTGGATATGAATGAAAAAGCGAAAGAACCTTTTATCCCGAAATTTAGGGTCCATGCAACGTAACAATGGTTTTTCTCTTTTCCTGACTTATTTTCGAATAAAAGTGGTTGAAAATCCTATTCCCCAGTAAGGAAGGAAGAGATTTAGCAAAAAAACATTTTTTTTTTTTCTCTTTTCATTATTTCATTTTATTTTGCACATCAAACAAACGAGAGAACAAAAAGACGAAGGGACACAATCAGATGAAAAAGAAAAAACCTCTTTACGAATTGGCCCCTACAAGCTTAAGCTTAAGCAGGACATTTTGGTTTTTATGATTTTCACAATGGGAAAAAGGGGAGCAAACTACTCTTTTCTCACTTCTTTTTTTTTCCACCCATTCATTGGCTCTGATCCTTCATTGCACTTATTGTTTCAACGCGATTCTTTGTCGATTCATTTAATAAAAATGCCTTATGCGACTGCATTTTATCATTGTTCACTAAACCCTGCGTGCACAGAGCGAATTTTTTTTGGACCGTTTCAATTTTTTTTGGGGGGGGACAAAAGAAACGGGGAGAAGAAGAAAAAGAAGAGAAAAAAAAAAACTGTGTATTTGAGAGAACAGCGTTCGGGAAGCGGTCGTTTTAAATTATTTTTCTTTTTTTTTTCTTACACACACACGTTCCAAGAATTGTGAAATAGGTTAAGTTTTTTTTTGTACACTGGTTCTGTGACGAATTTACGTCGTTAAAAATCACGTAGAAAATTACCATTGGATATTTTATTCCTAATTCATTATTCAAAACTATTCAATTAAAATTGTGCTCAATCGTTAGATTGGGAAATTGGGATAACTTGTAATAAAAAATGATTAATAACTATATAAAAAAAAAAAAAAATACCATTGAATGTTCGAATTTATTATTGATAAATACTGAAAACTCTTGGATTGATAGACATTTTGATCAGAATTAATATAAAAACTATTCAATTTCCATAGTGCTAAACGATAAATTGGGACTTTTGATAGTATTTTTCCGTTAAGAAAGAAATTGATGAGGGTTGATTTTTTTTCAATCCGATTTCACGTATTTCAGCTAGAGAATCGCCTCGGTTGAATAAATCGTGAATAAAATTTAAATATTTAATTTTAAAAAGTGGCTAACGAAACGAAATTTCGCTAGATTCGAGGTTTTCACTCTAATCGAATAGAATTCTGTATGTACATAGATTTTTTTCCTTTGACAAACAGAATGGGAATATATATAGTATGAATAAAATTAAAAAAAAAAGAAAAACTGACAAAATTCACTCCCCTTATTTACATAAAGGCCGTGTGTGGTGAATTTCAAAGAAAGAAATTTCTCATTCATTTCAATGACCGTACGTAATGAACAAAAAAATTTCCTATTTTTCATCTTTTGTTAAGCCGAGTCATTCATTATTCGTGACTGATTTTTATTTATTTATTTATTTATTTTAACCGAACTTCTGTCAAAATTAGAACAAAAATTCCTTCAATTCAATTCCTTGAAAGAAAAAAAAATCGATCATCGTTTATGACCGATAAACATTTTTTGATAACCATTTTCACCGAGTAGGAAAACTTCGATCTGTGAAATGGTTAAATAATACGAGAACAAATGAATTCTAAAAATGTAGAGAAATTTTTGATACTTGATAATTCAAGGAAAGAAAATCATAAAAAAAAAGTATATAAAATTTGAGAAAGTATGTAAATTCAAATTTTACAACGAAATGAAGAAGAAATTATCGAGTCTGTGAAAAATTCTTAAGAAATTCATTTCGTCTCCCGAAAAATTTTGTAGAGGTTCAGAAAAAAAAAAGGAAATGTATGCTAAAAGTGGACCCAAAGGTCAGAAACACGTGTGTACCCTACCCACTCGAGTATTCTAAACCGAATGTAGCCACAGGGGGTAGAGGGAAAGAAAAGGGAATGAGGCATTGAAATCCGAGTCATCGCTCGAGGCATGGGTTCATTCTTCGTAATTCATTCGCGTGCAAAATGTGTTTCCCATTCAAAGCGTTAAGTGCGTGTCGAATGTGAGACAAAGTTCGCGGTAATGTAAGTCCATAAGTTAAGAAACTAAGGGCAGCATAAGGAGGGAAGGAGTCTCGAGTCCTTTTTCGCAAGGTTTTCCCACAAAGTTTGTAGGAACCCTGCGCCGCGTATGTCCAGCACGTGCTAAAGTGGGGTACGGGCATCCTGAACATAAACCCCCCGAAGGCCTTCGAGGATCCATGAGGAGTGTAAAATATGAGACGAAAGGCGAACCCGAGGCAATGCTGGGCCCAAAAACCCCTACATGTGTTCGCCAGTTATTTTCGCCAATCAGAACCGTAACGAAATAGATTAGAGAGAAAGGAAAAGGACACGTTTATATTATGCTGTGGAGGAACGACAATATTGTAACGTTCAAGAAACTTTATCAAGTCGAGGTTATTTTTTGTGAGGAATCCGGAACATTTTCAGAATTTTTTTTTATTCTATTTTTTGTAAACAGTTAATTTTCCTAGATTATTCAAACTCGTCTAACATAATGAATAGAATTTTTTTTTTTCAATCCCCAAAAATTCGTAAAACCATATAATTTTTACATTTTTTCAACGATGGGTAGATTTTTTCATTTGAAGAAAACAGAAAAAAAAAAAACCAGTGAAATCCGTAAAATTTTCGTATATAATCTTGTTTTAGGAGAATAATAAAAATTGGAAAATTTAACAACCTCTTTTTTTCTTTTTTTTTTTATGAGAAAACAAAAGAGAATCTAGTTAAGGTATGGATAAATTGAAACGAGGGGGTATTTCCCCCGTGGTGAGTGAGGATAATTGAGTAACGATGTTATCACGTCGAACTAAAAAAGAAAGAAAAAATTGTATAAGGGTGGAAAAGGATACGGATAGAACGAAAACGTTGTATAGCGCGAAGTATGAGCAGCCCTTTGGAACGATAAAACAGCAGCTATTGCTATTATGTTGTTAAAAAGCGACGTGAAAAAAAAAAAAAAAAAAGAATTGAGGATTAAAGGCGTGAAATCGAAAATGAAGCGTTAAAATTAAAATGTATATAAAAATTTTGAATAGAACACTTTTGAATAGTTTTCACATGATTTTAGAGTTTTTCTGGTCTCAAACGACGCAAAAAAAAAAAAAAAGAATTTTCACCAATTTTAAAATTATTCCATTTGAATGAAAGAAACAGACTTGCGGTATTTTTTATTTTTTTTTGTCAACCCCTCGAGGTAAGAAAATGTTGAGAACGCCCCCTTACGCACCGAGAGACACGGAGCCAAAAATCCCTGGTAAAATGTACGACAGTATCTCGAAAAGCAGTAAAGTAAAGTATCCACAGGTCGTAACTTATGGGAAGCACGTGTAGTGGCGACGGCTTGTAGTTCTTTCGGATTTTCTGGAAGCTATTAAATTCAAACCCTTGGAAACGACGAGATGTTGGAGCCCCTCCCCTGAAAAACTCGGATAGAAGGCTGCAGTCTACGAGACGCAAATCGATGCAAAATCCTTTTACAAACTTTTTATCTATCACTCTATCGCCAACTTCCAAAAGCTGCGGATATACAGAGGTAACTGGTCTTGTACATCGTCCTCGTTCATTTTCATGGATCAGATTACCTATAAACCTCGACCCAATAATCAACGTGACGCGATACTTCCGTGGGTTGTGGGATTATAACAGGAGACAAACCGATCCGAGTCATTATCTGCGTCATAATAATCAACCGAGAGAAAATTTGGAAAATGAAAAAGAAACTAAAGAAAATTATGACAATTCGTCTCTGATTTGTGATTAGAAAAAAAAAACAGAAATTGATCGTAAATCATCTCGTCAGGATATATGGGAAAATATTCTAGAATATTCTAGAGAATATTTAAGGCAAAAATTACAGGGTGTTTCATAATAGATATTTATGTGGCATGCGCAGAAAGTAACTGTTTATTCGGCAAGGTTATGTTTTTCGTACGAGCCGTTGGTTGTACCTGGCGAGCCGAAAGCGAGCCTTGTACAGCAACGGCGAGTACTAAAAACATAACCTTGCCGAACAGTTACTTTCCGCGCGCGCCCCATACAATATTTTTTACGGAAAAGGCATCAATAGTCACTTTGACGCCAGTTGAGTTCCGCACGAACGGCGTATAGGAGCTGGTGTAAAAGGTAGTAGAGAGGGGGTAACCTGCGGTATAAAGACTTTATTCCGCAGCTTTGACATGCGCACTTCGAACTGCGCATCAAAGTTGCGGAATAAAGACTTTATACCGCAAGTTTGAACTTAGCGGTATAAAGTGCCACTTGCCGGAACGAAAACGGGCGTCAAAAAGTGACTTTTTAATGCCTGTGCCGTAAAAATAATAAGAAAGTCTCAAATCAACGAAAATTTCAAACTTTTATACCTTGGAAAGAAAAAAAAATAGTTTTACCCAAAGCCATCTGCAAATAAGTGCAAATAAAAATAAATAAATTAGAAAAATGCTTGTTTCCAAATTCCTACGTTAATCTGAAGAAGATTAGGTCAAGTCGAATTTGAAAACCTGCCTCACGTGGTTCGATAAAATATTCATTATCTTTTTTATGTGTAAAAAAAAAAAAAACTGTCGTCAGGGTGTCAAATTCCCAAATTGTTTATGAAACACCCTGTACCGTTCGCACAGGTTCATCCTCGCTTCGAAGAGTCAAACAAGACTACATTGAGTGCAGCGGGAGAAAAAAAAAAAAAAGGTAGAAGTGCAGAAACGCAGCTATGCAGCGATGCGGCATGCATCACGAAGCGCGCGGAGCGGTTAGTCAAAAGAAGACAAGATCAAATATTTATAGACGTCAGAAGCACGTCCGTCCGCCATGGCCCTACTAGACTCGAAGAGGAGTAAAGCTTTTGAGAGATCGTAGATTTTTTTCTTCTTCTTCTTCTTCTTCTTCTTCTTATTCTCCTATCTCTTACATTTCCTATGTATCTTGTTTTTGTTCCCTTCCCGAGTTAAGCGTAGCGGAAGAGGGGGTCAAAGTTTTGTTAAGGAGTTATCTTACACCGAGCTCCAAGAGTCCGTGTGATATCCCAGGCTAAGGGATAAGGGATAAGGGCTGGAGGTCCGTGACAACTTTTGTTTGGGAAATGATTCACATCCGTTGAGGATAATGACTGACTTGTAACAACAGAAATTGTTTCCCGACGTGACGTGTCTATCCTTCACTCGAGTCCCCGTGACACACAACCACCGGACAAACGCAATAACAACGTCATTCGGTTCCTTATCGTAGGTCGCGTGCCGGATAGAATCAAACGATCATGGGAATTATCGGACAGATACGATAAACTCGACGTCACGTGACACGATTCGAGAAAATGGACTAGGAATATTTGATGCTGATTTGTTTTTGTTCTACTAGAATTAAAATCTTATAGCAGCCAAAGTTGTAAAAAATAATCAGGTGCAAAATGAACTAAAGTGATAAGGAATAACTGAAATAATGAAGATAGATAAGATAATCGGAAATATTACTGAAATAATTAATTCAAATGGTTGAATTAAATGTATTAATTAATTGCGATAACTTAATTAAGTAACGTAAGACACACTATTTTGTTGTTAGAACGAGTCAAATTGATTTATTTTTTTTTTTTTATAACGAAAAATTGATTCATGCGATTCAAATAATTATGATTTTGAGTCAACTTAATTATTCCAAATTATTTCATCTAGATCAGATTCATTTTTTCAATTCAATCATTTCCATTCAGTTTTTCAGTCGTTAATTCAGTTACCTTTCGCAGTTAGTGTTTCAATAATTCACGAAAATTGTATAGAATTTAATGAAATTTGATCGATTTTTCTTATCTCACAAGTAGAAAAGCATTTCTGGCTTTGATTTTGTTGAAAAGTACCAAACACTCTGAACGTAGGTGATAACAGGTTGAAAAATAATCGTCAATTGATAAATTATTCACATGGTTTCCGGGGTCCAAAAAATATCTGGGATAAATTCACCGTAAAAAATTATGAATGAAACAAACAGTGTAAAATTGAAAGAAGAAACAAAAAAATTGTCTACGTTTCAAGAAAGCAATTTGAGATGCTGTATCCAGACTCCGGAGGGTGAATTGTCGGAGGCAATTAGCACCTGTGTACTCCTGAGGTGGCTGGTTCCGCAGTGTATCTTCAGTTATAAGCAAACACAGTAAATACTGTGAGTAAACGACTATATAGCATCAATGGCACACATCGGAGAGTTACTCTGTGCAGTAAATTTATTGTTTGTTCTACCTAGAGACGAGGCAAATATTGTATCACAGACGTGTACCTCTGTCTTATGATGATGCGGTTGTACAAAGAGAAACGTGATACGCGTGTCTCGATAGAAAATGAAGATGAAAAAATAAGAAAGGGGGTTGAAGAAATTCTAGAAAATATAGATAGATCGTCGTTTAGGCGAGAAATACATCTTTTTCAAAGTTTGCGTTGTTCACGAATACGAAAATTTACGGTATCTATTAATTTGAGATTTATGGATACGTTAAGCATTGATAAGGGGTTCTAGGACTCTGTGGTCTTCACCTCTTCTTCACCTCGAAAAACTCTGGCCCTTTGCCAAATCTGAGAATCTATCAGGACGTAAATTATTCTTTACAACTGGGGCAAATTTTATTTCATTTTCATTTTTGTAAAAACTTTTTCTTTTGTTTTTTGCTACAAGAGACGAATAATAACTGTTAAATTCAATTTTTGATTTTTCTGTAGTAGAAAAATTTTTTCTTTCTCTTTTTCTTTTCGAATACTCGATTAACATTCTTTCAATAACGATTTTTTAAATCAATTTTGAATTTTTGTATGACTTAAAAATATCCTTCGACATTCTTATATGGACTAATTTTTTTTTTTTTTTTTTCATTCTTTCGATTCTGGAGGAAAATTTGCTTTTTAAAAATTCAATTGAACTTTTTGAATATATAGATTCTGTAGAAATGGTTGTTTTTTTTCAAATAAAATAACTAGAAGAATTCGAAACTTGTCTCAATGCTAAAGACCTGATCGTTTTTCTGTCTAGTCACTGATCAGCCGATTAATCATTCGAACAGATAAGAAGTTTTGTGAATCTAAACTGAAACAGAAAAAAAAAAGAAAAAGAGAAAAAAATGACTGTTTGAAATTTTGTGCCCCGATTATTCTTACATATTGGAAAACCTGTCAAAAAGTTGAAATCTAAAGGACCGCTGGTGCGTATTAACGGCGATGACGAACAGTTCAATTAGGGGTATTCAGAGTTCGGGGGTAGTTCTACGTATTAATTAAAGAGATACTTCAGCGGAGGATGAAAATTACGATGTGAAATATGAGACCGAGAATTCTGATACTATGCTGCACGGCGGCTATGGGGGTGAGGCGAGTTATACCAACCTACGTACAAGATTAATTTAAGGGAGAAGAGAAGAGAAAAGAAAAAAAGAAGAGAAGAAAAAAAATGTATGGCGATGAAAAGACGATGCGGGATCACGTGACATGTATGAGGAATTAACCACGGAGAAAGAAACGCCCTCGTTTACACTCGAGGTGTTTTACTAATAGATTGTTGAACAGAAAAGTTTCATGGATTCTTTTCATTCTATTATCCGATAATTTGATGATTAGGATCGATGAAAAACACATTGCACCCAATTGTTTATGGTTGGTTTTCACGTAAATCAGCTTTTTTATAATACATCGTTTGAATTTCCCGGTCGCGTGTGACGTCACACGAACAGTTCTACCGTCCGGCGGCGCTGCGGACGACTATAAACGACGGAATTACAAGGCTGCCGAGGTACTGTGTGACGTCACGTGGCGTTTGAAAATTGATAATGTCATCATTCGCTTCTAGCAGAGTTTCTGAGTCTTGAAAAATGTATTCCCGGTGAATGAGCGTTGCGTCAGACCTTCGACGCGCCAAATTTGGTCGGTCAGCTTAGCCAGTAAGTAAGTAGCCAGTCGATGGTATTTGGACAACGGAAAATACGAGGCACGTCCTTGGGGTCAATGATCCTGGGCCCTTCACCAAACCGCGAGATATCATCTCAGGATGAAATATTATTCATACAATCGATTGATGATCGGTATTCCAGTCGTGCCGCGCACTTTGGCACTTTGGGTTTTAAGGATGTAGTTCGGGGTGATAAAGGCCCAGAATGATGCGATTTTCAGAAAACTTTTCATTGCGCGATCTCTTTGCCGAATACATTCAATATCTTCAACAGATCCAATCGGAATCTGATGTTTAAAGTGTTCCAATCAGGACCGAACGGTGATAATCTGTAGAAATTATCCAATTGCACAGCTCAGAATGAGAGCGATACACGTCACAAAAAGTCAAGATTGATGAGAAACTTGGAACTTTTCATCGGACCAAACTAACACCGAGTATAAAACGATGTGAGTTTACTTGGACTACTATTTTCCTGGAGTTCTCAATCGATCTGCAGCCTTTACAAATCTTTGATTACCTCAAAAAGTAATTTTCACCTACTTTTCAGATTTCAAAATGTAACCGGCGATGAAACATTCATCGAATCAACTTCTAGTTTCACAGATATCTTCTTTGATATATTATGAACGATTTCACGTGAGCGTTTTTCGGTCTGGTCACTGAATCCAGGTAAATTACTTTCATATTATGAAATAATAACAGAAAAACGACAAAAAAGTGACTTTTTGGAGGAAAATTATTGTTTCAAACTTCAGTTTTAAGAACTTTTGTCACTGTACAACAAATTCCTCACGTGAATCTATTCTTCTTTCCATTCTGATATTGAAAAAAAATAGAGATTGGTGTCACTCAAGTACTTCATCGCCGGTACCAATTCCAGCTGATGGTTTTTCGGACGCGTTTTGGGTGCATCGCATCGAATTTTCAGCTTATATCGATCATATATTGCGGTATTTTTTCTTAGTTTTGAATGTAAAAACTTGTGATAAAAAGTTGGCATCGGTAGAACATCGATTACAGAAAATAGTTTTTAACCCGAACTACATCCTTAATTGTCGTCCCAGAATGACGCGTTTTGAAATATTTACGTTAAGGATACTCAGGGTTTAAGTACGTAGGATATAGCCGGAGATTTCGAGAAGAAACACACGTGTTTACTCAGACTTAGCGACAATCCGGTAAAGAGAGGGAGATTCGAAACACATGAGACCCCCTTTCTGGTTGGGTGGTCGGGTTCGTCTCTCGCAGCATACGGTGCGTTAATGCATTTCCTCTTAGCTTTTAAATTTTAAGGGTGAAGAAAATCTTTCAGGGGGTAGAGGGTTCGAGCTGGGCAGAAAATTTTCACTACTGATTTTGAGCGTCGATATTTTAAGGCCGTGCTTTTTTCTTTTCTTCTCCCATAGAAAATTGATCGTTTTATCTACAAAAACTATAATGAAACTGAATGAGATTGTGGTTATCGGTATTCAGAGCCCGCAGCTCACGCGTTAAACTCGTGAGTGACCGGAAATGTGGGCATAGCGTTATTCGGAGTTATGCAACGGAATCCACTTACCGAAGCATAATTAGACAGACAACACGATCCAAGAAAGTTGGTGTGGGCATTCGAGTGTTCTATCAAATCCACGGTGATTTAGACCCGAGGATAAAAAAAAGTACAAAATTTTGTGGGACACAATCATAAAACGAGGCACATTTTTGTGCCGATTTTCGGTTTATTCTGTCTTCATTTTTATTACAATTTCATTCTCTTGACTTCGTCCTCATTTTGTCCTGATTTTTACAGAAAAAACAAAAAAAAATCGTTTGTATGCGGAACCGATTACGAATTGAACATCGATTGCGCGTATTCACTGAAAACTGAAATATATTAACAATTGTACCTACCAATCTGCATAAATGAATTGAACGAGTGCGTAGATAGAGCATCAAAATCGGTCAATCAAGCGCGATACTAGGGTATCGGGATTATATCAGAATTCAATTTCATTCGAATAACCTAGCAGCGTTTAAAATCTGTTTTAATTAACCTCTGCGCTCATGGATGGACTGAATTATCGACAGTGATATACGTCAAAACGGGCCGCGTATGAAATCCCTTTGACAAACGCAATCTCGATGAAAAAAAAACCAACAGAATCATACGTGGGGGAGAGTCGAAAAAAAACCAGGGATTTGCTGATTTTGGCAACGACCTCACAGGCTTGTTTCGATATTGAAAAAATTGTACATTTAAAACCAAAAAATGACGAAATCGTCACGAGACTCGAGTGCCAGGAGCCATTATTGGTCCTCGGTGTGATAAGTTGGGGCGATTTGAGCACTTGAAATACAAAGTGAATGCAAATCACTTTTGAATCTCTAGTTTTTCCCGATAGTATCGTCGATAGCTGCGAGATAACGACAGAGCCAACGCCTTCGCGCTGCCATCGAGTGATTAGGATGTTTTTGTTCATAAAATTTCACAATTGGATAAAACGAGAAGCTCCTGGCGCCCAGCTTGCGTTTCGGATGAATGAATTCCTTCTCCATTTGAAACCGATGGTGGATCAGACCGATGCATTCGGTACTCTTTGAGAACCCAGGAGGCATATTTCGGTGTCGATGACGACAATGACGATGAAAATTGGAATAATCGAATGAATAATTCTAATCAGCGGTTCTGTAGCCTAAATTCAATTTTTATCTCGATTCAACGTTCATTGAAATCGTTGATTTTTCATTGAGAATCAAAATCCACTTGCCGTATCGATTTTCAGCCACGGTTCCCGTTTTACCCGAATTTTTTCGAAAGGAGATCCGCGCACCGTCTAGCAAAAGCATTTTTCCTACTCGACGGTTCCGAATAACAAATTTCAAGATAATAGTAACAAAACAATTGTCCCCAGATAGTAAAAATATTAGTGAACGATTTCTTATCGATCCTGAAAAACGAGATTTATTTGGGCCCCAAACGAACCAACTGCATCCCCATTTTCCGATCGATTGTTTATCCCAAAAACTTTTGTGACTGATGTACAGCTATCGATGGTGTATATATAGGTATATATAATAGCAAAAATATCCATGGTTTACTCTTATTACTTTCAAAAGTCTTGTGAAATATTGATGTTCCTTTATTTGTGTCGAACGAATGTTGAACGAGAACTCTTGAGGGGGTCTAAAGAGGGGGGGATGAAAACCCGGTGGTTGGGTTTACTTCTCTCGCTAAAATTTATGAGATAGAAACCTTTATCAGGAAAACTTTATATCCACGAATTGCCCCCTTACCTCGTACCCCCCTCGAAGAATCACAATTTCCGATTCCTAGCGCGAGAACGTGCCAATTACATTAACAATTTATAGCACATTCAATAGCGTATGTATGTATGTATGTATGTATTACCTCATCTATATAACTAACGTCGAGAATAATATACTCTCATTTAAATACAGAACGTGTCACCTCAAAATCCGTGCCAAAATCAATAATTTATACAATATCGATTATTATTATATACCGACGATATCAGTCATCAATAGCCGAATAATTGCGAGTTATGAGATTGAAATTCGTTCAACGTTTTCCCATATTATAATTTTAAAGGAAATAAAAAAAAAAACTGTCATAATCTGAAAAAATTGATCTAATATTATAAAATTCATGATTATTCCTGACCTCATTTATTATACGAAGAGACAAAATTTTGTTTTCATCCGAAATGTAGGAAATGTTGATCGATTGATGAGAATGCAGATTAATCTAAAGCTCAAGTAGTGCACTAGCCCCAAGACAGAAACCGATCAGGCTGTGCTACAAACCGACCCTGCACGTACCTATAAGTAATGGTGGTTTAACTCCGCGAAGGGTTTACAGGGATCAGAGTCACGGGAATCGCTTAGAACCAATCAAGTCTGAAAGATAATACTTTTTTCCACCCGCGTAGCGCCACCCGGCCATTTGAGTTTAGGGATAATCCAACGGTGATTAATCGAACATTTCGCTTTTTTTTTCATTCTCTCCTACTGAATTAAACCACCATACGATGTTTTATGCGACAGAAAGAATTCGCATTATTAAGATAATTATGATTCTTGATGATATTGTATTTTGAACAATGAAATTATATTCTACAATATTAACGAAGCGAAGAGAAGCCTACGTAGCATAAAAATGCCAAGCAACGATTAGCAAGACTATTTGTTACTCTTGATCCCAGACCAAAAGTAATATAAATACTCTTGGATGAAATTATGCTATTAATTGATCACGAATTATCACAAATGGTTCAGAAATTTGGAGGAATCACGAATCACCGAGAATATCACTAGTCATCACGAAAATTTTTAACAATATCTAATGACCATTGATTATCACTAATTATCACGGACAGTCAAATTTATCACGAATTTCAATTCAAAAAAGTGTCAAGAATTTTTTAAATCTATCACGAATTATCAAATTCAACGTGAATAATAACGAGTTTTTAATATTTAACACGAATTTTCACCAATTTCTAGTTATCGTGAATGATATGATGATTGAATCATCACGAAAATATCATTAACTGTATAAATTCTAGAAAAAAAAGAGCAAGAAATTACCACCAATTACTACAAATCATAAATCGCAGATTATTACAAATCACGAATTACCACGAGTCACGAATTATCAGAAGTCACGAATTGACAGAAGTCACGGATTAACATGAGTCACGAATTATCAGAATTTTCACGAATTAACAGAAGTCACGAATTAACATGAGTCACGAATTATCAGAATTTTCACGAATTAACAGAAGTCACGAATTATCCGAAGTCACGAATTTCCAGTTTTCCATTAAATTCCTTCATTATTCCTTCATTAAACTGCACCTAGAATTGATTCTGTAATTTGATTTTTCACGAGCATCGACTTCATATTATATGCTCCACTCTAGTAGCCTCTAAATAAGAAAAATATTAACTTCCCATTTTGTACCTCGCTGTACATAATTTGTATTCTAGTTGAGTGTTTTTTTTTTCGTTTCTTCAAAAATTCTCCTTTTTTAGGGTCTAAAAGTGAAGACGAAGAGCCAGCAAGCAAGTCCATTATAACTCTTGATCTATTTTTTATTATCTTTATATTCCCCAAGTGCTCGTTCGAAAATTATTCAAGGGATGGTTTATTCCCAGGGTTGAGGAGGAGGAGTAAGGAGAGAAGCTTGGGGTAGCGTTTGAGACATTCACCTGTGTTCCCCTTGTATACAAGACATTTGGCTTGAATATTTAAAGCACATGAATAACTTCAATAATTTAACATTACCCAAATTATCCGCCGTCACAGCTTGTAGCCAGATGAGGATGACAGCACCGGCACAGATCGTAATCATGATGATATCAGGCCTCGCGTTAAAACTCAGGCTCTTGGTGTTCAAATAATATCACTGAAACCACCTGGCCGCCCGCTGCACCATTATTATACCTTATACCGTATCCGTAACAAGGGGGGGATTCCCCCTTTTCAAATATTTCACAATATTTTTTCAATTTAGAGATTTTTTAAATTTTTTTCACGTGAAGAATGTTGAGATTTTTCACGAATTTGAAAAAAAAAAAAATTCTTATTATAATTCAGGTGGGTATTTCTCTCGTCTTCTGGGGAGAATGAAATTCTTGAAACTAATGAAAACAAATAGACGTAGTATATTTGACGTCGAAACACTTCAGGCACATATTATATCAGCTCATTGAAACTATTTTGTTTACTGTAAATGTACTCTCTTCAGAGAAGTTGTAAGATAGTTATTATTATTATTGACATGCGTGAGTTTATCAATTTCAAATAATCACTCGAACACTGAGATTATAGTGATTACATAGATCGATCATCATCAAATATTGAAATCACCAGAAACTGATTCACTGATAATTAACTATCGAGTAGAAAACGCACTAATCACGAAATTCTCACAAATCACGAAATTATTGAGACACTTTTTTTTTGAAATTTTTAATTTAATTCCAATCAATATTTTTCGATTTTTTTCATCATCACAATGGAAAATATAATGACGATGGTGGATGACGAGAAAACGGGGGCTGAACAGAAAAAAGAATTGTTACAATTTTTTTCAATTCACTTATATTAAGTTTATATTCTTTTTTTTTTGTCGAAAATATATGGAGACCAATAATATTCCGTGAATTACAATTTTAGGAATAACGAAAGAATATAATGAAAGTATATATATTTTGATAGAATTTTTCTCTGACGATAAGACGGAGAATATATAATATAGGTGTGGACGTCTGAACGGTCGGCGCGCGACTGAAACACCGAGGGGATTTCAAACCTGGTTCGGCGTGTGACGTCACTCTGGCAAAGCGCGCGCTTCGACGAATCGAGGATCTCTTACTACACTCTCCCGACCGACCGAGGAAAGGTTCTCCACATTCTGATTTACAAGATTCATATAGGTATTTTTTATACTAACACAGAATTTAATTTTTTTTTTTTTTTTTTTTTAAGGCTTCAAAATTTATATGAGAATGTTTTCTTCTTGGAGCCAAAATTCTGGGAATTATTTTCAAAATTCGTTTCTCAATTAAATATTGTTATAGTACAATTAATAAAATAACAAAATATATCGATAATAAAATCTTGTTTTTTTTATGAAAAGATTTTTTTTTTGTTCTTTTCATTTGGATCCAAAATCCTCAGAATTTTTTCAAATTTTTTTCCCAATCAAATGTCGTTACTAGAATTAATTAATAGATGATACGAAAAAAATTTTAAAAATAACGAGATACACGAAGTGATTAAAAATTCTTATAATTAATATTGAAAAACTGTTTTTATTCATGTTTGTCCGCTAAATTGACTCTATTTTATTTCATCTTTACTGTAAAAGAAAAAAAAAATTGTTGTAAATTTTTTTTCATCCAATTTTTGAATTCTGGATTCAAAAACGATTGACTAGATGAAAAAAAAATGTTGAGGAACTAATTCTGATACCAAATGACAAGAATTAGAAGATATGAACTACATTTGATTGCATAAAAAATTTGCAGCTTTAATTATTGCAAAAAATGAGTAATTAGATAAAACCAAATTTTCAATTATATCAACAAACAAAAAAAGAAAAAAAGTGGAGTAATTAAAAAGTCATTAAATTAATGTGATTAAGGGAAAAACCGTACCATCCGTGTTTTAACGTCGATCGAAGAGGACGGTGCTTTAATGGTGAATCGAGCGAAACGATTCGGGATTACAAAGTTGTAAATTTCATTCGAAATCCACACGCGGCACGAGGCTTAACCAAATTCGGCGATAAACCCGGAGCAAAGATCAGGTGGGTCTGCTGCGGTTCGGGTTTAACGTATACCGCGGATGCTATCAAGGGATGGTCTGGGCCATGTGCGGTGAAATTGAAGACAAGAACGTCTCGAAATACCTCGACGCACACCTAGATTCTACAGCCGAGCCGCGCGGTCTCAGCGTCTGTTTGAGATAACAGTGTTTAATTTTATTTATCCGGTATAAGAGCTGAGGGGTTCCTGAATCGTCCCACGATATACGCCAGGAACAGATCTACGATTTTCACCCGGAACCTGCGCTGCTGGAACTCTTCTCAAGAAATAAAATAACAGGCGAGTTCAGAGTACCGGAAAAATAAGAATCGACGAGAAATTTCGTAGAAGTCATTGGCAATGATTCAAATTCAGAGGTTGAATAATTAATTTTAATTTACTTATTTACTTACAATTTCGCTTTTAATACGAGACCAAGAGTAATAAAAAAAAAAAATAAATAAAACACAGTCTTCTTCTGCCCAGAAATGAAGAAATTTGATGAAATTTATAATTCATTGATCACGAATTATCACAAATGGTTTAGAAATTTTTTTAGGAATCACGAATTATCGCGGACAGTCAAATTTATCACGAATTCCAATTGAAAAGGGTATAAAAAAAATTTGTTGAATCTGTCACGAATTATCAAGTTCAACATGAATGATAACGAGGTTTTATATTCACCACGAATTATCACGAATTTCTAGTTATCGCGAATGATATGATGATTCAATCATCACGAAAATATCATGAACTGTATAAATTCTAGAAAAAAAAGAGCAAGAAATTACCACCAATTATTACAAATCATGAATCGCAGATTATTACAAATCACGAATTACCACGAGTCACGAATTACTAGAAGTCACGAATTACTAGAAGTCACGAATTAACAGAAGTCACGAATTAACAGAGGTCACGAATTAACAGAAGTCACGAATTAACAGGAGTCACGAATTGTCAGAATTTTCACGAATTAACAGAAGTCACGAAATTATCATGAACTGTATAAATTCTGAAGAAAAAAAATATCAAGAAATGTTGAAATTCACCAAAGAATTTCATAGAAGTCATTGGCAATGATTCAAATACAGAGAGGCTCAATAATTCTTGTCAAAATTAAAAAGGATGGTTCGATATCCGTGTTTTTTCATTCTTGAATGATTTTTTCTTCCAATTCTTTATTTTCTTGTAATCAAAAAACGTCCTTTACTCATTTTTCTTCAGGAATCAATATAAATGAAAAAGATCAGTGGTATCCAGTATCACTCAGGTCGTTAGTGAAATTGTCAAACTATACGAGAAAAAATAAAATACGAGAGTATAAAAGACTGAAAAAATGCAAAAGACAATTTTTTCTTGAGGACAAGAAATGAAAATCATTTTAGAAAAAAAATTGATAAGAAAATTTTGTTTTCCAAATAACAGAAAGCGGGAGAAAAATCGATGGAACTCTTTTTATCCTAATTTAGACAAGAATTGAGCCTGTAGAATAAAATATTCTTCACGGATTCTGAGTCACCATCATAATTTCTAGTAATTAGTGTGATGGATTTTTATTATCCTGACTCGACGTAACCCATAAAATTCCAAGATCCAGATTCCTAGTAATTTTCTGTGACTGCGCGAGTTTTAATGAATTGGAATCATGAATTAAAGAATATCGGGCAATAAACTCACTAAATGACTGAGAATTACTTTAAAATCTCTAGAAATCACTAAAAGTCTCAGTAAATTCTTAAGAATAAAAAAAAAAAAATCCTTCCGGTCGGCGGCGAGGCTGCAGTATGACAATGAGATTTTTGATAAGACGTAATTCAAATATTCCATCCTCGACCTCATTTCGTTCCACCTACTCAGAAATTATGAGATTCATTACATAGAGCAAAGTAACGCGTTCTATGCAGCGCTGCAGTAAGTAGCCGTGGCTCGTAAAACGCATCCTCGACCGTGGCAACACGTGCCTTCTATCTGTTATTCTTTAAGGGGATCAGAACAACGAGCTTCAACAAATCTACATACTCGAAAAATCGTGAATATCTTATCAAAAGTTCATTACACATCGAAAAATGGTCTTTCTTAAAAATCACTTTTACGTAAGGTTACGGACACACCGATACCTCATAATGATACCAGCTTGTCTTATCGTTAGCGACTCCGTTCAAAACAGCTCATTTGCGCGTTACGAATTCGGAACATATATCTTATCTTGGCGTTTCCCCCAGTAACAGCTTACCTCACCGTTGACGATAGAAATGAATTTTAGATCTATGAAAGCGTCGTTTTTGATGCCTCTAGAGGAAAGACAGAAAAAAGAAACGTTGGCGCATTCACTTTTCGCCCTAGGGCCTTTTCATACTGACTTTGTATGTCCGAGACTCGAGGAATTTAAGAAGAAAACAAAATAAGAAAATATGTTTACTTCATTTATCGCCACGTAGGGTCCAAAGATTGTTAAAAAATGTTTAAAGAAAAAATGGTGACGCTGCCGCTGGACCAATTGACTCTGAATTTCGACACGATCTTTCCAGATATGTTATCATTTACTTATATTAATTACTTTTCTCACACCCGGTCGCAAAATGCCACTTTTCATACCTCTTGAGCCGGCGCAAAACAGATCTTTTCGGCCCTCGGGCGGAAAAGTGCTTTGCGCCCGCCTAAAGCGGGCGCAAACGATTCTGTTCCTGCCCTCGGGCGCAAAGTTCCGTTTTGCGCCCGCTCACTCGGTCTGAAAAGAGGCATTTTTGCAGACCAGGTGTTGAGAAAAAAATCGTGTGCAACACGAGCGCAAGGCTATTTTAGCGAGTGTGATTGCAGTACACTCGCCTTCGGCTCGTACTGCAAACTTCACACTCGAAAAAAAGTGTTTTGCGCCCTTGATACACAATGTACTATTCTTGATTAGCGACTTTTTCACACCTGAAATGATGATCAAAAAGGTTTTTTTCGCCTTTTCTTCCAATTACGTCAAAACCACGATAAAATATTCGATTTCGTTCGATAACATTGATATTTTATTTTGATAACGTTAAAATTTAAATCCCATCGACTGAAGAGAGGGTCGTTTTTAATCACCTGTCAGCGAACGTGCTTCGCCTTTTACTCAACAGCTACGAGCGAAGAGGAGGAGGTTTGGGGGGGTTCCGTCATTTTACCCTTAACGAAATAATAACAGTAATAACAATTGATTATGGGTATATGTATATTGCATGTACGAATTAAAGAGCATATTGGAACATGGCTCGGAAGAGCTTTAATACAGCATCTCGCTACGTTCCCCGATACAGAAGAAATAATAATGTTGGTGCATTCTATTTCGGAACGATGCGCCAACGTAAACGAAGCTCGAGCTTTACTTATAAACAGAACCGTATCTCTTCTTCGTTGGGTGAGCGTGTACGCCCTGCCGTCAAAGAAACGGCACTTTTTCACAGGGCTTTATACTTACGATTCCCTTCCTTACTTGCATACTTTCTCAATGAATTTACTTAGAAAGGAGAATTTTCAGCGATGTTAAGGTAATTCAATCGATCCTGAAGCAGTCCTCCAAGATCCTTTGATATTGATAAGGGATATTATATGGCTTGTAGGCTGTGAAGGACCAACCCACTCGTATTGAGGGACTTATTTTTCAGTATTTATTTGCCCGGAATTTTTAGGCTTCAAAGTTGAATAACATTTTTTGGAAGTATTTTTATCACAGTTTTGTTTTATTAGCTCAATTTGAATTTTAATTTCAAATTTATTTCATAAAACTCCAGTTGACAAAATATGTTTTAGTCTTCGAGTTGCTGATGAGAAGTGTCAATGAATGCAGCCCCGAAAAACTGACTGTTGAAGACAATCCAATCCAATAAAATGTCGTATGATTTTGGAAAGTTAGGATCCCGGGGTTTCGACTGTCGCTGAATTCGGACGTTAAATCAAAATGTCAAAATCTGACGTATTGGAGCCAATATATAAATGCACAGACTGTTCTCTATTTATTGAGTCTCAGCACCACCGTGAATTTGTATTCGCATTCTAGACGCCATATTCGGGTTTCTTTATCAATGATTATTAGAATTTTGAATTTTTTACTTCGTATACGGATTTAGGGAGCAATAAAAACCTTGGGATACCAATTTTCAGCGTCAGTTTTTTCATATTCCCAAAACTCGAGTTGTTGTATTGAAAACTTTTGGATCAAGAACCCAAAGATCATAAAAAATATTCTAAATTAGCCAAATTGATCCATGAAATTTAGATTGTCTTGAGGTTAGAATACAGGCTATTGTTTCTGACCAAAGGTGGCTCTGACGTCTTGTTACCGTTTGAGCAGATGGCGCTGTAGGTAGTTTTTTTAGTAGGTATATACGAAGCGTGAAGTGCGAAGCTTGCGGGTAAATGGATGAAAAAAAGAGAGAGAGAAGAGAAGAGAATTATAAATTAAAATTTTTCAATCAAGACTGAGAAGAGACTTTTGTAGCACGTTGCTGTTAAAGACCTTCAGGGCTCGTCCTTATTCCTTCACTTTTATACTGTCGCAACCCATAAGCTTCGGAAATGCGAGCTTAAACTCTGGCTCGATGATGGGACGGAGTAAGATGGAGGAAAATTACTTCCTCGCTAATCTCCGGTTAAAATAAAAAATGAACGTGGTCGTTCTGGACGATCGACCGTAGATTCACGGTGCAAGGAGAATAATTATCGAGACATTGTCGAGATCGACTGTTAGTTTCAATTCTCAAGGATTCACTGCTTTGCAAGCTCACCGCGAATGAATTTGAAGGAATCTCATTCCAAGGGATTCAAAAGAAACCCAAATAATTTGGTGACAACAGCCAAACGTTGGATCCAGTTTGTCTACCTTTTCCACAAATAGTGAGATCTATGAATCAAGGGATTGACTTTGAACTGTTATTCAAGTGTTGGGATGATTTTGAGGCATACATTGAGTTCTGGGAAAGAGAATTATACCAACTAATTTCAAGTATTACCAGTCACCTGTCGAGAGGTGTGACGTCGTTCATAAACAGCCACCTCGATAGGTTCAAATATCGCGTTTGAGTTAGGGGAACTTCTGCATTTGGTAGAATTCCCAAGCTTAGTTCGTGTTTCCATCAACACCCCGCCACGGGTGTTACTTGGGATAATTATTCGAGGAAGCAATGAGGTGAACGGTCCAGATGCTGATCCTGGTTCCCTTGGTCCATTTCGTATTTATTCTACACCGTCAGAACGCTGAATTATGACGTACAACATTCGAGAAGGAAATTTCAACGAATTCGCATCATTCATGAGCAAAAGTGCCACGTGCACCTAGAAAGGATCGTCTTCGTTGCAGTTCAGCGACGTTGCAGTTACTGACCTCTGGGTTTTCGGATCATGTGACCTCAGTTTCGTCGGAACAGCCGTTGAATTTTCAATTTCTTCACACACCTCAACACAATCATTGAGTATATCGTCGTACAGTTTATTTTTTCATTTTTTGGAAATTAATCAACAAACCAGATCGAATTTTGGTGATATTTTGTTCTAATTCAAAATTCTATGAGAATCCCAAACCACCTCAAAAAGTATAGCCGATTTTTTCATCCTTGTCCAGGTAAATATAACTTTTTGGCTATTCAATATTTTTTCAAAATTCCAACGGGGGGTCATGAAGCTGCCGAAGTGCCACAAATTCAGACTCTGATGCGGCTTGGGTGGGCGAATAGAAAAATTTGACAATGTTGATATTTTCGAGGTTCATATGTCAGCTAGTACGCAGTCGAAATTCACATCATTCCAAAGTTCTAATCAAATTTTTATATTTCACTTCCACTTTGAATTATCTGAAAATTCCCTGAGATTTCCAGGATTTCCCAGTCACTGAAAACCATGTTTCAGTCATTAGTTTAATTCGATTGAATAAAACGTTTTCATGATCAAATTTTCTCACCCCAGTCCGGAATCGGACCCGGGTCTCCCGCTGCCTGGTCTGACAATGAGTCTCGCACCACGAGACCACGATGCAGATGCGCTTCCCTGGAAGTTTTTTTCTTCATAGATTTTATCGGTGCTGAGGTTACAATTAAATTCTCATAAAAAAAGGGAAAAAATTATTCAATAAAAGCCGATACCATGTGATTTTTGCGGAATACTCTGAACAATGTCGTTCGCTTGATAGACTATTAAAAAAAAGGGTTACGTGCGATTGATTCTACGCATGCAAATGTAATTTTCGCTCCGTGAACCCTGCCCGGAGGTTTTATTGAATTTTAAAAATAACTCTGACGATATATCGACAGGTGACACTTCCAGATCGACGGGTGTTATCGTATACATGCCCACAGGCAGAGATATTCGATTTTCCGAGGCACATACACACATGCACCTCAGCTTTTGCCTGCGAGTGAAGGAGTTGCCTTTCAAAAATCACAGCACCCGCGTTTAACGTCCCTTCAGACTCCCACGCGGTGCGGAATTTTTCCGTAAACGATTCCAATTGAAACGCGATTTATTGATACATTCTGCAAATCTAGAGACAATGCCTTTTGTCATTGAGTGTTTGCTTTGTTAAGCCTGTAGTTCGGGTCGAAAGTGGCCGAAGATAATGCGATTTCTTTGCTTAATACATTCAATATCTGCAAAGATACAGTCCAAATCAGGACCCAACGGTGATAATCTGTAGAAATTATCCAATTGCACAGCTCAGAATGAGAGCGATACACGTCACAAAAAGTCAAGATTGATGAGAAACTTGGAACTTGTCATCGGACCAAACTGACACCAAGTATAAAACGATGTGAGTTTACTTGGACTAATATTTTTCTGGAGTTCTCAATCGATATGCAGCCTTTTACAAATCTTTGATTACCTCAAAAAGTAATTTTCACCTGCTTTTCAGATTTCAAAATGTAACCGGCGATGAAATATTCATCGAATCCACTTCTAGTTTCACAGATATCTCCTTTGATATAGTATGAACGATTCCACGTGAGCTTTTTTTGGTCTGATCACTCAATCCAGGTAAATTACTTTCACGTTTATGAAAATATAACATAACTAGCCGGTTTTAGCCAAAAAGCTCATCGCTTTTTTGCGTAAGGCACGATCGCAGAGTGCTGGTTTGTTTTGAAATAGTGTGCAAATCACCCAAAAATTTCAAAATTTTGATTCGTGATTAGAAGGCTGAATTCCAAAGCTCGCTATTATTTTCAAAATTGACAAAGATAGCAATCGCCATTTGTGAACCGGAAGTCGGATCGAGTACACAAACAAAATTGCACATCTGCAGACTGAAAACAGTATCCAGTGCGAATTTCATCAAAATCGGTTCAGCGGTTTGGCTAAGCTCGTGTTTACAAGCAACTTCAACGATTTGACACCGAGACGCAGGTGCCGGAAAAATCCTAAAAAATTTCCAAAATTTTGATTCCTGATTAAAAGACAGTATTCCAAAGCTCGTTGTTGTATCTTCAAAATTGACAAAGTTAGCAATCGCCATTTCTGAACCGGAAGTCGGATCGAGTACACAGACAAAATTGCACATCTGCAGGCTGAAAACAGTATCCAGTGCAAATTTCATCAGAATCGGTTCAGCGGTTTGGCTGAAACCGTGTTTACAAGAAATGGGGGGGTCACATACACCACTCTTGAAAATGCTCGAAAACGACTACCCAGGTGCCAAAACGTGCTCCCTACATGATTTCAGAATTTTTTCTCGATCCGACGTTTTTAGCGATGGCGAATGTATAAGGCACTCCGTTTTTAACGATCGTGCCTAAAAACGACAAAAAAGTGCCTTTTTGGATGAAATGATTGTTTCAAACCTCATCTTTGAGAACTGTTGTCACTGTACAACAAATTCCTCACGTAAATCTACTCTTCTTTCTATTCTGATATTGAAAAGAAGATAGAGATTGGTGTCACTCAAGTTCTTCATCGCCGGTACCAATTCCAGCTGATGGTTTCTCGGAGGCCTTTTGGGTACATCGCATCGAATTTTCACCTTATATCGATCATATATTCTGGTTTTTTTTTTCTAAGTTTCGAATTAAGAAACTTCTCAGAAGAAAATATGAATTGTAGAAAATAATTTCAACCTGAACTGCATCCTTAATTCGATAATAGGGCAAATAATGTACCCACATCGAGATGATCACGCACGAGGCCGCACCAGACTCTGGAATTTTCTTTTTTCTCTCTCTCTCTACACACACACACACACACGTTTAATCTGTCACACGTGATGTAGAGTGTAATAAAAAGTAGACAATTTACGAGAGGTAGAGTGACCGCTTTAAAAGTACGTCAAACCCGCGCGTAATCGGTGCCTCTGGAACGATATGATAAAAGTCGTTCGCATGAAGGCGTGCCATTGTCCAGACACTCGGCACCGGCATCAGGCTGGTCCAAAAATTTCAGGCTCAGAGACTCATCCAACGCCACTATAATCCTCGACACCAGATAATAAAGACGTGCCTCGAATATCTCTGGCAAAAGTAAAAAAAAAAATGAAAAAAAAATCTTGACTATATGATAATAAACTACAATTAACTTTATTACGATTCTTCAGAGACTTTGCTTTCAACTTGTCTGAACAAAGAGACAAAAAAGAAAATCAGTGGAACTAAAGTACAATATTTGAATTCTTCGTATAAAATTTGTGAAAATTGGCGAAATCGTAATTTTTTTTTTTTTTTCTTGTAAAATTGGAATCGAAATTTTCTTGGCTACTTTTCTTCCTCTCAAATAATTTAATTTTATTTTCTTCAATTCACTGGAAAAAATTGTCTCTCGCATTTTCATTATTTTTGTGATTCAATTTATTTGAAATATCGTTATTAAAAATGTTCACTTCTTGTTAATAAATTGAAGGAGCTAAAAAGCTAACGATAAGAATTCAAAATAAATTGAAATATTAATCAAAAAAGAAAAGAACTTTCTTCGTTCCAATTGATGAAAAAAAATTGTTTAACAAAAAAAAAAGTGAATCGATTCTAATTTTGTAGAATATTGATCCTATAAAATATTCGTCGGTATCAAATCGGTAAAATTTAGTCAAAATTTATCTCATTTCAAGATCCGATGAATGAAGTGATTTATTCTTCTGTGAACCCGATTTTCCGCAATTTTTCGCTCTCAATTTCGCTGTTGGTCGTGCAGGGGATCTAGAATCGTTTGATATATATATTTGTTTGTCAGGTTGTCTCGGGGAGGCACACACAACGCGACGCATGAGCAGGGAAATAAGGATAAACAGAAAATACTTGCGGTGCGCTTTTGTGTAAGCTGCGGTAAGCCGTATTTACCGAAGGGGGCGGTGGAGAAAATACTAGCGCTACGTTCCACGTCGTCGACGCGACGCTACCCTCGCACTGTCCATGTCGAGGGTTGAAGTGCACATAAATTTCCGGGTTACGATGCAACTTTGAAGAAACGAAAAACCCGAAAAAAAAATAAAACAAAGACAATATTTATAAAGATAATTTTATTTGAAATTGAAATTATTATATTAATTTTGAAACGTTTTCAATTTTTCAAGTTTTTTATCCAAGGTAAAATTTCATTAATTATGCAATACAAAAGAAATAATTCCGAATTTTCAAAAACGAATTCCTGATTTGCAAAATCCTTCGAATTTGAAAGTTTTTCAGGACATGAAACACAGTTTGTTTTTTCCACGAACCTTTTTTTCTTCTCGTCGTAAAATTAGCTAATATTTCAGCTAATTTCTTTTCATTTTCATTATTTTGTCAGAAAGAATTTTTTTGCTCGCGATTCAGTGAATCATTTTTGATAATCAAATTCGAGTTACTCTTGATGTAAATTGATTATCACCTTTCTCATTAACGCTGTTCATTAATTATTGAAGTGTGAAAATAAGCCTTTTTTGAAATTATAGTTACGATTAGTTGAACTAAATTCACTTGGTTTGAACTTTAGTTTACTTGCCGTTGTTTTAAATTTAGGGCTCGATTGTAAATGGCCTCGATCTGATTAAAAATGGCCCGAATTCCATGATATTGACCAAAATTTGACCAAAAAATGGCTTCAATTTAATTTCAAATGGCCCCAATTCAATCAAGCTGGTCTATGTCTGATAAAAAATTGCGAATCGTCATAAAAGCAACGATTTTCATTATTTTCTCTGACCACGATTAAATTCCCTGACATTCCCAGATTTTTTTGGGTAAATAAATTCTACAATGTGTTGAATCGAAAAAAAAAACAAAAAAAAAAAGAACTTTAGATACCAGAACCAAGGAATTTTCGCGGTAAAAAATCCACAGTATAGGTATAAGTGTTCGAAATAATTTGTTTAATTCCCCAAACTTTATATGGGACGTATTCATCCCTCACGTACCACATACTCGAAACAAATGAACGTATAAACTTTATCAATTTCATAATTTAATTAACAAAAAAAAAAAAAAAAAAGCTTTGGTAATAATTTGCAAAACGATTATAAAATAAAAATTAAACGATGTCACGAAATCAGAAAAAAAATCATTCAGGTCAGTGGAATAAAATGTGATGAAAAAAAACTGGGTGACGTCATGGAGCGGAAATAAAATCCTTGTATGAAAAAAAAAAAAAAAATACAATTATAAAATGAGTGCCTGTGGCTGCTGCCAAGTCGAGTTCTTTTATTTTAGAATTATTGAGCCGGACAGAGGTTCAGTTTCGTTCAAGGGATCTCGTTTCTTTCTTACCTCGAAAGAACAAGGAGTCGGTTATCTCACGTTACTCGGACCGCGCCACGCCCCGAGCATGAAACTCAACTTTGTGCTCGAAAGAAGTAAGAAGAGGGGTAAAAAAAAAAAAAAAAAAAAAAAAATGAAAAAACTGAAATAAAAGAAAAGGAGCGGCGAATCTTCAAAGGCTGTGGGAGTTGACGATCCCCAGACACGAGTCCCTCGACCCCCATGGGTTCCGCAAATGTCAAAGAAACTCTTCCGATAAATGAGTTTTTATTTCCCTCTTTTTCCTTCTGTATTATATTCGGTAGTTTTACACCAGGAATTTATTTATCCAATTTTTTTCCCTCACTCTTGATTTTTTCTTTTTTTTTTTTTTTTTTTAGAGTCGTAAATAAGGAGGGAGGGAGCCGATTGGATCGATCGAGGAAATTGAATTTCACGGTCTAATCGAGGACGTCGGTATTGCGCGAAAATAATCAAGACGGTAAATTGGTCCGTACAACGGTTTACAAACCTTATCGATCTGTAGTATTCATTAATCGTACATCGTTTCGACGATAAACCCGATAATTGATCTTTACTCATTTTCAACATTAATTAACACCCGATATTGGAAACACGGGTACATTTTACCCGGGCCATGTTCGAACGGTGCGTTATATAACTGATTCATTGTCATATTATCTCTGCGGTGTTATCAAACCCACACGCGATTCACGAGGTTCTGCAATATAGAGAAATTCAGATACTAAATAGCGATATCTGTGGTCTTGCAAATTTCTGATTCATTTCCTCTTCTTTTCTCAAGGGAATTTTTGTCCAATAGCAATTCTTTTTCAAGATTATATTACAAGACATCGATTGTAGTCAGAGAATTCTCGAAATTGTAATTTTTTTCAGAGATTTTTCACCAAATTTTTAAGTACTTTCAAAGTTTCCCGATTAAATGATTCCCAAGAATTTACTTCGGCATCAATTTTATTTCGAGTTTCTTGTTGGTTTTTGGATTGAAAAATATTTTTTCCCAACAGAAAAAAACTTTGAACTAATTCAATTTGTTCTATAACTACAATTGACGAAATATTGTGATTTTTGAATGATATATACTTCATCAAAAAATTACAGTATTTGTAATTTTCACAGGTCATTCAATAATTCACTAACATGAAACCAAAAATTGGTCTTCTTTCGAAGATCGAAGGTGTGATTCAATAAAGAGTAAAAAACGTTGGCAAATATCGGAAAATGATAAGAGTTAAAAAAGTGTTTTTTTTTTTTAGAAAAATAGAAGGTCTTCAATCCTTTCAATTATTTCACAATCAACACTCATGAACTTGGGTGTCGATTTAATCGATTTTTAGAGGGGTTCGGTTCATTTTTGAAAATTCTCTGATTCATTGCTGTGAAAATCCGAGCCCGCTATAGTTTAATTCAAGAACCAATTGGAACTCGAGGGAAAAGAAATCCAAATTCGCTTCTGCTATCTCTCAATCAGCCAGAGCATGAAAGACGTCGAATGGTGGATCCATGAGTCCCTCGATTCCTGTAGGTACGGTAAATTTGGAGTTACGTGACGTATAACAACAATCCAATCCACCTCGTCGCATTATCAATCCCATTGTGTCCGTTAAATTTCTGTTCACACAGCTATAGCCTCATGTCCAAAGCACTTTCGATACATGGATGTGGATGTGGAGGCTGATTTCTTGCTCCCGTTTGGCTCGAGCCACCAGCCAGGGAATAAATTCATCGGATGTAGGTGCGCGAGAGTACAAACTGCCAAGACAATGATGCCCTTCATCAATCTGTCGAGGAAGAAGGAACCCTTCCTCGGGTTCCTATCAAATTACCGATAACCGTGGCTGACTACGAGTCTGACGAGGTGGAACAAAGACCGATGCGCCTATGGTGGCTGAAAGGGATGAAATTTCGACAAAAGTGACAAACTACATGAGGAAATTTTTGCTTTTTGTTTCTCTCCTCCTGGAAATTTTATTGGAGCCAATTACTCAACCGGCTAGGCTATAATCTATTCTCGCGATGTCGACTGAGTGCCTTTGGCGAATTAGGGTTATATTCGCCCACTTGTGAAAAGCTGCGAATATCAACACCCTGTGTCTCCATATCCGCCCATTCATCAATCTTAGCTATGACTTTTGACACGTCTGGGCACTCAGCTTCCGATTCAGCGTGTTGCGAGTTTCTAGTTTCCTTTTGTGTTTTCGCGAGAAGGAAATAATTAGGGAAAGGTGGCTGTGTAACGTATCGCTCAGTCGGTTGAATTAAGGCTTCGTCCTGACTCGTGTTCACGTAGTGACAGGATCGGCGATCGCCATATGTCATTCACCGGAAGTTTGAAATTCGTTGGTTCTAACCCCGAAACTAATCGATGCTCCTAGGATCATTTTGTCGAGAATCTAGTCACTTGAGGCTTCAGTTCGTGCGGTGAGGTCGACAGATGGGCGACGGGTGCGAATAACACTAGACAATGAAGAAAAAATGTCAGCTATGACAGACAGAATTACAGACAAGCTGTCCTCGTTCTATTACCGATGCGCGCGCGACTATTGCGCACGCAGCCTCCATCTTGGCCGCCATTTCGTGTCGAAGGGACATTTTGCGGAGTCTGAAGTGAATTTGAGGATTCATCACGTTGGGAATTAGGAAAAACGTCATGTAGAGATCGTGATTCAATTCGGACAATATACCTGAGACAAAACGTTGCATGTACATCGAAAAATGGTCAGGAGAAATTCGAGGAATTTAAAAGATTGTGATGATGGTATTTGTGGTTATTTCAACCTTTATTGGAGATTAAATCGAATTTCAAAACGACGTCGCCCTTCAATTTGGCAAATTTGAGCTTTTGAATCCAGTGATCACTCAAGATGCAAGAACAATATCCAAATATCCCCAAGCCTCCGCTATTTTGTGTCTAATTTCAGAGACTCCATCAAAAATAAGGATCAACTGCAGGCTATGTACTCTCTTTTATTCTCTATGTGTTCGACCGTGAACATTATCTGAGTTCGACGTCGGCGCTGGTGGCGGTGAAAAAAGAAACTTTCGGTGGGAGAAAGGAGGCACACCGTTCCTATTCTTCTGGACTTACGGAGCCAATACCGGTTCGTTCGATGAGCCATTATTTTTTTTCAGTGCATAAATCGAGGGATTTGAGGGAAAAAAATGTACGATGATGATATTCATATCATGAGGAAATGAGGTTAGGGAAGGACCAGGAAATAAAGTAAGCCGCGAAGGAAGAAGTAGAAGCAGTTCTGGGTAAGCCGTTATTATACGATGGGGGTACCTACCATCGATATTGCATGAACAGTACGATGTAGCTATACGTATCTACCTAAGTACCTGATCCATGCGTCGTGGTTCTTCTTTTTTTTTTCGATCACTTTTTTCCACATTATTGTGTCGTCGAACGAACAAAGCGAGGATTTTGGATCGAATTTTAAAGGCTTCGCTCGTATTTCATCCTGCAGTCGTTTGCTTTCGAAAACCAAACTTCGATATCAGTTAGCCGAATTTCTTTCCCCAATGCCATTAATTGGTCGACATATTTTCATCGAACGTCTTCATCCTCCGGTCTGATATAGTTTCGGGTCGAGGCAGGACCTCGAAATGCGTCTAATTATCGGAAATTGTCAGACTTGAAAGAGCGCCCATTCGTCCAGGCTCGTAATGGTCACGTAATCTCGAAGGTCTGTTTTCTACAGACATTTCGCAAACTGGTTATACTTGGAACCCTTTGATAGTATCAGGGAAAAACACACAAAAGGGAATTAATCGGTTCCAATAATGACAACCGCGACCGTCTAAATCCTAATATCTCAATTTATTCTCACAGCTTTTACCCTCTCATGACGATTTCAGACCTACAAAGGGCTCAGCTCTGGCTGATTTATGATTCGAAATCGAAAAACACGACCCAGGTCAGACCCATCAACCAGGAAGGTTTCAGGAAGCATGTTTTTTGTCAACTTTTTTATCTCCTGAAATCGTTTTTCTACGTTCAAGCTACATCACTAGCGATAAAATCCATTGAAATTTTGACCATTGATCGTAAAATTAGGCAAATTTCTATGTCCATGCAATTCGTCCAAATCTGTTCCATTCTTCTAAACTGTGTCGAATGTGCATGAAAATGTTGTTTTTAATGTACTTGGTCTGCATTCTGTTCCACAATATGTCAAATAACTTTGCCGGTTTTTGACCGATTCGTTGAAACTTGAAATTTTCTCAAAGTAGACAAACATGTGCTCCTTTCAAAAAGGAATCCTCTCAATTTTTGCTAAATTTGGGAAATGGATCAGGCCGAAAATCGATATTTCGGATTCCAATAGCTCCTACGATTTTCACTATTTTCGGATGAATCAGTTTGACAATGACAATTATTCCTGTATATGCTCCTGCCTTCTGGATCCCCCTTTGACTTCGTGACGCCGTGTTCGGAATCTGATTCATTGGGTTTTCGTCTATCCTGGCCGACTGCAATCTAGCCCTGTCTTCTTGAGAGATGGATGAGTAACGAGCGTGTCGTATTCATCAAGAAGTCAATCAACTATAGTTGTTTGCGTTTGATATCCCCTCCACGGTCTCGCCGGGTGATAAATAATTCATGCAATAATTGAGCCGCTTTTTTGCCCCTCGAGATCCGTCGAGACTGAGGGACAGAATTCATCTATATGCACCTCGCAAGCGGTTCAGTGAATCTTGTTAATATCCAGACGCATTGAAACATCGAAATTATCCACGTCTAGATTTCTAAGGCAGAGGTCATCGGGCTGTACACAACATGTTCATGGATTTCGTCAGAGCAGAATTTCCAAGAGCGTATTTCGTACGGGTGGACAAACGGCGACAACGCGAGGCGCTAATTTTCTGAAACCACAAAACTGCGACGAGCTCCGGTACCGGTCCGAGTTCGCCGATGTTCAGTGGTCAGATCTAACCGGGACGACTGACAAAGCTCCCCTTTCGTTCCTTGACCCGGTTCTTATATCAACACCAACAACCAGTTAGAAACAGGATTCTAGTCCATTTGTGGGTGCAACAAAAACAGAAGAGGAGAAGAGCTACAGATTTCTGTATTTTTTACCATTACAAGAAATTTGAAAGAATGAGAGAACGTAGCTTGATTTTCACTCTTTTTAATCCTTTGGAAGCATCGTTCAATTCTCAAAGTGTTAACGTATCGGGTTTGTTAAATTCACAATGACAGTCGGTCACGTGTTGGTATATCCTCCCCTGACGATGAGCCGTGCTCCGTCAGCCTGTCCTACATGTAGAACAGAGACTGGATTATAGATACACGAACCAAGTTCGGAGGAGAACCTCCTACGTGTTTCCCAAGAGAATTCGATCCATACATCTGATCGATTTAACCACCGACAGATGTGAGCTGAATTATTAACCTTGATCACGTACCGATTGTGACAGTGTACGTAGATCAAGGTACCGCATCGGAATGGTTCGAGCATTGCTGCCAGTAGGCAGTAGGCAGTGGCTACAGGGTTACCGATTTCGCCTAAGATTTTATCAGAGCCCTTTATTAATATACAGCGTCCAGTTCTTCTCCGAGTTCATTTAGAAGCTTTTTGTAATTAAGAAAATTTGCATAAGTTTTTATGCGGAGTTTTTTCGAGGAGTTACGAGGAGTTACGATGCAACATGTAGAGGAGGAATATATTATCGAGACCAGAGAAAAAGTTGGGCGAAGCGTAACACGATTTTTCGCAATGGAATTTATGTTGTACGTAACGGAGGTACGCGATTTACCTAAAGGAAAACGGAACATGTATTTTTGATAAATTATCACTCGCGGTTTGTACCCAGTACCTCGTAAAAAGAAACATATTTTTCGAGATGGGTAGAAGGAACGGATTTCATCCAGACCATGAAAGCTTTTATTTCTGACCACTTTTCACTATTTCACTCACATCTATTCAATTCTCCAACACAAGCGAATATTTTATATCTTTCACTAGTGAAACAGGATAGAAACGGTTTTAATCCTGAACTCCAAAATTCTTCATTCATTTTTTTTAATCAAGAAGATCCAAGGTCTATTCCTTAAATTTAATGACCAAGCATTGATGATGTTCAAGGCGGCGAAAAGCCTTGAGGAAGGCTGCCAAAAAAAATTGTACACTATGAGACTGCGGTGTACTGGATGATTAAGAAACCAGACATTCGGGCTTCGAAACATTCTGTAGATGTACAGGGTGTCTACGCCAGTTAGGATACACAATTTCCTGAGAATCCCAGGACTTCCAGGATTTTTTAGGAGATGGACACCATGATGTTGAATTTTGTATTTTGTAAAATGAAAAATCCTTGAAACACGTGGAAGTTCTAGAATTCCAGGGAATTATGGATCCTAGCTCAGAATCAGCTTCAGATGCACACAGCTTCGATTATTCATCGGCTCAGCTGTCCATTCGGGTCCAATTTTATCCAATTTTAACCGCACATACGTAGTATTTTTCCATCTCCGAATGGATACCCAGAAAATAAGGGAAAAAACAACGAGAGTTTTTTTTCTCAAACTAAAGCAGCTTGGATTTATTTTTTTTCAAACCCAATTAGAATACTGGACACGTCTTTTTCTTTTCTTCGAAGGGAGAGAAAACGTTCAAGCTGAAAAGTGAAAATGGTTGCCTCTTTCGTACTTTTTCAAGATTTCAAGACGGTAGACGGTAGCTGGATGGAAGTCGATGGAATATTCAAGTACCACTTCAAGACTTCGAAAGGATGCTGCGTGGGTTTTAACGTATTGATGTTTGATGGTAGAAAATAAACAATCATAGCAAAAAATAATAGCGAAAGATCAAATTAGTATTCAATTATGACTCAAAAAACCGTCAGGTAATACAATTTTTGGTCTTTGGATCGCAATGATGGATCCGCAGTTACGAATTCACGAAATTTGGGCTCAGTTTCGTGATCAACGGTCCAAAATTCTTCGGAGGGACAATTCTTGTAAAAATTCGTTGAATAGTTTTCTATTTCTAAGAATTTCGATTTCTGATTAATTCGAAAACTACTGAACAGATTAAATCCAAAATCTGATCATCAGTTCATTAAGAACGTGGAAATCGAGCGAAAACTTTCCTTTCACGCTGAAAAAAGGACAACGCGGTCCACAAATCGTTGGGATAAAATGTGAAGAGGCGAACCATCCGCACATAACCTGCAGGCGAACCGTTTTTATTGCCTCGAGAGAGAAAATTCCGGTCGTTCATCACTTAAACTGTAATTATAAAACAAAGCTTTTCGCGGGACCTGGGCAAAGGGGGTAGTTTTCTTTTCTAGACGAAGGCTAGCTGCTGCACCACCTTCTCCTAGGCTGCAGGTTCGTCTCGCTCGCTCTCTTCATCGCCGTGCAGGGTGCGAGGGTGAACGAGGAACGTTGCGGTACACCCATCCTCCACCCTCCACCCTCGACCGGACCATAACTTACCCAATCATGAGATAACTACCCCCCAGACATTTTTGCCAAGCCCAGAAAAGTGCGAGGGGTGTACTTTCAACGTTCTAACCGTAGCGAAAAAAAAGTCAGAGTAACGGTGACGAGACAAAAGAATATATAATAAAAAATATCATCGAGGTCGTGAAATTACCGCATTAATCCCTGCACCCTCCAAGGTCAGCTGGGCTAATTAAAAAGGACGGAGTAGTGTCGAGGGCTTAATTTCACCCTAGACCTGATATATCTTTGCCAATTATTAGACGTCGAGCCGTCTAGACGAAAATCGCGAAACTGGTCTTGATGAAAGGGTGAAAATGACAGAAGAAAAATCTAGAGTACGAGCAAACTTGTTTTTTTGATTTTGTTTCGTTCGTTTTTTGCGCTGTATGAGAACCTTCAACTCGTCTCTGCTTTTGTTTCTACAAACTGATCTTATTCCGTGTTTCTTTAACGCATTTCGGAAATTACTTTTCACAGAAGGTCCGACATCGAAAGAGGGTATAGGATAAGAAAAACGTAAACGTTTAATTTCAGCTTTTGACCATCTGTCTGCGCGAAGCCCTATACACAGAAATCGATGAATTATTCAAATGCTTAATAAATTCTGGTTGGGTCAGACATCGTGGGCAGAACCTAGCTGCAGCCGCTAACTTCCTATGGGCAGTATGGAGCATAGAATACAGATTCGACTTCTGAATAAGACAAATTTTTTATTATTGGAGGAAGGAAATATTCCTCTGCGAAGCGTGTGATAAAAAAATAATAATGATAATAATATTGCAATCTAGATAATAAACACTCAATCGTTTTAGTTATTGGAAAATATAAAAAATCATTACATTCCCTGAATACGACACCCCCAAAAAGCACATGAGGTGCAAAAACCCTTCGCCAAGTACATCGAATAATGTGTTTAAAAAAGATTCACTCTGCTTCTAAAATGTATAACAGTAACTAAAATAGCTGATTAATAGGAAATAAAGATTCGGATTCGCAAACTATGAATTGATTTAGCAAAAAATGAATTAGAAAATCATAAAAGTATAAATTTAGACAGTTGTCTAGTTTGGACATTTTTTTAGTCTGTCATTTTGTCATTCAGTTTTGATTTTTCATTTTTTTTCATTTATCAATACAATAGAGAATGTTTTTTGGACCTGTTTTAACATTTTATTTCTAGCTGTGCGATACCAAGCCAGAAGTGTAGGTACACCAGAAATGCCCGCCAAGTACCACAAACTGAATTAATATTCTTCATTTATGACGATTATAGTTTTTTCAATTCAATTTACCGGTCAATTATCACTCTCAAAATTTTTCAGAGCGACTGTTGACTTCACTACATTAAAAAATCGTGACATTTTCACTTCCATAAGTGACGACATATTCTGAAAGAGATTGAAGGGTCACTCCGAATAATTTAGAGAGAAATTCGACGGTTGCTGGCATTCGAAACTGTCTCTATTTGAATCGCACCACGTTATGACGTCACTATTCAGTCTGGGGAATATTTCTAGAGTTAAAAATATACTCACCATCCTCAAGATAGTAGACAGGGCATTCCAAGTCTCTAGTCTGCCACTGAACCAGGCCACGATTATAGAGTCTCCTTCTTTATACATGTAACAAGAAAATTGATAAAAATCGTTAACAATTATCCATTTTGATTGAACTCGGGGTAAACGTGAGATTATTAAAATCCCACATCCAACTAGATTCCTAGTTTCTTTACTCAAATAGATTTCTAATGAATTTTTAACTTCCCGTTTCTCTGTTTTCAGAGAAAAAAGGAAGTTATTGTGATCGCCCCGAAAATGAAAAGTTGAGTTTTCACTAAATCTTCACGTTTCGAGGTCCAAAGAATCACCTCTGACTATTTTCAGTTTGACGTCTGGGTGTGTGTGTGTGCGTGTGTGTGCATGACCACATTTTTGTCCGCGCGATATCTCGAGAACGCGTGGTCGGATTTCGATCAACTTGGGCTCAATCGACGGGGCTTTTCTTAACTTAGAACCGATTAGATTTGGGCTTCGATCGGATTAGTACTTTTTGAACTATTCGAATAACAAAATTCTAAAAAATGCAACAAAAATGACGATATCTTGAGAACGAATCAACGGATTTCAATGAAATTTGGTACCATATGGTTTTTTTGATCGCTGATCACGAATCTGAAGTCAGTTTTGCAAAATTTTCATTTGGCGTATTCGATATGCTGCAAAAAAACTAAAAACATTTGGATTCGGATGAAACTTGGTACTCGTAGGTTTTTTGGGTCACCGATCACGAATCTGAAGTCAGATTAGCGAAATTCAAAATGGCGAGTCCGATTTGCTGGGAAAAATACTAAAAACATTCGAAATCTTACGGAAATTTGTACTCGAAGGTTTTTTGAACCGCTGATCAAGAATCTGAGGTCAGATTTACAAATTTCAAAATAGCTGAGAACAAAATAAATAACGGAAAGTTCGAAGGCTGGCTCATAGTCAGCTCAAACCCGCTTGTTTTCTCATTATTTCAATGATTTTTCATTATTTCAGTTATTTCCTCGGTTATTTCGGATTCGCGTTTCACAGACTACTGACTAATTTTATTTGAAAAAAAAGAATGTCGAATATAAACTTTATGCAAATTAATGGTGCTGTGCTTTTTTTTTTTTTTGAGTTTCCGTTGCGAAAACGAATTGATTGACGTAAAACGGTCGTATAAATTTGTCTAACTTTACTTTTCCCCGGATTTTTTAAACTCCAGTCACTAAGGAGGTAGGAGATTTATATTCTCTATAAATAAAACTGAGATGAAAAGCGATCTCTCGTTAAGAGAATAGCTAGTTGCATCGGTTAGGTGCAGTATACATTAGTGCTGGAGCTGGAGCGAAGCTAGAATACATCTTGGTGCGCCAAACCCCCGGGGGAGGAACGAATGAAATAAACTTCTTTTGAACCGAGATTGTGAGCTGCGTATTATCGGGGCTCCCAAGAGTCTTGAGATAATATTTGAATTTGGGAAAAGTGTTGGGGTAACAAACAAACGGGCTTCCTTCTCGAGACTTGAGGAAGTAGCGGCGGAGATCCTCCACCCAGTTTAGGGGGTCTTAAATCTCTTCGTGGCAAGAGAAAACCGGCAGCGTTATAAGGGACTCGGGGTGACGTGTAAAAATAGAGTTAAAAGTGAAAAACTCACTGCAACGAAGATAGACCACCAAGACCACGCTACCTTGGTTTTCGGAGATGTGAATTCTCGAAAGGAATTTACACACGAAATCTACACCCACTGCCTTATTTCTATTCTAGAGATTTTCTTTCTTTCTTTCTTTCCGTTCCACGTTCTTCTCTTCATTGTCACCCATCCTTTCTTTTCTCTCGATAACCTTCCTTCAACGATCGAAGGCTCCGGGTCGCGAGGGCAGGAATCCTGATACAACCTATACGAATATTTCACAGCTTGAGGGGGACTTTACACATAAAAGTAGAAAAACCAAAAAAAAAAAACTGTAAATTTCCGGTCATTTATTCATTTTCTGTGTCGATATTTCCTCAGCCACGTTTTTCTGAAATTATTTTCTCGTTCTCAGTCATAAAAAAAAATGTCTCTCACCATCTTTTCATTAGTCATATGGATTTTATCTCTATTCTAGTATTATTTGACAATTTTTACAAAGTCTTGAGTGATAAAACTGAATTTCATTCTTTTAATTAGGTGACAGAAAAAATCGCACGGTCAAATTTTTCTACATGGTATAAAAATCCTTTTTAAAAGTATTAATTCGTTATTAATTAGACAATCTATAAAAAAAAAAAAAAAAATGGTTACCGTGCAAACGAAGAAAACTGAATTTTGAAAGAACAAAATAATATTTCTTCAGAATCACAAGAATAAAAAAAAAAAAAAAATCTAAATCAAAGTGAAGAATTGTTTCTAATAAATTGAATTGTATTAAATATTTTTCTATTGGGATGGGATTATTAATTTTGACCCGTTTTGAGTTTGTCTCGAGTATAATTTTTTTTCCTCCTTCCCTCGAGAAGTTGACTGAATAGAAAATAAAAATAAAAAAACCAAAACCCGTAAAATAACCTTTTCTCTTAAACTTTATCGACGGTGAAGAATTTCTTTCCCTCTTACTCTCAAGGGGTCATGAAAATGTCTGTGATAAATGAGACGGTGCTCCGTTTGACCAGAAAAAAAAAAACAAAAAAAAAACAAAAAAAAACGGAGAAAACCACCCCACCGTCTTCATACCCCATTGAATTCTAAAAAACTGCTATAATAACACCTTTTCATGATACTAGTTATCACGAGGTTTGTTCGTCTGGTCAACTCCAATCATCCCTTCATCGGACAATTCATTTTCCCTCACCGCTCATTTTCTTTCCCCGATGAAACGCAATATTCTCGACACCTGATCGACGAGCTTCACTCTCCTCGGATTAATTGAATGATGTAAGAAATCTTCTATCTCGTATTACGTCGATCTTATATTTTTTTTTGCGTCTCCTACATTCTCTCAGTCAGCGAGAACGAGTTTCGGTTAACTTAACCGCACAACTCAACTGCTGATGGTACGATTTATATAAATAATTCAGACGGATGGGATGCCGTTCGCGAATTGTTCTTAAGACACTGTTCTATCTGTTCACTGTTGTTCAATATTTAAACGGGTCGGATAAAACGGCGAATTTGGGGTGAAGAGAAAGTGGCTGATGCCGAATGTATTGGAAAAATCACCGGGAATCATTGAGACCGAATTTCCAATTTTTTACCCAGGAAAAAAATGACTGAAATTAACGGAAAAAGTCAGATTATATGAAATTTGATCGCAGTTTATGAGATTCTGAATCTTCTGTCTCAGGAAAAAATTACTGAAATCAATTAAAGAATCAGATTATATGAAATTTCATCGTAGTTTATGAAAATTGTTTTTTTCTGTCCAACGAAAAAATGACTGAGATGAACGTAAAAGTCAGATTATATGAAATTTGATCGCAGTTTATGAGATTCTGAATCTTCTGTCTCAGGAAAAAATTACTGAAATCAATTAAAGAATCAGATTATATGAAATTTCATCGTAGTTTATGAAAATTGTTTTTTTCTGTCCAACGAAAAAATGACTGAGATGAACGTAAAAGTCAGATTATATGAAATTTGATCGCAGTTTATGAAATTCTGAATTTTCTGTCCCAGGAAAAAATTACTGAGATGAATTAAACAATCAGATTATATGAAATTTCATCGTAGTTTATGAAAATTGTTTTTTTCTGTCCAACGAAAAAATGACTGAGATGAACGTAAAAGTCAGATTATATGAAATTTGATCGCAGTTTATG